>JZKD02S0214650.1:181800-200242 GCA_000966675.3 Picea glauca | reverse complement strand
TTAGGTATTCAATGAATCCTTATGGTTTGATTGTAGAGCGGTCATCTAATTCTAGAATGGTTGGGGTGTCTCTGATTTCATCCTTCAATTGTAATAGTTGTGAAGTTTCAAGAGTCATGATATTGATAGTAGCACCTAAGTCTACCAAAACTTGAGGAATTATTGTTTTTCCAATTTGCACTGTGACGGTAGGATGGTCGAGATCACCATATTTAACTAGAGGAGCTTTACCTGACATTAGTGCGGACAAATCACCCATGACATGAACTGTGAGGGGATCTTTAGTTTTCCTACCGGGTTTCTTAACACAAATGTCTTGCATAGTTCTAGCATAAATTTGTACATCTCTTAGTGCTTGTAATAGTGGAATTTTGACATAGAGATTTTGTAATTCCCCTAGAAGATTAAAAGGAGGTGGCTCAGGCATTTTAGTCAAAGCTAGACGCTCAGGTAATGGTGGTTTTGTTGTTTTAGCAACAGTGTCGGGGGACGATTGTACCTCTTCAGGTACATCATTCTTTTTTACTTATTCTTTATCAGAATTAGAAGAGGTAACATCATCAATGATAGGTTCTACGATTTTCCCAGATCGTAAATGAATATCATTGCATTGTGCAGGGAAAGGAGAAAGTATAGGCTAGTTTTGAATATCAATGCACTAAACAGCCTTATTATTGGGCTTAGGGTTAGGTTGTACAGGTAGTTGGGGCCTCATCATTTGATTGTTCGGTGGAGTACCTGATGGTAAAGAGAGTGGTTGTTGAACTTGTGATTGAAATTGAGGAAATTGATTTGGGAACGAGGGTTGTTGACCTCTCCAATTTGGATTCCATTGGTTAAGGTAAGGTTGTTATTATGAAGGCCAAGGTTTCCATATTGTTGGGTCCACAAAGGGAGGGTTTGTTTGTTGCATGGGTGGGTTATTCATTTGATTGAAGGGAGGGTAATTTACTTAACTAAAAGAAGGATAATTATTCCAATGATTAGAAGATGTAAATGGAATATTAGGATTCATACCTTGTCCCTGTGGTTGCCATTGCTTTCTCTGTGTCAACAGATAGATAGATTTAGCTTCTTCATCGGTTGGTTGTAATGCTACTTTGATTCCTGGTAAATAAGGGCATTGTTGGGTTTCATGATCCTTATCACAAATGGTGCAAATTGTCTTTTTTTCCAATGGGCATTCCCTTCATGGGTGCTTATCTCTACATTTGGAACAAAAGATGGACAAAGTTGCTTATGCTTCGGCTTGTTTCCTTTGAATCTGCAAGGTGTCAATTTGTGAAGCAAAAGAGCTTAACATTTCAGTTTTAAATTCCTCAAGTAGATTACCTATTTTGGCTCTTGTTGCTCCTCCATTGGCTGATTTTTGAACTCTTGAAAATGTGGTATCCCTACTTTTTGATCTATTCCTTGCAACTCCTCTTGAACATATTTTATAGAGGTTAACAATTTCATCATATGATTATTTAGATATGTCCCCTTTTCCCAGCATATTCAGCATATTCAGCATATCTAGACAGTCATCCCCTACTCCTTTTAATAATATTGTTTTAAGAATATCCTTACTTACATCAGGGTGACTATATCTTTGTAGATTATACTTTATCCTTTCCACAAAGTCCTCCAGATTTTCATCCTCTTTTTGTATCATCTTGAATAATTCCTCTCTTTTTTCTCTTGTTTGGCAATAGTCTTGATATTTGTGTAGAATTTTTTGTTTCATCTGATCCCATGTTGTGATTACATGACCTCCAAGACTCATGAACCATCTTAATGCATTTCCCTTTAATGTTGCTAGGAATAGCTTTAATTTTTTAACATTGGAAATGTAATCATAACTTCTGTATAATATGTCAAACTCAAAAAGGAATTCATCGGGATCTTCAAAATATAAACCATGAAAGTTAGGTAAAGATGAAAGTGGGATATTCTTCATGGGAGCTACTCCTCTAGGGAGATCACCAATAGGAAATCCTAAGGTAGAAAAAGAGTTTTCATCGTTTACCTCTGCTTCAAGACCTACCTATTCTTCATGGTGCTTTTCTTCATTATATCCATCCATGGTTTCTTATGTTTGTTCCCCTACTGCACTTGCTCGATCTTCAGTGTCATCTGTTGGTTTTTCAATTGTCTTCATTTCAAAGTTCACTTGAAAGGAAGGTTGAGGCTTTGGTTTTCGAGAGCTTGGTCATTGAAGAACAATAGATTCAGATTTTGATATAATCTGATCGACGAAGGTCTTTCTTCCTCCTCTTCCTCTGCCCCTGCCACCTGTAGGGTCAGTTTCCTTGGGGGGTCCACGTCCTTTCATGCAATATGTACATCTGAAAGAAAAACGTAAATTATTTTGAAATCTATAATTGCCTTCCCCGGCAATGATGCCAAAATATTGGTCACTATAATTGCTTATTAATTAAACAATCAAGTGTTACATAAATTGTCAACCCAGGGAAGTCTGTTTATTTCAAAGGCAATCACACACTGTATATGCTCAATCTCAAAAGCAATCTAGAATTGTAGTAAAAGTACACTAATCACACCTTTATTTGATCAGACTGAAGTTCTACTTTGAATTATAGTAAAAGTAATCTATCTATTGCAGAGTTTTAAGATTCAAAAGGAAATAGCTATCAGAAGAATCCTGGATTACATTAAGAAATAACAACTTAGGAACAATGAACTTTTCAGCACACTGCAACGAAGACTAACTTTTCTATATCAAAGAACAGGACCCTATTCCCCAAAGAAGGAATCTTCAGCACCTGTCTTTGACTATTACACTTTCATAAACTCATCAAACAAAATCACTAATCAAAATGATTAACAATTACCGAAGACTAACTATTCTGTAACAGAGAACAAGACCCTATTCCCCAAGTAGGAATCTTCAGCACATGTCTATAATTATCACACTTTCATAAACTCGGAATTACCAATCATAATGATTAACAATTTCCTAGGAATGAATTGTATGAAAACAATGCAACAATCAGTGGAAACAGAGTTTCAGCAAAATAGAGTTTCAGTAAAATATAGTTTTAACAAGGTATGAATAAAAACAATACTAACATACTACAGAAACTAATGGGTGAATCTTGTGAAGAAGGTGGGCCCTTTCCTTCTCACAAGATTCCCCAGAAATAAAAGAAACTAAGAAGAAATGCTCAGAGTGATTTTTTATTCATCTGTCAAATGTGTCAAGTTACAATATCCAGCGTGAACACGCTCCTTCTCTGTGATTTGTTTTTAGCTAAGCCTTTTGTAATCCCCCTCTAATGTTGATTTCTCACTATTTAAAGAGGATAATCCTCTTAATACAATTGATCATAAAATTACATGTGTACATACAAATCCTATTCTTAGTCTGATCTAATCTTCTATGCTGGAATAGGATATTTTGATCTCCTGTAGCAAAATGTTGTTACAGTAGTTGGAATGGTGTTGGCTTGAGGTGCAACTGTTGCGTCCGGTGTAACAGCTTCTTTATTTATCTTCTTGTTACTGCTATTTGTATATTGTTTCAGCATCACAAATCACAGACTGTTTCAGCAACGGGATTTGTGTCCTGTTTGACTGTTTCAACAACGTGGTCTCAAGCAACAGCGATGGTTGGTGCTAGATTAAGGTACGATTGTTGCGGCCAGTGTAACAACTCCTTATTGTTACTACTATGTGAAATGTTGTTTCAGCATTGCAAATCACAGACTGTTTCAGCAACGGGATTTGCGTGTTGTTTGATTGTTTCAGCAACAGGTCTTCAAGCAGCAAGAATGTATAATCTGCAGTTCAAACTGTTTGAACAACTATATATTTCTGATCAATGGATAAGTATGAGAGTAATGTAAGATTACATGTAAAACAATTTAAACATATAGAAAAGAGAAGAAACGTTATATACCTTTGGAAAAATAGGTTAAGGTGATAATGTAGGCTTAAATGTGAGTGGGAAAAGGATGTAATGATAGCAAAAAGTATGAGCAAAAAGGTACATTATAGGGTCCTAACAAACATGTGGTCAAAAAAATAAATAAATAAACATGTAATAAGAAGGGGGGTAAATAAATTCAAACTTTAATTATTAAAGTAAAAATTATAATGAAGGATTAAATTTTTAAAAAGGTGTAATGGTTGTTTTTATCTACTTTTGCTAATTTAATTTTTAGTTAAAAAGAAAAGAGGGTAAATGGTTATTTTTATCTACACTTACTAAATTGATTTTTAGATAAATAGGAAAAAGGGGGAAACTTAAAATAAAAATGAAACTTAAGGAAAAGGGGAAACTTAAATAAAAGGGGAGACTTAAGTAAAAAATTGAATGTCAAGGAATATAGCCTTTGGAACTTTCTATTTATGAACTCAACTAGGAATTAAGTAAGGCTTAAGTCATTTAAGATTTGTAAGGGAATATTGGGACATCGAGGAGCGTTTTTAGGAATTCTTTTAGGTGGGTGAGGGAAATAGGAATATTTAATTAACTAATAAAATTTATTTTCTGGTGCAACTAGAGGATCGGGCAACATGTTTATGGGGGAGGTTTTTCAAAATTAATTAAATGTAAAAAAAAATTAATGAGAATTTCGGAAATTAATTACTGAAAAAACTCTATAAAAAGGATGGAGGAGGAGTATGGATCTCGTATTTTTGTGTAACGTTACGCTATTGAAATTTTATCTTGACTGAACTTTCTCTTGTGGGAGTTGGGATACCCAGCTTGGGTAATGAGTGGTAGCTCGACCTTGTGAGGCAAGATGGGTGCTATCTTTCTTTGGTATTGTGTGCTTGCCCATTTTCGGCTCGGGGGGCCCAGGGGGAAGAAGAGTAACCCTAACATTGGCTGGGAAGTACCAGTGAGGTCACATCAGTTGGAAAGCGAGAGATGGATGGAGCGCGCATGAGACAATGACCTCAGAGAATTGACATTTGGATAAGTTATGCCTGTTAAAGTTGTTACTTGCAATGAAATTTAATTTACACATGTTTATTTTTTTGTACTCGATTGAAGATTTCATTGCCTTGAGCTTTCTTGTGCATGCTTTGCTATGGTACTTTTAATCCCCTTGTCCCTTGAATTATTCTGTAAGAACCCTTGTGATCCACTGTATCCTTTATTTATGAGTTATTGTCTCCTTGCGCATGGACAGAATGAGTCCCAGACTCAAACCTTTTCGGTGTTCTTGTATCTCCTTCCCGCATTTTATTTATTCCTTGATTGCACTTTTATTTCATTATTTTTTTCTCCATAGAGAAGATCTGGATGCAGATTGTGATTTTATCCTCTATCTCGTGATCCTTTAAGTTATTAGTCTGTGGTTGAGCAGTCCGCGAGGAGCCGAATTGACGGTCGTCACTCTGGTGTTTAAAGACATAGATTTAAATGCCTTGCTTTCCTATGGATGGATAATAAATGTAGGATCATTCTCTTCCCAACAAGAAATTCTCACTTGGGCTTTTATTCTCTCCAATCCACCCTCGTTGTTTCTCTGTGTTGATTCTCAGAGTTGCGTTGAATCTCTGTGTTGATTCTCATATTTTTTTTTGGTTCTTTGCGTCTTGATTGATTAAACTCCAATATTACTCTGCGTTTTTAATTTCTTACACTTGGTAAACCTTTGCATTTTGATTGATAAATCCCATTGTTTGAGTAGTAAAATCTCTGAGTTTTTGATAACTCCTAGCATTTTGAAATGGTGAAATGTTTGTGTTTCTTTTAATAATATGTCTGTGTTTTATTTTTAAATGATATGGCTGCAATTTTATATATGCCTGCGTTCTTTTTAATGGGATGCCTTAATTTTTTTTAATAATATGTCTATGTTTTATTTTTAAATGATATGGCTGCGATTTTGTACACGTCAGTGTCTTTATACATGTCTGCGAATTATATGTGTCTGTAAATTGTATGTATGCGAATTTAAATGTCTAAGAATTTATATGTCTGCGAATTTATATCATGTATGCAATTTTTTTTATAAAACTCAACGAATTTAACATGCTCTAAACACAATGATTCTAGATGGAAAATTTTCCAGGAAGAGATGGAATGTTTATATAGTTTTAAATTTTCTTTTTAATATGTAATTACCCAACGAATTACTTGAATTTTTACCTAGCACAGGTAGCGCTCCTGGGCATTTTTCTTGGCGTTTTACCCATCAAATTATATTTGTTTCAGTTTCAAACGACAAAAAATTTTATTTCTTAAAAGACAACGATATCATAAAAGTGATATATATTTTAATTCCTTCCTATATTCCTTTTATAGTGTTAATCCTTTTAAAAGACAGGCCATGCCAGGCATAAAGCTAGTTCATCCCAGTCTTTGTTCAGTTAGTGACACATAGGCTATTTGTTAACGCTAATAACTCTCTTCGCGCAATACCGTTACTTCATTTTATCCCTCCAACCTCTTTTATCCTTGCCAAGCACTCGTCCGTGTGGTTTCCTTCACCCAATGTTGCCTGCATAGACCCTTCTCAATGGCTGAGCAAATCACGGGATTCACTCTTGGACTGTGTTGTGTTTAATTTTTGTCTGTTGCATTATTGAAATTGAATTGATGTCATATGCAATCTTTAAAACTAAATAAAATTCAGTTGCATGATTTTTCCCTTTAATTTCTGATTTAGTTGCTATTTTAAAATTTGAGTTTTAATGCCACATGCAAAGTAATAAGGGATTTAAACCAATCAAATTTCTATCACATATTTTTCTTAATTCAGTTATAAACCTTCTAAAATTATTCGGTTAAATTCTGTTTCCAGTCACAAATTTCAGTACAGAAAGTAAGGTATTTACCTTAAATTTAGTGGCAAAATTAAATAAGAATGTTTTCATTTTACACTGTTAAAATTGATTTACATTACTTATTTTTCAGTTATTGTAAAGGTGCTTGGGTTATAAATAAACCTTCTTCTTTGATTGAGCCATGATGCTCTAAACCTTTACTCCCACCATCAGTTGTTAGAATGGACTTGGTAGACTCCTTGTGCACACTCATATATGTTATTCTTGGTTAATTGAGTGGCTAGATGTCTCTTGTGTCTTGAATGGTTGATGCAAATTATGTTAGTAGATTAGAATAGAAGAAATCAAATCCCTCATTGTGATGTAGGACTAACTGAGGTATTAGACTCTAGTACGCACTAAAATTTTACGTAGTATATGTTTAGGGCCATAAAACTACTTTCTTGGAAGGAATTCATGATGCGATGGATGACTTTTAGACCCTTGATCCCTTACGCAACTTCACAAATTCTCATATGGGCCACATGATGGATTAAGAAACCTTTCTTGTAGCATTGATGTAATAACGAATGTTGAGTTAACTTCCTTTAGGCATCATTAAATTATTAACGAATGATTTTCATAGAATTCAGATGGCTTGCACAAATTGGAATTTAATATGGTTTATGATGAGTATTTAATTAATATTGAGGTGGGATTGATGATTTTTTAGCTTGTAGAACCCCTCAACCATTTGGTAGTGCGCTACTAAAGAGCTATGTCATGGGACGCTTGCTCGCGTTGTTCAGTTTGTTTTTGGTGCCCAAAAAATTAATTGACAAATGATAGATTCAAATGATAGATGAGTTAATTAATTTATTGGTGCACCATGAAAATTGACTGAGTCATTGATTTCTAATTATCGCTCGCTTTGAAGTTTCTTATTATATGTGTCAGTTGATGTTGTTGCATCAGGTTGTTGATGTTGTCCCTTATCTTAGTAGGCATGGTGTTTCTTGTGTCGAGTGAGATGTAGACACTTATTTGTTCCTTGAAACAGTCACCAACCTTGAGACCTTAAATGGTCAAATCGATGGGAACCTGGGAATGCTCGTTTCTTATGTGTCCTAGAGGTTCTAACCTTGCAGGGTGGGATGGGTGGGTAGTCGATTTATTTTGGAATGATTTATTTTTGTATGTTGCATCCAGCTACATGATGTGATAGTATGCTAGGTTGTGATGTTGTTTGTTGCCTGAATTGTGGGTGTTGTGTTCATCGTCAAGTTGCGTTAATCAACCGTTTTCATTGTTACCTTCATTCTTACAAGAAAAAAAAACAAAAATCCACTTGATACGTGTCACATGTTGTTGTAACGATGAGGATGTTACATATGGTATTAGAGAGGGTTCAACTCTACGACTATGGATCACCATGCTTTCCACTACAATAAAACCTTGAGTATTGACCTAACGCTAATTTAAATCTTTAATGTGTCCATGTCGTGATCTCGATTAGAGGACACCATAGAGGTTCGAAGCATGGTGCCGTGGAAGGAGGTGTGACACCTCTAGAAGTGCCTTTGACCTTGGAGTCTAACCCCCAAGGGGAAGAAAATGTCCTTGGGTTGGATTTGATTGTCATAAGGGATGGTGAAGGTATGACATGGTCCTTACAGGGAATTATAGAGGCCTTGATTCACCATATGTACTAAGATGAGGCCAAGGCACCTGTACCCCTGAGGGTCAACCGTGTGCCCCAGTAGGTACCATTAGCTTTCTCCTGGAACTCGAGAAGGTCAAATTTCCTGAGTTCTTTGGTGCCTCGGATGGTGCAGCTATCGAGGCATGGTTGGAGAATATGGCGATGTGATTTTCACTTCACGACTATACCTCCAACATGAAGGTTCACATGGCGGTATTTCAACTGAAGGGGAGCGCTCTTCTATGGTAGAAGACACTCTTGCTGCAATTGAACATGGTCGTCGAAGACGTGTCATGGGAATTGTTCAAGGAACAATTCTGAGAGAGGTATCTATCAGAGGAATTCATTGAGAGTCATCTCAATGAGTTCAATTCCTTCCGACAGGGTGGTCGTATGGTGCCCGAGTATGAGGCCCATTTTATAGAGCTGCCTCGGCATGCTCTGCACATGAATACTGAGAAACTTAAGTTCAACAGGTTTGTGCTTAGCCTTAATGTCAAAATTCGTGCAAAGGTTATGATTCTGGTGCCTCCAACCTAGCATGATGTTGTCCAAAAGGCCCTCATAGCAAAAGAGGATCTTTTCAGTAGGGGTCAGAGCAGGACTCCAGCAAGACCAGCAGGGAAGGTGTCATCTGGTGCACAACAACATTAGACACCAACTAGAATTTCACTAGGATATCGTGGCTTCTAGAGAGGATCCACCTTCCCTACACCTCGGCAACCAACGCCTCGATAACATAATTCTTACCGAGGACCACAAAACCAGTAGTAGCATCGACCGCAATGAAAACAATTTAGGACTATTCAACAGAACAAAATAGGGTTCCAGGTTGGTGGGCTGTCAGCTTCTACCTTGGGTACTAGGAGTACTGGACTGAAGAAAGCGTGTTGGACATGTGGGGAGCCACATTACCATCGCAACTACCTATTGGAGAGGACTAGAACATATGGAATAGTTGGACCCACTACCATGGGAGATTTGGCCAAGGCCCATTAGATCCATGCAGTGGTGAATAATTGTCAGGAAGAGAACTAGTCGACCATGCTTCAGATGTCAAGTATTGTTGCTAACCAGACCCTTAGAATTTTGATAGATTAGGTACTACCGAAAGTTTTATTTATGGTGCGGTGCTAAAAATAATTAAGGCAAAGGAAGTCGAATAGGATGAGTTTAAATTATATAAATGGATTCGAGAGCCAAACAAAAGGTTGGAGGGAAGGTTCCAGGTTGTAGCCTTAACCTCAGAGAGTTTGTCACCAAGGCCAACCTGTACGTCATGATATTAATATCTTATGACGTCGTGATCAGTATGGACTGGTTGGAATCGCATGAGGCGAGAGTCAACTGTAATACAAAATGGTTGAGATTGGTCAATGATGAGGGACAAAGATGCGTGATTGTAGATCGAAACCAAGGAGTTTTCCTGAGGTTCATCTCTTCCTTGCAACTACGAAAGAGCATGTGCAAGGGATGTAAGCTTTATGTGATCCTTGCATTAAACGAGAAGGGAGTAGCGAAAGGTATAGAACACCTTCCGGTGGTGAGAGAGTTTGAGGACGTCTTCCTGTAGGAGTTACCTGGGATACCGCCAGAGAGGGATTTGGATTTTACCATAGACCTAAAACCGGGGACTGAACCGATAGCAAGAACGCCTTATCGTATGTCAACCCCGGAGTTACAAGAGTTGAAAATGAAACTGAAGGAGTTGTTGGACCTATGACTCATACGTCCAAGTGTGTTACCATGGGGTGCACGGGTTATTTTCATATGAAAGAAGGATGTGTCATGGAGACTATGCATTGACTATGATCAATTTCATAAGGTAACGATCAAGAATCAATATCTGTTGCCAAGGATTGATGATCCGTTTTATCAAATGAAGGGTGTGATGGTGTTTTCAAAGATCGACTTGAGATCAGGGTATCATGAGTTACATATCAAGGAGGATGACATCCCTAAGACTGCCTTTAAGAAAAGGTTTGGACATTACGAGTTTACTATTCTACCATTTGGACTGACGAATGCCCCAGTGGAATTTATGAGTTTGATGAATGAGGTGTTCCACAACGACTTGGATAAGTTAATCCAAGTATTCATTGGCGATATTTTGATTTACTCTCGGAGGATGGAGGAGCATGATGAACACTTGTGCTTGGTATTACAGTTTTTGCGAGAGAACAAATTGTATGGGAAATTGTCTAAATGTTTGTTTTTTCAATCAAATATTCACTACTTAGGGCATGTCATCTTCGACGAAGGTATCCCCTTGGATCCAACAAAGTTTGAGGTTATTATGGAATGGTATACATCAATGAATGTCCCTAAAGTGCATAGATTCATGGGTTTAGTGGGATACTATCGATGGTTCGTTGAGGGATTTTCGAAGATAGCAAATCCAATTACGAAATTGTAGAAGAAGAACAAGAAGTTTGTTTGTATCGAAAAATGCACAGAGGCATTTCGAAGGATCAAGGACCTGTTGACAACAACATGGATACTAAAGGTCCCTAACATGGACACAGACTTCTTGTTATGCATTGACGCATCCAAGGAAGGCTTAGGCATAGTATTGATGCAAAAGGGTCGAGTGATCGCTTACATCTCAAGAAAGTTGAAAAGGCATGATGAGAACTATGCGACAGACGATTTGGAGTTGTTAGCCATTGTATATACCTTGAGAGTTTGGAGACACTACCTTATTGGATGAAAATTCGAACTAAAAAAATGGACCACTATGGTCTACAACAAATATTTACGCAAAGCGACTTGAATGCAAGACAATGATGTTGGTTGGAATTGATTAGCAAGTACGATTTCAAGATTACTTACATAAAAGGAACAATGAACATAATGGTGGATATGTTGAGTCAGAGACCATGCATATTTTTGGTGATGCCTCTTCAGATGAATCTACGTGAAAGGATTCTAATCTTACAACGTGACGATGATTTTTACAAAGAGGTCATGGATTTTATCGGACAAAACACAACGATGGTACCAAAATTTGAAGGATTTACTATAGACAACGATGGATTATTAAGATTTAAAAGTAAAATTTATGTACCTCCCATAAACGAGTTGAGGACTTTGATCCTAAACAAGGCTCACAGAGCAGTGTACATGGCTCACCCAGGAGTCATGAGGATGAGGGCAGACCTTAAACCCTTATTCTTCTAGAAAGGATTGAAGGTAGACATAGTCAGCTACATGGCCAGATGTCTAGAATGTCAGAAGGTGAAAGTTGAACATAGACATCTGATAGGATTACTACAGCCACACGCTATTCCTGAATCGAAATGGGAGGTCATTTTGATGGATTTCATTGTTGGATTGTCATTGAAAGCAAGGAGACACGACTCAAATTTTTTGGTAGTCGACACTCTGACGAAGATTTCTCATTTTATTCCTATGCGTACGACGTATCTGGAACCTAACATAGCTAGAGTTTTCATCAATGAAATTGTGAGGCTGCATGGCATGCCTCGGAGGATTATATTCGATAGAGGACCGATGTTTACAAGACTATTTTTGAATAGTTTCCAATAGGCCTTGGGAACCCAACTTAACGTTAGTACCGCATATCACCCGAAGACAGACGGACAAATCGAATGAACAAACCACATCTTGGAGGATATGTTGCATATGTACGTGATGGACCAACATAAGTGTTGGGAGGAGTTCCTTCCATTGGTATATTTTGCATACAACAACAGTTATCAAAGCACCATTAATATGGCACCTTACGACTTTCTTTACGTTCAACCATGTCAGACTCCTTTAAGTTGGGATCGGCTTGAGGATAGGGTCCTGGTGGGACCAGAAGAAATCCAAGAAATGGAATATGCAAGCTATAATACAAAGGATCAAAGAATATTAGGATCGATAGAAGAGTTATGCCGATGCACATCGTGTCGACCGTTGTTATGAAGCTGGTGATCAAGTCTTCTTGTAGGTGAAACCACATAAGAATTCAATCAAGTTTGGAAAGGGTGCTAAAATATATCCTAGGTTCATGGGACCTTTCAATATTGTGGAAAAGAAGGGGCCCATGGCCTATCGACTTGCCTTGCCTAATTCTTTGAGGCATATGCACGATGTTTTTAATGTATCTGTTTTGAGACATTATATTAGTGATCCTACACATGTTATTGACATAAGTTCCTTACAGATATTTTATGAGGGTGCTCTCACGGTGGAGCCAATACACATCCTATACCATCTCATTCGACAACTACGACGTCAAATAGTAGATCAGGTCAAGGTCTAGTGGGACAACTATAGTCTTCACCCGGTGACCTGGGAGGATGCATATGATATGTGCTAGCAGTTTTCATTTTTGTTTGATAGATAGACTTATTATACTGTGATACACTTTATTTTGGCACTTATATACTATGAAACTTTGGGACGAAGTTTATACCAAGAGGGGGTGTATGTAACATCCCTCTCTTACGTGCAATGAACAAACTTATTCTTTGAGGACACTTGCTTGCAAGTGATCTGGGTTATTATACTACTGGTCATTTTGGTTATGATTATGACATATGATGGATTTGATGATATGTTATTTTGTTTTATTTACATAGACAGGTGTTATTGACTGGGTTCTCCCGAGTGTGTAGGACTCTAGACATTGAGGATGTAGAGGCATCGATGAAACCCCTTGGACTCTGGATCCAGTTAGGGAGTGAAAAATTGGGGTTTGAATGTTGTTGATGTGACATATGTACATATGATTATATGTTATGATGATTGATTATTATTGATGACATGATTTTTTGATGTATGCAGACTCACGATAACTTTCCAACCAGACTCACATGTGGAGTAGAGGGGTCACGCATGAAAACTAGAGACAATGAGGGAGACGTGTGGCAATAGCCCTGCCACAACCTACTATCACTCTCATCATGGCTCAAACTATAGGTTAATGGTTACCTAGTTCGAGAAGACCTACGATGTCATGAGGGCAGATTGTGACAGTCTCTCACGATGATTGTAAGGGGCATGCAATAAGGAAGGGACCTTATTCCTTAGAGGCCCTTAGTCTTCCACAAGATCACTTGGCAGAGTATTTACTCCAGGGGTTTGATGTCTACTAAATTCAATCAAGAGGGGAGTGGAACCCTTAGAGCACATGGTGCATCTTCAAGGGCACATCATGCAAGGAAAATGAAAAGAGGCCAGTGACACCCTTGGAGCACGTGGTGCGTCTTGAAGGGCACGTTGTGTAGGGAAAATATAAAGAGGAAAAAGGCACCATTCGAGCATGTAGTGCATCCTGAAGGTCACGTCACGATTTTAGCTGGTAAGTGAATAAACCTAGTCGGCCTTAAAATGAATGATATGATAAGTAAAGTTTAAAAACTATTGTTCCCTTAAAAATGTCGCCTAGCCTATCAAATTTAAAACCTACGTCTAGGTAGAACATGTGGTCAAAAAAAAAAAAACATGTAACAAGAAGGGGGGTAAATAAATTCAAACTTTAATTATTAAAGTAAAAATTATAATGAAGGATTAAATTTTTAAAAAGGGGTAATGGTTGTTTTTATCTACTTTTGCTAATTTAATTTTTAGTTAAAAATAAAAGAGGGTAAATGGTTATTTTTATCTACACTTGCTAAATTGATTTTTAGTTAAATAGGAAAAAGGGGGAAACTTAAAAGAAAAAGGAAACTTAAGGAAAAAGGAAAACTTAAAGAAAAGGGGAGACTTAAGGAAAAAGCTGAATTTCTAACTTAGTAAGGAATCTAGCCTTTGGGACTTTCTATTTATGAACTCAACTAGGAATTAAGGTGTAAGTCATTTAAGATTTTTAAGGGAATATTCGGACACATAGGAGTGTTTTCAGGAATGCTTTTAGGTGGGTGAGGGAAATAGGAATATTTAATTAATTAATAAAATTGATTTTCTGGTGCAACTAGGGGATAAAGCGACATGTGTACGGGGGAGGTTTTTCGAAATTAATTAAATGAAAAAGGAATTTAATGAAAATTTGGGAAGCTATTTACTGAAAAACGCTATAAAAAGGATGGAGGAAGGAGGAGTATGGATCTCATATTTTTGTGTAACATTACACTGCTGAAATTTTATCTTGACTAAACTTTCTCTTGTGGGAGTTGGGATACCCAGCTTGGGTAATGAGTGGTAGCTCGACCGTTTAAATTGAGATGGGTGCTATCATTCTTTGGTATTGTGTGTGTCGCCCCTTTGTGGACCAAGGGGCTCAACGGGAAGAAGATTACCCCTGGCGTTGGCTGGGAGGTACTGGTGAAGTCACATCGGTTGGAAAGTAGGAGATGGAAGGAGAGCACGTAGGAAAATGACCTCAGAGCCTTCACATTTGGCTAAGGTATGCCTGTTAAAGTTGTTACTTGCAATGAAATTTAATTTACACATGTTTATTTTTTTGTACACAGTTGAATATTTCATTGCCTTGAGATTTCTTGTACATGCTTTCCTACGGTACTTGTAATCCCCTTGTCGCTTGAATTTTTCAGTAAGAACCCTTGCTATCCACTGTATACTTTATTTATGAGTTATTGTCTCCTTGTGCATGGCCAGAATGAACCCCAGACTCAAAACTCTCCTACATTCTTCTATCTCCTGCATGTGTTTTCTTTATTCCTTGATTGTGCTTTTATTTGATTATTTTCTTCTCCACAGAGAAGATCTGGATGAAAATTATGCTTTTATACTCTGTCTCTTGATCCTTTAAGTTATTAGTCTATGCCTGAGCAGTTAGCTAGGAGCCAAATCAATGGTCTTCACTCTGGTGTTTAAAGACTTAGATTCAAATGCCTTGCTTTCATGTGCATGGATAATAAGTGCAGGATCATTCTCTTCCCAGCAAGGAATTCTCGCTCGAGTGTTTATTCTCTCCAGTCCACCCTCGTTGTTTCTCTGTGTTGATTCTTGGAGTTGACTTGATTATCTGCATTGATTCTCAGAGTTGTTTTGGTTCTCTACGTCTTGATTGATTAAACTATGATATTACTCTGCATTTTAAATTGCTTCCACTTGGTAAACCTCTGCATTTTGATTGATAAATCCCAGTGTTTGAGTAGTAAAATCTCTAAGTTTTTGATAACTCCCAGTGTTTTGAAATGGTGAAATGTCTGCGTTTCTTTTAATAATATGTCTTTGTTTTATTTTTAAATGATATGGTTGTGATTTTATATATGTCTACATTCTTTTTAATGGGATGACTGTGTTTCTTTTAATAATATGTTTGTGTTTTATTTTTAATTGATATGGCTGTGATTTTATACATGTCAGTGTCTTTATACATGTCTACGAGTTATATGTGTCTGTGAATTGTATGTCTGGGAATTTATATGTCTACAAAAATAAATGTCTGAGAATTTATATGTCTGTGAATTTATATCATGTCTGCGTTTTTTTTTTTATAAAATTCAGCGAATTTAACATGCACTAAACATAGTGATTCTAGATAGAGAATTTGCCAGGCAGAGATAGAATGTTTATAGAGTTTTAAATTGTCTTTTTAAAATGTAATTACACAACAAATTACTTGGTGTTTTACCTATCACAGGTAGCGCCCCTGGGAATTTTTCTTAGTGTTTTACACAACGAATTATATTTGTTTCAGTTACAAAAGACAACGAATTTTATTGCTTAAAAGAAAATGATATCATGACAACGATATATATTTTGTTTCCTTTTCTATATTCCTTTTATATTGATAATCCTTTTAAAAGATAAGCCATGATAGGTGTAAAGCTAGTTCATCATAGTCTGTATTCATTCAATGACATGCATGCTATTTGTAAAAGCCCATAACTCCCTCTGTGGAGTCCCATTACTTTGTTTCATCCCTCCGACCTCTTTTATCCTTGCCAAGTGTTCGTCTGCTTGGGTTTCCTTCACCCAGCATTGACCGCCTAGACTCTTCTTGGTGGCTGAGGAAATCGCAGGATTCACTCTTCAACTATGTTGTGTTTAATTTATGTTCGTTGGATTATTGAAATTGAATTGATGTCTGATGTAATCTTTAAAACTGAATAGAATTCAGTTGCACGATTTTTCCCTCTAATTTCTTATTTAGTTTCTATTCTAAAATTTGATTTTGAATGCAAGATGGAAAGTAATCAGGGATTTAGACCAGTCAAATTTCTATTACATCTTTTTATTAATTCATTTTTAACCCTTCTAAAATTATTCGGTTAAATTCTTTTTCTGATCACAAATTTCACTACAGAAAGTAAGGTATTTACCTTAAATTTAGTGGCAAAATTAAATAAAAATGTTTTCATTTTACACTGTTAAAATTGATTTACATTATTTATGTTTTTCGTTATTGTAAATGTGCTTGGGTTATAAATAAACCTTCTTCTTTGATTTTGCCATGATGCTACGAACCTTCACTCCCACCATCAGTTTCTAGAATGGACTTGGTAGACTCCTTGTGTGCACTCATATATGTTATTCTTGGTTAATTGAGTGGCTAGATGTCTCTTGAGTCTTGAATGGTTGACGTAAATGATGTTAGTAGATTAGAATACAGGCACCCAAATCCCTCACTATGATGTAGGACTAGTTGAGCTATTAGACTCTAGTGTGCACTCAAATTTTACGTAGTATATGTTTAGGGGCATAAAATTACTTGCTTGGAAGGAATTCATGATGCGATGGAAAATTGTTAGACCCTTAATCCCTTGCGCAACTTCATGCCTTCTCGTAAAGGCCACGGGATGGATTAACAACACTTGCTTGTAGCATTTATGTACCAACAAATGCTGAGTTAAATTCCTTTTAATTAATTAAGATTGAGGTGGGATTGATGAGTTATTATCTTGTAGTACCCCTCAACCATTTGGTGGTGTGCTAATAAATAGCTTCATCATGGGATGCTTGCTCGTGTCGTTCAGTTTATTTCTGGAAAAAATTAATTGACGAATGATCGATTTTGATGATAGATGAGTTAATTAATTTATTGGTGCACCATGCAAATTTATTGAGTCATTTATTGCTAATTTTCACAAGGTTCTTGTTACATGTGTCGGTTGACTTTGTTGCGTCAGGTTGTTGATGTTGTCCCTTAGATTAGTAGGCGTGGTCTTTCTTGTGTCGGGAGGGATGTAGACACCTCTTTTTTCCTTAGAACAGTCGCCATCCTTGAGACCTTAAATGGTCAAATTGATGGGAACCTGGGCATGCATGTTTCTTATGTGTCCTCGAAGTCCTAACCTTACAGGGTAGGACAAGCAGGTAGTCATTTTATTTTGGTATGATTGATTTTCGTATGTTGTGTCCAACTGCATGATGTGCTAGTATGCTAGGTCGTGATGTTGTCTATTCCCTAAATTGTGGGTGTTGTGTTCATCGTCAAGTTGCGTTATTTAACCATTGTCGTTGTTACGTTCCTTCTTAAAAGAAAAACAAAATGCACTTGATATGCGTTGCATGTTGTTGTAACGATGAGGACGTTACAACTGTGAGGAACCACATGACATACCGACTACAGTTGGAAATGACACAACAAGGACTATCCATATACGAGTGTGTTACATGCATTTATACTATCCATCACATCCTTATTCCCCAAACACCTTAGGGTTCCATGACCACACCATTTGGGTATTCTCAACCACTTAACCACTTAGCCATCTTTCTAGGGCTTCTTGTAGGGTTGACTA
The DNA here is from genome assembly GCA_000966675.3 of Picea glauca. Classification (NCBI taxonomy): domain Eukaryota; kingdom Viridiplantae; phylum Streptophyta; class Pinopsida; order Pinales; family Pinaceae; genus Picea; species Picea glauca. The sequence continues at coordinate 182,152 of JZKD02S0214650.1, read as the reverse complement.
GGGTTGACATCAATGCTTCTAGACTTCTTCTAGATTTGACATCAATGACAACTAACTTTCCAACAACATGTACTAGAGAAAACATCCTTGAGGATTATAAGGTTCTTACTAAGGTCATAGGGATTCCTTTCCATAAGAAGAATATCATCATCATAGAGAAGAAGGATGATTACTATACTAGCAAGAGTTGGTCCAACACAAATTGTGGCTTCCAAACAATCTTGTGGGAGTTGGGATATGTTAAGCCTTAATATTGGCTCATTACCCCTTAATTGGGGCATATTATATTAGTAATGTTATTTTATTTATGTCGGATTTAGGCCATTAGTTGTAATTATACCTCCTAGTCTCC
>JZKD02S0214650.1:79953-95246 GCA_000966675.3 Picea glauca | reverse complement strand
TTACTAATCTAAATCACAACTAATGGCCTAAAGCTGACATAAATAAAATAACATTACTAATCTAATATGCCCCAATTAAGTGGTAATGAGCCAATATTAGGGCTTAACATAAACTCATACTATCACTTTATCTGATCATTCCAAAGGTATACAACGTCCCTTCTCATTACTATACGTTTACACCAAATTGGGTATCAAAGACTCTGAGAAACATATGGTGCTCAAATACTACATTTGTCTACATATATACATTCGAACATAAATGGAGTTTATGTACATCGCATCATTGGGTGCACATTATAGATATGATGTCCAGATCGAGAAAAAAATGAAGCAAAATAGGAGAGAGTTTGGATCTGCAAATGCCTCACAGTCGAAGCAAGGCAAAGGAATCCCCAACATACAAAAAAAGGTACAGATAAAATATGGCCACTCTCAAGACAACCAGTCCAAGACACAACACAAGAAGGGTAATGAGAAGTCAAATAAGGACATGGGAAAATGGTGTGAATACAATAAAATTGCTTGGCACAACACCAAAGAATGTCGCTCCAAGAAGTCACTGTGGACGAGCTAAAAGCTTCCGAGTCAGAGGAAGATTCTAACTACGAATAAAATCTCGAAGGAGAGAAGTGTATTATCGATGTTGAACCTAGTGCCATTGTTGCTACCACCAAAGTCCAGCTAAGAAAACCAGAAGAACCAAAGGAAGGTGAACGCTTTTCACTCACAAATGTGGGTAAAGGGAGCTTCGCTTCATTTCATTTTTGATAGTGGTAGTCATAAGAACCTGATCTCAACAGAGGATGTCAAGTATATGGACCTTCTGATGACATCGCACCCATAGCCCTAAACCATCAGTTGGCTTCGCCAAGAAAGATATCTTTGTGTCATCCAATAGTTTCGTCTACCCTACGGTATCAAGTCTTTAAAAGATGAGGTATTGTGTGATATTGATACCCTTGAATTTTGTGATGTCCTTTTAGGAAAACCATATTTGTGTAAACAACATGTGTATGAGTCTAGACCCCATAGTGTTATTATTACTTTGGGTAGACAATTGTACATGATACTATAGGTAGCTTTGCCTACTGTTATTTATTTAATATCTGCTAAATGATGCAATAAGGTCATTTCATGGATCGATAAGTTCATCTTCTTTGTGATCTGTGCTCACAATAAGTAGAAGGTCGTCGCCACATCTGTGGCCTCTACACAAAGCCTCTCTTTGCAACAAAATAAAGTGGATGGGATCATGGAATAATAAAGATACATCTTCTCCTCACCCATTGAGGTATCGACGCACTGCCAAGTCAAGAATCCAATTGATCTAACTGCTCATGCACCTTTTCCTAATGGACTATTCTATCTTCGATCACTGATGGAAAATGATGAAATCAAGTGTCAGATCCAATAGTTTCTTCAAAAGGGGCACATCAGACCCAACTCCTCCCCTTGTGGAATCCCGATTGTATTGGTGTAGAATAAATATGAGACCTTGTGGATCTACATTGATTATAGAGCATTGAACAAAATCACAGTCAGGAATCGGTACCTAATTCCCAGAATTTATGACCTTCTTGACCAACTCAAGGGAGAAAATTTCTTCAACAATATTGAGATAAAGTTTGGTTACCACCAGGTTCCCATCAAAACCAACTTATGTATGGAAGACATAACTCAAATCTAAAGAAGGTCTCTTCGAATGGCTGGTCATGCTCTTTGGATTAAAAAATGCACCAACCATTTTCATGAGGTTGATCGATGATGTATTGAGACCCTTCACCAACTCTTTTGTGGTGGTATATTTGGATAACATACTCATCCTCAATAGAACTTGGGAGGAGCACATGCAGCATATTCAATAGGGTTTGAGCACTCTGCGATAGCATAAGCTATATTCCAGCTTGGAAAAATTCTCCTTTGGTATGAACAGGTTCCAATAATTGGGATACATTGTTGATGAGAATGGGGTACATGTTGATCCAGCTAAGATACAAGTCATCCATGACTTTCCATCCCCGACCACAGTAATCGAGCTTCAGAGATTCTTGGGAATTGCCAATTTATATCGACAGTTCCTGTTGGGATTCTCCCATATTGCATGGACCCTTGGTCAAGTGACCAAGGGTGGTTGCAGGGAAAATCTCACATCGGGGAAGGAACAAAAATGAGCATTTGATGATCTGAAGCATCTCGTATGCTCAGCTCCAACACTCTCCTTCCTTGATCTACAACAATTGTTTGAGATTGAGACTGATGCATCTGACTATGTTGTAGGTGCAATTCTCACTCAGAACAATCATCCAACAACATACCATAGTGAGACACCCTCAGATATTGTCCGGAAATTCCCCACATATGACAAGGAAATGTATTTCATTATACAATATTTCCGTCAATGGAAACATTACATTATGGGAAACGAAACAATCATCCACATTGATCACAAACCTTTTCAGTTCATACAGACATAGGGGAATTCATAGAACGCCCTCCATCATAAATGGTCCACCTACCTGCAGTAGTTCCATCTCAACATCAATTATAAGATAGGGAGTACAAATCGTGTCGCTGACCACCTCAGTCGACCTCATACGGCTACACTCACCACTATGTTCCATTCTTATGGGCATGAGGCATTTGAGTGGCCCCAACTTTATCAGCAAGATCCAAAATTTTCCACCACCTATCATCTCTTGGGTACAGGCGTGAATGTCACCGATTTTCACATTTAGGATGGACTTTTATGCCATATAGGCCATCTTTTTGTTCCAGAAAGAGAGCGTGAAAATATGATTTTGGAGGCTCACTACAATTGTATGGTAAGACATTTTGGTGTGGAGAAAATTGTGGTTGTTCTACAAAAAAAAATTATTGGCCAAAACTTTGACGAGACGTTAGCAAGTATATCATATATTTCACTACATGTGTAATTTCCAAGAAATCCATAAATAAGCAAGGCTTATACACCCCTCTTCCTACTCCCAATAGGCCTTGGGAATCCATCTTGATGGATTACATGTTTGGCCTTTTGTCCACCAAGTAAGGAAATGATTTCATATTTTTGGTAGTTGATGTGTTTTCGAATATGGCCATTCTCAGAGCCTGCAAGAAGAGAATCACAACAAAAATTACTACCATTCTCTTCTTCGAGCGAGTGTGGGTCCATTTTGGGATACCACAGACCATCATCTCCAATCTAGAAAATAGGTTCCTTGAAAAATTTTGGTTGAGTCTCTAGTCAATATTGGACACCAAGATCATTAAATCCACTTCCTTCCACCCTCATACTTATGGCCAAATAGAGTTCGTCAATCGGATGATTGTGCACATCTTTTTCATGTATAACTCTAAGCATCCATGTACATGGGATGAGAGTATTCTCTATGTTCATCACAACTACAACAAGGCTCTCCATAGCTCCACTAGTAATATCGCCTTTCAGGTGGGGATGGGATTCCAACCATTGGGTTCCATTGATGTTTCACTCCCTCTTGCAACAACACAGACAGATTATTCCCATGTTCAGTTTGAGGCGGAAAAAGCCACCAGATTCATTGAGCGGATTCAACACATCTTCCAATAGGTCCATGAGATTTTGCAGAAAGCCAATGCTAAGTAAAAGCAGTGCCATTATCAACACCGGGTACTGCACCAGTTTTAAGTGGGAGACAAGGTCTGGCTACATTTTCAGAAAGAGTGCCTTACTGGGGCCCATTGGAAGCTCCTCCCACTTTGATATGGGCCTTACACTATCACCAAGGATGTGGGTAGCAATTCTTTTGACCTCAACACTCCACCCTTCCTTGGCTTGCACCCATTGTTTAATGTGGACCTCCTTCGGCCATATTTTCCACCATTATTGGACACCTCAGAGATCATAGAACAAATTCCACCAATAGAGATAAAACCTGACTGCATGAAACAAAAATCCACTGATCAGATAATGGACACATAGGTCAAGGGTACTCACCAACATAGGATCGAGATTTATCATGTTGTCAAGGCAGGTTAGCTCCTACACCAAGGCAAGTGGCTCACCCAGGGCCAAACTCAACAAAATTTTCCTCACCTAAAGGGGGAACTCAATGAAATGGAGACCATTGCTTCCCAATGGGGGAGGAATGATCCAAGTGGATATTGGTGGCCACCCACCTATTCCAATTGGCTCCTCTCGATAGTTTTTAGTTCAGCACATTCTTATGTACTTCTTTGTAATTGTGGGTCCTACACTTCTAGGGTTGTCTAAATCCCTACACATATTCCAGTTGGATATTGGTGGCCACTCACCTAATCCAACTCGCTTATTTTGGAAATTTTCAAGTTAGCACATATTTTTGTATTTCTAGGGTTGTTTTGGGGCCCTAATCAATGCTTTTTTGGTTTTCCATATTCAAACTATAGACAAAGTCAGAATTTGATGACATAATGTGTATTTCTATATAACACCTCTCCAACGGGCTATCATGCACCTAAAACGGAGGTTGTATGCAAAAGTTACAACGCCAGGAAGTTTAGGTACCAACTTACCCATTCGGGCCCATGTAACTTTTGGTGTTTCATCTCCTAGGGTTAGTTTTTTGGACTTCTAGGGTTTGGGCATTCATGAGTAATTTTAAAAGGGACTTTGGAGCCTCATTGTAATCATTCTTCTCATACATATGCATTTAGAAACCACATCTCTTCTCAAAGGTAGCTACCACCATTCGAGCAATTTATTTTCAGTTCTGCAGTTTTACAGTTTCAGCCTATTTCATTTATTCAATAGAAGTTATTTTTCAATGGATATATGTTGTTGTTCTTTGTATCTTAGTGTTATTGTATTTAGTTTGTTATTCATTTCATTCTGCTCATAAATCTGTATCAATATCCTTTCGTATCAGTTTCATTACAAGGTTCACACACACATGGTGGAATCCCAAGTGATTAGTATATTTAAGGATCATATAGTGGTTGGGTGATAAGTTCACACTCCACCCTAGTGAGTAAGATAGTTTATAGGTATAATGTTATAAGTATAGCTTTGTGATATTCAAACTCTTTGTCATTTGGTTGTAATATTGTGAGATACTAGAGGAACTGAGGTTTATCCCATTTCTCTCCAAATGCAATACAAGTGAGCTAGTACAAAGACTAAATCAACATCATTTGGAAAGTACAAAAACCCTCAATAGAGTGGATTTAAATGTGCTACATATAGAGTGTTCTCACACTTTCACCCAAAGAAAAAAATCCTTTCCAATGAATCATGATCCCTCGCATATTACAAGTAGAATGGAAATTCTAATTTGTGAACTGAGAGCATGAGTATAGGGATGTGTTGAGGTCATGGTCCCCGTATTGACTATCATAGCCATGTTGGGTTGGCATGTGAAGTGTACACTTTAAAGAGTTGATTTAATGACTATTCCTCCTACCTCTAAGAAATCAAGGGTATCTTAAAGTCCTTCGAATCAAATATAGAGAATCAAGCTAAGACACCATCAGAGGAACAAGAACCTAGTTAGAGGGATTTCTTTAAGTGTTACAAATAATGTTATGAACTAAGGTCATAGAAGGTTCCCACTTTCATTGGGATCATTAGAAGAGGCAATGAAGCCAAATCATGGTTGGTGAACATTGAAATCCACATGGAGTTGTATGATTTCAATCCTTTGGAAAATAACATTTTTGTAAACTACGAGTTGATAGGTTATAAAAACCTATGGTGTGATCATTTGAAGAAAAAGGAAAAAGAGGATTAAGAGAACCTGAATTGGGATTGGTTCAGAACTCACTTTGACAAAAATTACCTTGGAGAGATGTATTACTAAAAGAAGGTAGATGAGTATTCCTCACTCAAGCAAGGTATTATGATAGAGGAAGAGTATGAATGCAAGTTTGTAGAGATAAGAAAATATGACCTTGGACTTAGTGAAGATTCCTAAGTTAGGATAGTTTATGGAGGGGTTGGATACCATGTTGGAGATAAATTAAGAACATTCATGCCAATGATCTTGTCAGAAGTAATGTAGAGGACTAGAATATGTGGATCTAAGGTTCGTTGGAAGAATGAATTAAGTGGAAAGATGAATTAGAGTATCAATAAATTGAAGACTTTGAGAAGGTATGATCAATGGAGATCGAATCTATCCCCGCCACTTGAGTTTAAGAAGGAAGAGAAAGTTAATGGAAATGCAAGATTGGTGCACCTGGGAGTAAAATGCTTTGAATGTGCAGTAAATGGGAATAAATCCTATAAAATATTGAAAATGAAGAACTAGAACAAAGGAGTTGTGAGCTATTAGGAACCCTAAAGGTGTACCCATAGTTTCATATCCCTTATAGTGGAGGCTAAATGTAAGCTAAGCATCAAGAACCTCTAATACTCTTGGAATGTACATATGGAAAATGGTGCTAAGAAATGAATCATCCAAGCAACTGATGGATGCATGGTAGAATTGAGAGGATGGAGTAGTGGAATAGTTTCCATGAGCTGGCTTTGGGAGATTATGATGGAATAATAGGAACATGTTGTTGGAACTCCATAATGATAAGTTATATTTTTATTAATAGAATATTGAGTTTGTGGAGAATGATAAAGTAATTAGAAACATCAAAGGAGGAAAGACTCTAATAGTGGCTAGTAAAATATTAGTCGTGAAATGGATGTAAATGATACCTTGTTCATATTACTAAATCTATAAAGGAAGAAATCATAGAAGTAGGATAGATTCCCATAGTCAAAGAATTTTTTGATGTATTCTTGGAAGAACATTATGGTTTTTTCCAATCCAAGAAGTAACTTATACAACAGATTGCATGCCTAGAGAAACCCCTATATCAAAGGAACCTTACCGAATAGGAACTAATGTGTTGGGAAATGTTAAGAATGCTTAGAATGTGCATTGATTATAGAATGTTGAATAAGTTAAGGATGAATAAAAATTATCCTTTACCCATGATTGATTATCTATTTGATCACCTCAAGGGAGGAAACACATTCTCTAAGTTGGATTTAAGAACAATGTATCACCAAATTAGGGTTGATAACACTGAGATACCAGCCTTTATATTGATGAATGGTGTATTTTTGAAGTATCTTGACAAGTTTGTGTTGGAAATCATTGATGAAATCTTGGTATATTCTAAGAGTGAGGAAGAAAATTAAGAGAACCTTTGAGTAGTTATGTAGAAGTTGTGGGAGAAATAGTTGTAGGCTAATTTGAGTAAGTGAAAATTATTCAATAAATTTATTCAGTATCTTGGAAACATAATATGAGAAGAAGAAATAAAAGTAAATCCCAAATGGATAGAATCCATATATAGTTGGCCAACACCAAAGAATTTGTCTTTATGGGATTGGATGATTACTATCAAATATTTGTTAAAGGTTTTTCATGTATTGCAATAAATTTTTCAATGTTGTAGGGTAAAGGAGTTAAGTAACTTTACAGAACCCTTTATGAGGAAATATTTCAAGAACTGAAGAAGCTCCTCATGATTGCACTAGTATTAATACTTCCTATTTTTGACAAGGATTTTACTCATATGCACCAATGCAAGTAAGGAAGGCATCAAGGGAGTGTTAATAAAATTTGGAAGAGTAGTAAGATATGATTCAAGGAAGTTAAATATTCATGAAAAAATGTACTCGACTCATGATCATGAGATTATTTCAATAGTGAATTCTTTGAAGGCATGGTGACACTACTTAATTAGAATAAAATTTCAATGAAAAATACATCATTAATGGTTGAAGTAATTGATGATCAATCAAAATTGAAGACTAGGAAATGGCATTCTGTGGAATTTATGAGCAACTAGATGACTATGACTTACTTCATATAAAAGGAAAGGAAAATACAATGGTTGATGCTTTGACCTAGACATAAAATATAGGTGCAATACCATAATATTATTCATATTTAAGAGAAATAATCATGATTCAATTGGAGGAGGATAAATGACATCAATAAGTGTGTCAAACATTATTACAAAATAAGCATTGGACAAGAAGGGAAGTCATAAAGTATGATGATTATCTCTAGTTGAAGATGGGGTATTTCTTTAGTGGAATATAATTTTCATACTAGACCACAAGGACCTGAGAAGATTGGTATTTCATGAAGCACATGATGCTCCTTATTTTGGAAACCCAACAGAAAAAAGGACATATCAAATTATTAAGAAACTATACAACTAGCCCGGTTTGAAATTAGATATCACCGCATATGTAATGTTTGGAATTTCAACAGATAAAAGTGGAACATTGAAATTCAACCAAAACTTTGGTTACTCTGATTATACCAACTTGGGAGTGGGAATAAATATCTATCTGAGTATGCAGGTTTCCACAATTAGCCATAATGTTAGAGAGTTTTCTGGATAAAAACTATGTATGATGTTTTGAAACTATGTATGATTGTCTTTAATATTTTATCACAATGGATACATTTAATACTTTATTATTTAAAAATATTTTAGCACCTAATCCCAATGACTATTATTAAATATTTAATCATTTTTAATTTTGTAATCATGTTTACCTTCGTCATCTCTTCAACGGACAAATACCAATCGTTCCCTATAAATTTAAAACCTCTTCACTCTTATTAAATATATTAGCTTCAGTTTCCCCTAATAATGGGTGGAGTTCCCACTCAAAACATTGGACGTTTCAAAACTTCATACACATTTTTTATCTAGAAAACTCTCTAACATAAATATTTATGTTTTTCATCTCAGGGTTACCAAGTGCCTCTATAGGTAATGAATTGATTTTGGTTGTATTCTTTTAGCACTAGAAGTCAGCTCTGGATTACGGAAGAGGCAAGCCCAATACCCATCATTTTTTATGTCACAATGAATAAATTTAAGGGGGGTCTAATGGATGCAAACTTAGGATGATATCGCTTTAACTCATAAAACTGGGTTGGTATGCACAGGAAGATGAGGTCTTGATCTAACTTCAGATAGTGATTTAAAATAAGGGTGAGAAGGACGAATAACTTGAGGAGAAAATGTAAAGGTATGCTATGGACATCTTGTCTTCCAGTAGCCTACAGAGGAAAATCTTTAAATACAAGATCCTCTTGAATCCAAAACTTTAGGAAACTGGAGACATTATAACAATACTACAATCAAACCTACATCACAATATGGTTACAACAAATCGACTGGATCAACCATGCCTGAGCCTTGAGTATCATAAGCAATAGAGATGAAAACAAAGTTGAATTTCATTAAACAAGAAGTCTCAAAGGGACTAATTCATGGAAATACTAACCCATGTCAAAAGAAAAATTGGCGATAACAATATCTTAGTAACATGTTGAGTTCAAGTACATGATCATTTATTTCAAATTTCTTAAGTTTTGTTTGAGTAGATTTCTTTCATTTTAGTTAATTTCAATTATTTTTGGGTGTTGTTAGAACCCCCCATGAATTAATCCATGTGCAAGACATGGACAATCAACCAAAAAGAAGAATTCAAGCATGTTCAAGAATTTATTGAGAAAAGGAGGAAATGATACTGCAAGAAATTTCTCAAATTCTAGAAGCAGCTGGAAACATATTTGCATATCAGAAGGAGAAAATATTAACAAAAACCAGGAACATATATACACACCGAGATGTGATAAAAGACCAAAAATTCCATGAGAAACATCAAGACGAATACCTATAAGAGATCAAACAACCATGTGAAACATATGATGGAGAGCAAACATTAGAAACTGCGATCGAGGAAGTTCTACCATGCTTATTATCCTATCCTTTATTCATTCAAGAGACCAATCAAAAAATCGTATAATATTTGTATGGCATGAAAAATGAGGATATACAAAGAAGTGGTAATGAACAAGTGGAATGGGAGCATCACAACTACATTGAACTATGGTTTCAGGCACCTACCGGTTCCCAAAAATCCTTCACTCTTCAACAATTCTTGACGTCATATCAATCAAAGAAGTTGGTTTCTCATATTTTGGTATCTATCAATGTATATCTTTCAAACAGGAATATGAGTTTATTTGTAATCTTGTTACACACTTGATTCCATTCAAAGTATTTCTATACTTGAAAGAGATTTTCCTTTTAAAGCAAAGTAGGATAGGATAGAAGACTAAATGAATTAACAAAATAGTAGAGATAAAAATAAGTCCAGTTGTGAAAACTGATTTATTGGCACAACTAGACATGAGTTTTGCTTGAAAATCGGGCAATTGGTGAGAAAAATTCTGAATAAATTTTCCGTGTTGGTTCAATCTTGTATTTTGATTCTTCAAATATTTTTTTTTATATTCTCGTACTGGATGATGCGGCATCCCTTAAGGCCTTCCTTCCAGTAGTTCTTGTCCCATCGATTGCAACACTCTATCTAGGGTCAAGATCAAGAGATATTTATAATTCCTTGGAACTTGTATTCCTCAACAATAGGTTTCCTTGTTGGTAGAAGTGGGGATGCATTAATGACTCCTGACTATTAGATCCTGCAGGTTACTCGATTTTAATACATTGATTTGTGCCTGACAATATGCATTAAAGTACCGTGATTCTCATTAACATCAATGGTGAGTGATCTCGCATTGGTCAACGACATACATTAATGGTAGGTAATCCAATGATTTCTTCCCATGCCCAACGTTAGTGAATCCATTCGCATGGTAATAATTGTGCCACGGATTCAAGTTTGATCAAGACTATATGGTTTAATGGTATCAACAGTTTTAGCCTTTTCCACATTTTTGTAAATGAAAAGGAGATGGCATTCTTCTTGCAGTATCTTTTCGTGTAGCAGAGTTTCTAGTTCCCTATAGTAGTATTCATGGTTTTTATTTGATACATTTGATAAATCTTATCATCCAAATAGAGTTTTCATATCTAAAATAAAATATCAAATTTCAGAAGGATGCATGAGGACATGCATCATTCTCAATGTGGGGGAGAGAGAGCATTGAATTATTAGTGTCCTTCTATGGTTCTAGATGCAGATTCAAATCTCCTTAAAAAATTCATTAGCATACTATTTTTGTCCCAAACATCCAAGCACTTCATACTCAACTTATTTTCATCATTTTCATATCATCATGACAACATAAAGGTAAAATGGAACAAAATAATTTCAATCATTTCAGTATTTGATTTTTGCCTCACCGTCACAGTTTCTTTCAAATAAATTTTAGAGAGGACATTTGCACAAGATCATAGCTTACTTTTTATTATGAATATATTTTAGAACGATTCATATTATTTTCTAGACTTTCTGCAGCTACCAAAACTTCCTTGTAAAGTGATGTAGCAGCCATACTTTCTCTAGCAGACTATTTCTATGGACTATTTTTGCACGACATTTTCAAGAAGTTGGATGGGTTATAAAATTCTAAGACACGGGTTTTAAAGATAATATGATAAATTCAGTATTTCGTTGGAAACAATTTCAAAAAATGTTTGATACTATATGCATGAGCATGTTTTAAATATGATTTAATAAAAATTACCAGAATTTTTGTAAACAGTTACAACTATCCTTTTGTAGAAGATTTGTAGTTTTGTATGGTTTCACACATTGCAAGACTAGATCATGTCTTGGAGATCATTTCAAATCATGAACATATGTTCATCCACCTATCAACCACAATTTCCAGTATTTCCAGAATTTACACAAGTTTCCAAGCATGAAATTCAAATCTGGAGATTTTATTTGTAACATATTTAGATATTGTTCAACATTTGAAGCTAACTTGGATCCATTTCTTCATCATCATAAATGCCATTTTCTTCATCGACATCAACATCAACCCATCTTCTTCAACAAAAACATGCATCATAATTATTCAGGTCCATTCTTCATCATCATGATTAGCCTTCATATTCAATTCCATAACTCTGTCTTAAAATATACAGCATTACAATCAGTAGTTGCAACAATAGAACCAACACTTCACATTCATTTATGCTTCAGCTTCAGTTCCAAAGGTGATGAATCCTTCAGGCTATAGCTAAAATCTTAAAGGTAATAAATTTTTAAATCATTCATGCAATTAGAATGATGTATTATGTATAGGATGAACAAAACATCAATTTCAACACATGTTTACTCTGTTTTCCTAAGACTATCCTATCCTCTTACCAGAATTGTTGAATCTGATGCTATCTATTTAGCCATGTCTCTGAAGACCATACCTTAAGCTATTTATTTGTTCATATATATTAACACTCAAAACTATGTATGCATGTTGAAATGCTATTTCGACATGCATTATTCAAAGTGTTAATATGATCGAAAAGACTACTATCCAATCATGCATAAATTTGAATGATACCTTGAAAAGTGGCATGATCATTTTCAACATTCAAAATTACATATCTCATTATAGTTTTTACATATCCCTAGTTTCCACCTCCCCCGCTACATTTTCACTGTTGGTTTTTTCATTTTCCCTGTGATAAGAGTATTGTTCAAAAATAAAATTTCTCAAACTCTTTAGTTTTAATAAAGGACTTGTTTTAAGGCATGAACCAATTTGCATCAAACTACTTGTTGAAACATTTGATGGAATGCATGCTCAAATTGATGATCTCAAGATAGAGCTTTCTAAAGATTTCATTTCACAGGCTATAGGGATACTTCAAAGAGGATAGAGATGGTTTAAAAGACAGATAATAAAAAGGGAAATTTGGATAGAATTCTTTAAATACCCAACATAGGAAGCCAACTGAAAGAAAGGTATGTCCACCTTTCTGTTTAAAAAGAAATAGTGTGACATTTTATTCATCCTTCAAAAATACATAACATGTTAAGGAAGGTATGGGTTTCTATTTAATATCATCCTAGATTACTCATGCATTCTCAAGAAGGGCATGGAATACGCATGTCATTTTACTTGTTGAACATTCTAAAAAAAATGGCATTAACTAGATACAACATAACCCTAGGAGTGTGGAGAATAATCTATTTCATTTTCAGTCGGTCAAAATGTTAGTAGAAGTCAAATTGTAGGAACAAAAAGACACTTGGACGTATTTCTTGGTAAGAAATCATTTCATGAAGGCACTTGTGCAGAAAGAAATCAGATGATCGAAATGTAAGGGTTTCAAAGGAAAATTTTCTAAAGCAAAGCCAAAGGTTTCCAAGTTGGAATGCCTAAAAACATAGCCCAAGATTCCTGAAGTGGAGAATGCAAGACCTAAAATAGATGAATTCGAGAATCCATACCTCAAGAAGAATGAAAAATCAATATCTAAAGCAACAAATTAAAAAAAATAATTCAAACAGAGTATAGAAAAGGAGTTTAGGGTTTCAAACCCTAAACCTACAGAGAGGATGACCCTGAGGCAAAATAGTGGAGACAATTGATGAGTTAGAAAACATAGGTTTGAAGCGAGAGATAGAAATTGAAAAATTGAAGCTTTTATGGATCAAGATACTAAAAGCAAGACTAAAAGTTTAAAAATCCATCTCAAAATTTAAGGTGGTTCGCTCAAAAAAGAAGGAAACCATATAAGTATAATTATAGTTCTTCTAATTTCATCTGCATATTTTCATTATTTTCTAACACTAATGAGCCTAAAACTGTGAAAGAGGCTTGAATGGGATGGAAGATAATAAGTCCTAGAGATTGGCCATGGATGAGGAAATGGTTGGAGTTATAAATAATGATACATGGGACTTGGTACAATTACATGTTGGAAATAAACCCATTAGATGTAAATGGGTGTTCAAAAAGAAGATCGGCTTAAATGGAATTGTTGAAAAACAAAGGTTAAGGTTGGTTGCAAAAAGATATTCCCAAGTTGATGGGATAGAATTTGGTGAGATATTTTCCCTAATTGTTAAGTTAATATCTATTAGGTTCATATTATTTGTAATAGTATATTTTACTTTAGAGATAGAATAAAGGGATGTGAAAATAACATTTATACATGGCGACTTGAAGGAAGAGATTTATATGATACAACTAGAACACTATGTTGAAAAAGGTAAAGAGTCTTTGGTTTACAAATTAAAAATTTGTTTGTATGGTCTCAAATAGCCTCCCAGAATGTCATGCAAAAGTGTTGATTATTTTTTGTTGGGGTTGAGATTTTTGAGATCCAAATCAGAGAATTATATGTATTGAAAACAAGATGGTGGTAATTTCCTTTTTATAACTCTATATGTAGATGATATGTTATTCTTTAATCAAATTAAGGATCAAATTCACGATATGAATTCTAAGATTTGTGATATGAATGACTTGGGCTACAAAATATAGCTTAGGGATGGAGATCAAGAGATATAGAGAAAATATAAATCTTGGTTGATCTAGAGTAAGTATGTAAACTTTGTGCTACAATTTTTTCACATGGTAGATTGCAAACCAATGAGTGTTTTGATTTCTATGGGAACTAAAATTTTAGATGACTAGTGTCCTACAACACCCACACAGATAGAGGTTATGGGTTCTATGCTAGTGCAGTTCATACTTTGATGCATGTAATGATATGTATTATACTAGACATTGCCAAAACAATGGAAGGCTTGAGTTAATTCATGGCTAATACTAGACATGAACATTGGGTTGTTGTGAGGACGACCTTAAAGTATTTATGAGGTAATTATAGATAATCGATTTGATATCAAAATGACATCTCAAGTGATCCACACTGGGTGGAGATATAAGGTTATTGTAGATTCTAATTGGAAAAGGGATATAGATAGAAGGATATCTACAAGAAGATACATGTTTTTATTGTTCGGCTTATGAAACTATATTCAAAAGTAGGGCTAAGTCAGAGAGCTATTACAATTCAATGTAATGGTAACAATGTCATTTATGAGGATAAAAACCAAACATTTCATGTGAAGACAAAGCATATAGATATCATGTATCATTTTGTTAGGGAGACGATATAGAATGGAAAGGTGATACTAAATAAAGTTGAAACTTTACATAATGTTCAAATGCATTGATAAAACTGGTGAGCATGAGGAAATTCAAGTGGTGCTGTGAGTCCATGGACCTTATTGCCCCTAATAATTAGCTCATAATTTCATACATTATCCCTCATACACTTACAATGTATATGACAATTAGGAGAATGTTGTGATAGGTGTAGCATACACTTTGCAGTCCTCTAGTGGAGCAAGGAATAAATGTTGAGTAGTAGCAATAAATAACTAGATAGTACTAGAAGGGAATAAATGTACATCACTAGTAGGCAATGAATGCTAAGCAACAATAGTTGGCCAATTAATTGTTGGTGGTCCCCAACATGCAAAATTGGAAAACCATGTGTATGTAATGTATTGTAACTATTTAGTTGTT
>JZKD02S0214650.1:16902-29541 GCA_000966675.3 Picea glauca | reverse complement strand
TCCAGTTTTTCATGCAAGGACCAAACATATTGAAATCTATCATCATTATGTTCGAGAGCAAACACAGAAAGGCAACATCATGTTGAAATATTGCAGAACAAAAGATCAAGTTGCTTATATATTTACTAAAGCTTTGAGTACTGTAAAGTTTGTAAAGTTCAGAAGCATGATAGGACTTAAAGAAGTATCCCCTTGATAAGTGTATGTTAATCCTAATAAACATTAAGGGGGAGTGTTAAAACAAAGATTAATCTGTAATGTTTATTAGTATGGCCGTAGGAAGACATCTAGAAGTAGAGAATTAATTGTGGTAGTTGGCAAAGACGGCGGACTGCAGAAAAATATCAATAGACTTCTAGAAATCGCCGGAAGCTCTGGAGGCTTCGAGACAATCCTGCAGCTTGTAATTTCTCTATAAATTCATATCTATCTAACATGTTCAGCATCGGTCTGAGTTTCAATTCAGCTGTGTATATGTTTCCTTCTCTCTGTTGTTTAATTTCGTGTTCTGTTCTTCCTGCTCTCTTCAAGTGAGAACGAGATCATGATCGACTATTCTTCTTTCACAGCATCTCCTGGATCAACTGCACAGAGCGCTGGTCGTTCCTATTCAAATGCAGCTGATTTTAGTAATGTTTATCCAGGAGCTTAGTCACACACACCCCATCATTCCCGCTCCCAATTTAGTGCACCAGCAATTATATCGGCCGACGTTTATCACTACTTTGATATCCAGTCTCAGGATGAGGATGATTGCAAAGGTATTGGAAATTTGAGATATGATGAAGTAAAATTGGGCGCAGAAGCGTACATTTATAGTGATAGGCAGAAGAGGTATCAGTTGCCTCCGACAGGAGGAGTGCAGGTTGGTGATCAACAGGATTGCTCCACAATTGGGAATGAAGAAGCCATAGCAACACTAACTCCTACAATGTTAGGAAGAGGAGGGAAAACGTTCAGCTTCGAGAGTGAACGCGAAGCAGAAAAAGTTACCGTTTGGGTACGGTGCAACTTCTGATATCGAACATATCTGTTAGGAAATGCAATGCAAATGCATCCCCGTGTCCTATGAAATTGACTTGAACATTTTTTTGTTCACAAGTCTAATTTTTTTGAACATTTTTTTAGTTGATGAGTCTAATTTTGTTGTACGAAAAGTAGTGTCCACTGTCACATGACTCTTCAGGTTCCTATGCCTCTAATGTATGTCTTATGTTTACGTCTTCAATGTATGTGATCTCCTTACGTCTCCATTAGCACTGTCGATTTCACAAGCTTTTGAGTGATAATAAAGAGGAAGCTTTTTAACCGTGATAGACATTTTTTTTCAGTTTATTTTCATCTTGGATTCCACCGATTGAGTACGACAATTTCTAGAGGACGGGTCAGTAAGACGTCTAGCACGTCACACATTAATATGTAAAAAGGCTTATTGGCTTCTGTTAATCGCCTTTTTAGAGCACTAATTGTTTAAATTGTAATTTTAATTTTTACAATTTATTATTAAAGTTTTATGAAAATTTAGAATGGTTTAAAATGTATATTAGTGGTTGAGATTTCATAATGAGGAAATTTTGAAAAACTAAAAATTATAATTTTACTTAAATTATTATTTTTGCACATTGTTTAAACTTTAAATAATATTAAATTACAATTTTAATTATAAATAAAGGTCTTGGAATCTAAAATCCTTATAAATAAAATGTTCATAACTTATCCTATTGAAATCTGGAAAGCAAATCCTTAACATGGACACGCTCATATCACATTGTATATTCATACTCATATCAAGTTGTATATTCATATTATATACACAAATTCCATCATTTTTCTATCGTTGGGCTTCCCTTCAAATGAAGCGCTTTTTCATAGTTTATTTATATTAATGTGGAAATGATATATTTAAGGATAAGTATGGACAGACCTTAGAGCTTAGATGTATTGGATTATATCTATCAAAAATGGAAGTGAAAAAATTAGGGTGGATGTTTTTAAATCGGTGACGTCATCGTGACTGCATTCACCTTCCTTGCGGACGGTCTATCAAATGTGTCCGATATAGATGCTCTGATGGTTGTGGCTGGAGATTTTCCACGTGTCCAATAGTTCTCACTGGAGATTTCCCAGAGTAACAAGGAACAACAGTGGAGCTACAGTCGATGGAGGTGAGGTAACAATGAAAGACGAAGCTCTTAATAAAAATCCCTAGCTGAAAAGTATTGGGATTTGGTGACAACCAATTATCAAAAATAGATTTGGATTTTATTATTTTGCATTGATTATAACCAAATAAACCAAGTTAAAATATGGATAGGGATTACATTTAATATTCAATTTCATGTGTGAATGTATAAATTCATGTAAGTCAGTAGAGGCAAAATGACTCTGAGAGACTAAGTGTATGAAAGACTTGGAAATCTGATGTAATCTCCATAATCCAAATAATAAGAGAACCGATGCCTATGTTTGGTGGACATAGCCCAATGTTTGGGTGAACCACGTGAAATCTCTATATTTATTGCTTATATATGTGATTGTTAATTATCACTGTGAATTGTGTTTTTCGCATTGACAATTTTAACAAGTGATATAGCTGGTTAAAACTGGTTGGAGAAGCTTCAAGAATTTGAAGGAGCCGACAGAAGTTAAATCTGTGTGAGAGTTCAATGGAATCGTGAGGTGCATGCGTCGGCTCCCTTTGGTAAATCAAAGCTGCGACTCCTTCTTAAAACATTTCTCAAGGAAATGATATGATTAGCATGTTTTAAGCCTATGTACAAAACAAAGCGGCGATTTCTTTTTAAATTAATTCGAATGGTCTTTTGGTTTGAAATATAAAGCATGGTCATGAAGTATGAAGGAATAGTCGTGGGTGAGTGAAAGTAAAAGGGGGTTCAAGGTAATTTTCATTAATTAAAAACGCTAAGTCAGATGGGTGAAGTTAAAGGTGAAGTTAAAGTTAATATGGTGGAGGAATTTAAATGTAAAAGTGAATGTTTTTTAAAAGTAATTTTTTTTTTTTTAAAGATTTTTATTAAATCATTTTTATATATTATTAAAAAGGTTTTTTAAATAAATTTTTTATCAATTATTTTTCTACGTATTTTTTCAAAGGTATTTGGGATTTTTTATAAGCAGTGGAAATTGGGAGATTTTTTGAGCTAATGGTTAAGATGTAGAGTTTGAAGTTTGAAGTTGAAAAGTTCAGCTGTAAAAACAACTTTGAGCTCTGGAAGCTTAAGATGGGGGATTTACTAGTGCAACAAGGATTACAAAATGCATTGGAAGGCAAGTCAAAGAAACCAACAGCGATGACGAAATGGGAATGGGAGGATCTGGATGCGAAAGCTCTTAGCACCATTCGTTTATGTCTGGTGGATGAGGTTTTGTTTAATATCGTAGGAGATGATAAAACATCAGGGTTATGGAGAAGGTTGGAAAGTCTATACATGACAAATTCCTTGACAAGCAGAATCTACTTGAAGAGATAGTTGTACAGTTTGCGGATGAAAGAAGGTACAAAAGTTGATGACTATTTAAATACTTTCAAGACTCTTATAGTTCAATTGACTAGTATGGAAGTTAAATTCGAAGATGAGGATAAGGCTATTACATTATTGTGTTCGTTGCCTGAGTCTTGGGATAATCTAGTCACCTCTATTAGCATTAGCTCAACAGATGTTTTAGATTATGACTTTGTTGTGGGAGCTTTGTTGGTTGAGGAGATGATGAGAAAATCTAGTAAAGAAACCTCAACTTCAGAGGCGATGTTGATCAGAGGTCGAACCACATAGAAGAATGAGAGAAGTTATTTTCGATCTAAGTCAAGACAGAGAGAGGGTAAAGCAAAATGATGGCACTGTGGCAAAACAGGACATCTCAAGAAAGATTGCTGGAAAAGAAAGGAATCCAAGGAAAAATTGAAGGAAGCGAATTTGGTTGTAACAAATTAAGGTATAATTGATCACGTTTTATCCATTTCTAGTAATTTACAATATCAAGAAGCATGGCAGTTAGATTCAAGTGCCTCCCACCACATGTGCTCACATAAAAATTGGTTCTTTTCTTACCAAACTGTTGATGAGGGTGTAGTGTTTATGCAAAATGGTATTCCATGTAAAACTGTTGGGGTTGGCAGTATTAAAATCAGGATGTTCGATGGTATTGTTAGGGAATTAACGGATGTTAGATATGTACGTGATCTTAAATCAAATTTGATTTCATTATGAGTGTTGGATTCTTGTGGATATAAGTATACAGGTGAAGGTGGAGCTCTCACAGTGTCGAAAGGGAATTTAGTAGTGATGAAGGCAACAAAGGTTGATAACCTCTATAAGTTGGAAGGAAGTACTAAAGTGGCATCTGAAGTGACAGATTTATCTTCTTGTTTATGGCAGAAGCATCAAGGTCATAAGAGAAAGAAAGAATTGTAGGCACTCATAAGAGGTAAATCAGTACCAGACTTAAAATCTTTGTTTATGAATTCCTGCTTGTTTTATATCTCTGTAAGATATAATGATGGTATAAAGGGATGTTGTGTGTGGGATCCTACTTCTCACAAGGTCATCATTGACATTGATATTGTATGTATGGAACAACCAAAAGGGTTGATTCAAGATCGCAATTGTAAATTTGTTAGTATGCTAGGTAATTCATTGTATGTCCTATTGGTACCCAGGTAAATATACAAGATGTTTGAATCCTTCATAGTGAGTCAAAATTTTTCAAAGGGTAGGAATGAATATAAAGTTTATAGTACATTCACAGTTTTGATGTTCTTTGTTGATGATATGCTCGATGCAAGCCGAAGCATGGATAAAATCAGTAAGAAAGTGACTCAGGTGGACAAAACAATTCAGATGAGGGATCAAGGAGCAACAAAACAAATTAAGGGCGTAGAAGTACACAAAGATGGTAATTGTAAGCTATAGTAGGAGTTCAGAATGAACATTGTAAAACCAATTTTTATCCCTCTTACTTTCCATTATAAGTTTTCTTCAAGTATAGTGCCTGTCTATAAAGAAGAAAACGTTATGTCTCGTGTAAGTTCAGTAGGAGGTTTGTTGTATGCGATGAAATGGTTAAGA
Source organism: Picea glauca (assembly GCA_000966675.3). NCBI lineage: Eukaryota > Viridiplantae > Streptophyta > Pinopsida > Pinales > Pinaceae > Picea > Picea glauca. The sequence continues at coordinate 24,454 of JZKD02S0214650.1, read as the reverse complement.
CCAAATGTTTCACATGCTAATAATGTTGTCAGAAATGTGACAGATTTAGGAGTTGCAGTGAAATGGGTGCTTCAGCGTATGAGAAGCATAATTTTCACCTATAATGGTTACACTGAGATGGTCTGTGATTATTGTAATGTATATTGTAATACAAGTATTTTGGACAAGAGGAGACCTATCATTAAATATGTCTCACAACACAGTTGTGGAAGACATGTTGGAGGTGGAGTGATCCTTCAGGAAATACAGACTCATGCAAATCACACAGGCGAGATCATGAAACTAGTTTTATTAGAGAAGTTGCAGTGGTGCTTGGTTTCTCTTGGCTTGCAGCAAAGGTGATGAACAAAAGGAAGAAGCAAGGTATCAGGTTAATTGTTGTCAAGGTGGAGATTGTTGGGATTTGGTGACAACCAATTACCAAAAATAGATTTGGATCTTATTATTCTATGTTGGTTACAACCAAATAGACCAAGTTAGAATATGGATAGGTATTGCATTTAATATTCAGTTTCATGTGTGAATGTATAAATTCATGTAAGCTCGTAGAGGCAAAATGACTATGAGAGACTGAGTGTATGAAATACTTGGAAATCTGATGTAATCGCCATAATCCGAATAATAAGAGAACCGATGTATATGCTTGGTGGACGTAGCCCAACATTTGGGTGAACCACGTGAAATCCATGTGTCTATTTCTTATGTATGTGATTGTTAATTATCATTGTGAATTTTGTTTTCCACATTGACAATTCTAACAAAAAGGACGAGTTATATAATTTACTAACTAACAATCTGTTCATTTTCTTGCAATTCTGTTGATAGAGGAGTTCACTTAGACAGTTGCTAGTTTGACGAGGATAGCTGCGCATAGAAGAAACTACAAAATTTCAGATACATTTAATTACATTATACACAAAATAGTGAAGAGTAGACATTATGTTTTTCACACACAAAACTATTTTTCATACAAGAACTTTATATAGAGATCTATGATTTTTGTGAGATTCAATTTATTCCAAATTTAGGAAGAGAGTTTGAGAGAATATCTGAACAACATGTAACAAACACAAATCAAATCTAATCACTATATTAATGGAAGCATTATCTCCAACACTTACATTATTGAAAACAATATTGAAATCAAATACAAACTAAATACATAACATGTAAATGATTAAAAATTTCAAAGTTATTGAATCAGGTTGAGCTCTATCAAGCTGCTTCAATAGCTCTCGAGTTAAATTCCCAAGTTCTACCTATGAACTCTCGAATCACTGATCTCCTTAACTCAATTACAGGACAACCACACACATGTGGCGTAACCTAACTAACAAACCATTTTTATGCCTTCAACTACTAATGAAGAATCGTTCTCTAAATCCACAACTCTCAAACTAGCTATACAACTTACCTACACTTGATTTTAGGTCTGAAGATGCAAATACCTCTACAACACCTCTAATTTTGTGATCATTTATTTCACAAATAAAGAATAATGCTAATATATTCTTATAATTAAAATATATTAGTTACTAATGAATATCATTGTTGATTTTGGCACCTCTCTTGTTGCTATTGTAGCCCCAAAACCACAAGCCTCATCAATGCAACGACAATAGAAGTCGACCACATCACATTTTTTTATCAGGCTAGGCCACTTCAAGGAGACGAAAAAATATGAGCACTTTCGACAACAATGACAATTTATCAATCTCCCTGATAATTTTCATCCACGTTTTGTAAACACCAGCACATGCCACAACGTTCCTCTGCACAAGCTAGTTGGTCTCACTGCCCTAAATTGAGTCATCGTCAATGTCGAGTGAATGCAATCTATGGTTATAGGAAAGATTCAACTTCCCCTTTCTCTTTAGCAACAATCCTCTCCTCCAAATCTCTAAATACTTTAAGTTACAAAATTTCCTTCACAAGGTGATAGCATGCAGGGATAACAGGCCATGGTTTAGACCTGCAACTGTTTTCTCTGATGGGAAGCAAATATGTAAACGCTTATCTCTTATCTCTGTATACACAAAAACTCTCTATAACACTCACTTACAAAATTAATAATCTACTTTCACCCATTAATCTTACTCATATCCTACAAAGTAAAACATCTAATAGGTTTTCATTTTCCTGGGCTCTCCCATGAGGGAGATAAACCCATTCTTGTTTTGATACGAAGACAAAATAGTAGAGAGTAAACATTATGTTCTTCACACACAAAACTGTTCACTGTATATTATATAAAAATTGGTAAAAATACAATAAGTTTATATAGAGATTTATCAATTGTGAGATCCAACTTATTTTAAATTTAGAAAGAGAGGTTGAGAAAATATCTCAACAATCTCTAACTAATACAAGCATTATCTCCAACAATTATGATATGGATACTCTTAGATTGAGATATTACTTTCTTGGGTAATAAAATATCAAAATCATATAATACTTTTTCCTAAATGCAATTGGTATATGAAATTTAAATGATTTTAAATTTAAAATATATTTTGTTAATGTAATTTGTTTTTAAATTTAAATTATAATTGGTTATAAATATTTATTAGCAAAATTACCTTATAAAAGTGGTTGATATAGGTAGATAGGTATTATTAGTGGTGATTTTTAAACAACACTAATAACATTTATAGACATATATGAACCACTTTTATAATGTGTGTGGTTTTGCAAGTTAATGTCTCACTTATCCATTTTTAGTTTTGCATAGGATTTATTGACATAAATAACACTGGTTTTTAATTTAGTTTGTGTGCGACCTCATTGTTGCAGAGACAATGGAGACATGTTAAGAATATGAGGTAACCAAGTTCAATTATGCCCTATTATGTTTTGGATGCAAAATTCATATCCTAAGACACATAACAAACAATTAATTCCTTACAATCTATTTAATTTCTGATCTAACTTAATGTACATATCTCACAAATCACAAATATGATACAGATCCAATCATACAGATCCTTCATTTAATTAGCTAGAGAGCACACATTTATGTCCATCTTATCTAATTGACAGATCTAACCTAATATGTACATTAAACAAAGATGGAAGGTATATAAATGAAGACAGAATGTATATAAACAAAGACGGACCTAACTTAATCTATATATATAAATAAATTTATTAACTTATACTATGTGAGTGCTTACAGAGAAGGACTATCCAACGATTTAGGGTTTAGCAGTGAGCCAATCATCCAATGTTCAACCATCCAAAGAGAGTGTGATCTATGCCTGCAATCACGTATAAATTAATTTTTTGATTAATGATTTTATCCCTTTGGACTCTCAGATTATAAACTTATATATACCAGTAAAGGGTTGCATTATAATGTGCCTGGTTATGAACTGTCAAAATAACTGTGTCTCTTTTCTTCACATGATTTTCTAATTATGCACTAAACCATTTTAATTATCTAACAATTTAATTATGCAATAAAATATTTTGATTATTCAACAATTTAATTATGCATTAAACCATTTTGATTATGCATCTAAAAGATAAGGAAAGAAATTATGGTAAGGTGAGAGTCCAAAAGATAGCATTCTTAAGGGGTTTATTTATGATGCTTGTTTTGTTAAGAAAACATGTATCAGTAGCAAAATCATAATATATATTAACATAACAAATATTTATTATTAATTAATTAATTTAATATTTAAAACTAATAGTTTTATTTGTGAAAACTATTAATAATGTGAAACACTTTTTGAAAAAACATTATGGTTATACATTTATATAAATTCTATACAAATCATTTGAAATGAATTAATAATGTGAAACACTTTTTGAAAAAACATTATGGTTATACATTTATATAAATTCTATACAAATCATTTGAAATGAATGCCTAATATTAATATATTATTAAAACATATATAATATATTATTAAAACATATATAATATGGAATGCATTTCATGCCAAACATTAGTTTAGATAAATTGTTGAGAGCTATCTTAAAGCACTAACACACTATTCAGTTTGGGAGCATCGAACAAACAAAAATCCCATATAATACATTTTAAGTTATCTCCAACAAGGTTTAGAAATCCTCTTATGGTTTTATTTTTTGTGTCCTCTATGTGAACCTGCCAAAAAATGAAGATAAATATGGATGTCCCTTGCAGTATCACAAAGAGGATCGTAGTGTACCATAATTTGTATATCCCACAACTTGATTTTAAGTATAGATGGTAGATCTATCGTACTTGTTCAACCGACGCATTCCAATGCCAATACTGGAGGAACATTAGGGTTCAAAATGAATAAATGACTATTTTATTTTCAAATATTTCATATTCGCATCTTAGCTTTGCATTTATTTATTTCAATAAATATATTAAAAAAATACATATTATTTTTTAAGGAGTAATCTATAATAATTATTTAATATTACTTGTGACTCATGGTGATAATGAAGACACATTACAACCATTTTGTATTTTGTAATGTAAAGTTGGAATGATTATTGTCATTGTGCTATGGAGAATGGTAATAATATTTTTTTAAGGAGTAATTTAAAATAAATCTAATGTTTAATATTACTTCTAACTCATGTTGAGATTGATGATACATTACAACCATTTTGTAATGTAAATTTTTAATGATTAGTGTCATTGTGCTTTGGAGAATGGCAACATTTGGATGGTGCAAGGGAATAAGTGAAATTAATGCAATTAACTAATTGTAAGACAAACATTTGCTTGCACACTTGCAAGATAGATGGATGTCTGCAACAAAGGGCATATTGACATCCATCCATAGCACTTTAACCATTTTTTATAAGAAAGATGAACCTTGTTCGATTCTCTACCAATTCATAGAAATAACATTCAAAAATTGAGAAGCAAATCAGGTACACAAATTTAGATACTGCTAAAGATAATTTTTTTCTCTAGAAGGTTCTTGTGTCTATTGTCATGACAGTAGTGGGTGTACTATTATAATCACAAATAAGACACCAAACCTTCATAATATTTTTTTTCAAGTGACAATATAACGTTGTGGAAATTGAATCTAAGTGTTGTGGTTTAATCTCTTTCTCAGGTGAGGCTAAAACCTAGGGTATTCTACATTTTCTTCATGACTCATGGGTAATGTGAATTTTATATCTACTACAAAACGAGCTTTTAGTTAGTGAGAGATTTTATTCCAAAGGATGATTATTGGCATGCACTTACAAAGTGTCTTTCACTTTCACATTCAAGAAGTAGCAGACACATAAATAGTTACAATCCTCTCGATTTGAACTTGTGACCTCTTAGGAGGAAACACATGTTCTTAACCATTAGGCCCACTCAGGCTGTATAAATATATGAAAAAGTTTTCATATATTTATAAAGATATTATCCATGTAGACGCTTTATAAATTAGACTAAGATGAATTTAAATTGATTTATACATTACCCAAAATAATTCCTAAACTATATAGTTGGATAGATTTGTGAATTATAAATAAATTAATGGATTTATAAATAATTTATAAACTATCAAAACCCTTTATGTAAACTACATAGTTTTTTCTCTCATTTTCGGAAATCCCTTTGTTGGCTCTCCCTGCTAGCCTAATAGGTACTCCAAATGGTAAGAATGATTTCTTCCATGCATTTACAATTGAAGTGGAGCAAGATAATTGAAAATAGTTTAGCTTATTCTTTAGAAGTAGCATGATTTTTTTAATGTGGATTTTTCTATGCAGAAGATACACTAATTTACAGCGATTCAATAGCCAACTTTGAAGCAGTGTCTTAAAGAAAAATATAATAACAATCTAATGGAACACTAGTGGTTGTAAGGAAAGGTCGAATTGACTTGAAGTAGTGCTCATCCATCCTCTGCATTCTCTCCCAAGGTAGCAATAATAATGCACCATTCACATAGTTAATAGATACATAATATTTTTAATATTATTTATGTAATTTATCCAGCATAGTATTGTGCAAGCTACAAACTTTTACATGATTTCACCTTCTCGTCTCTCTCGCATGCCCGTCTTTAGACTCACCACTAGAATTTGTGTTATCCCAGAAGTAGGAAGCTAATTCAAGTTGAGGTGAAAACCACATATGGAGAGCATCATGGATAGTGGCATTTCATAGAGAGCATCATGCACATGAACAATGAGAGAGCATCATGCATAGTGGCTCCTCACAGAGTACTTAGTAAAAGCATACTCAACTACAAACAACTAGCGAATAAACAAGGGAATAGAGAACCTGGAAGCGAGGAGGAGGGAATAGATAACATGGTGTAGGGAATAGAGAGCGTGGTGTGCACACATGGACCCATCTTTGTGTCATGCAAAATACTACGTGTAAGAAAAAAACCAATCCCATAAAGATAGGCTAAATGCATTCAAGGTTAATGAGAGAAAACAATTAATGTTATGAATTAATGCTAGACCTGATGTCTAGCATTAGTTCAATAAACATTGAAACTCATCAAAACTCTCTAAATTTATCATAAGTATTGCCTCGATATGAGGCCAAATAAGACCTCCAGCGTACAACTTAAGATAAAAAAGAAAAAGTGCAGTTTCAAAAATTTATGGATTTACCAAAACTTTAGTTAAAAAACTAATAATTCATTGGTTTGCATGCAGGTTTAATAAAAAAGGACAAAATCGATTAAGTCTCTACGAGATCGAAGGGAAGAGACTAATAATGAGGATCATTATATTGAAGGATTTATGCATGCCTATCTATGGACTAGATAATCATTCAATTGGAATAGCATAACAATATACAAAATACTAAATGATTAAATAACAATATCATAGAAAGAAGAAATAATTATTATTCAGGTAATTGCACAAAAAGGTTGCATTCAATTGTGATCAACCTTGATCTTTAAAACAATACATAGTCTCATAGAACAAAACGTTAGCTAGTTGCTCCTGATTGAAAGCTTATAGCAATTTATTTTAGAAAACTAATCATGTATTTTGCATGCATTATTTAGTCAGACAATCTATATCTGAATACTAATACTAATAGATAGAAAATTAAAAAAATTATAAAATTATAAAAAAAAAAAACTGTAAATGAATTGCATCATGTCAATTGATTGTCAAGATTGCATCAATTACCAACATATATGTAGATCAAATTTTTTATCTTAACATTATACGTACATGATCAAATTAGACACAACACTAAATTTTTTCATGCCTCTGTAAGCCTGCAGAAGTTGGACTGGGAATGAGAAATTCCATGAAATAGAACGAAGCATAAAGAATCCATTCTAACAATCCTAGAGGAAAAACTCGTCCCAGAGGCATTAAAGGATCTTTGGTCAAGCAAGGGAGAAATCACATAATTGATAGTGGAAAGAATCGATTGAATTGTTTCTTTATGGTTGAAAACAGAAAGGTCATTGCACCCACCCACATCATGCACAAGCAACAAGTAAAAATGCAGAATTATTTTAAATTGTGGGTAAAAAGGTGGCACCTGAACGAATATTGCCATTAAAGCCCCATATATATATATATATATATATATATATATATATATATATATATATAT
>JZKD02S0214628.1:10388-21968 GCA_000966675.3 Picea glauca | reverse complement strand
CCTTAAGGGTACAATAGATTGTGGTCTCAACTATGATGGAGATCATGATTTCACATTGAGTGGATATATTGATGCAGATTGGGCAGGAAGTGTTTCTGACAGGAAAAGCACTTCAAGATGTTGTTTCAGTTTGGGATCATCCATGACCTTGTGGTAGAGTAGGAAGCAATCCAGCATTGCTCTCAGTACAGCGGAAGCAGAATACAGTGTTTCATGTTCTGCCAGTTGCAAAGCTATATGGCTTCGAAATGTGTTGATCGGTCTATTTGACCTAGAGATGGAAGCAACCACGATCCTATGTGACAACCAGAGCTGCATAAAAATGACAGAGAATCCTATATTTCACGACAGGTCGAAGCACATAGAGATCCGATATCATTACATCTGTGACATGGTGAAGAGAGGAGCCTTAAAGCTCCAGTACATTAGCACGGATGAACAAGTTACTGGTGTGTTGACCAAGCCTCTATCTTGTGTAAAGTGTGAGCACTTTCGAGATAAGCTTGGTATAGTCCAAAAGGACCTTCCTCGAAAGGGGGAGTATTTGTTGTGATGAGACATCTCTTGCTTCTAGCCTCATTATTGTGACGTAAAGCAAGATGATGAGATGAGACTAGTACTGTGCTTCCGGGTTGACAGATGTGATGTAAAGCCAGTCTAGTATCTTGACTCCAACCTGATGGTTGTGATGTAAAGCAAGACGATGTGATGAGACTAGTATTGTGCTTCTGGCTTGACAGTTGTGACGTAAAGCCTGTCTAGTATCTTACTTCCAGCTTTATTGTTGTGACGTAAAGCAAGACGATGAGATGAGACTAGTATTGTGCTTTCGGCTTAACAGTTGTGATGTAAAGCCAGTCTAGTATCTTGCTTCCAACCTAATGGTTGTGATGTAAAGAAAGACGATGAGATGATACTAGTAATGTGCTTCTAGATTGAGAAGTTGTGATGTAAATCCAATCTAGTATATTGCTTCCAGCTTGATTTTTGTGACGTAAAGCAAGAAGAGTATTGAGCTTCTAGCTTGACAACTATGACGTAAAGCCAATCCTGTATTATGATGAGCTAGCCTCGTGTTGTGATGATGATGATGTATCAGTTTTATACTAATACATATTGATGTAGATGATGATGGAATTCCTTTGAGAATGACGATGTTGTCAATGAAGAAAACTTCCGATGATTTATAGATACACTAGTCAGTGTTCCAAGATGATATTGATGATGTTTTCCTCTCACCCACTTGATGTTTTTGATGATGTTTTCCTCTCACCCACTTGATGTTTTTGATGATGTTTTCCTCTCTCTCTCGCATGATGTTGTTGAAGAATACCCTTCTTGTTAATGGGGAGTGTTGAAATAATGTAACTGCAAAGTGTATTCTTATTATTATTTGATATATTATTCATTGGATCAATCCCCATTGTGGATTGATCATGTCGGCTATTGTAAAAGGACCAAANNNNAGTGTTGAAATAATGTAACTGCAAAGTGTATTCTTATTATTATTTGATATATTATTCATTGGATCAATCCCCATTGTGGATTGATCATGTCGGCTATTGTAAAAGGACCAAATCCCCTTTTGTGGATTGGTCATAATGTAATTGTAATAGGCAAAAGAAGAAGTCGTCCCCATAATATATTTAAGAGGATCCAGAATATAATAAAGGTGGTTATAACCACCCAGTTTGAGAAGTCGACCCTGCCAATGAAGAGACACTTCACACGTGCCAGAATTGTATAAATAAGGAGTCTAACGCCTCACTTAGACACACACCTCACTTGCTCATTGAGAGACAAGTTTCAGAATTGCAATTGGAGAATATAGAGAGAGAGTGGCGCATCTTTGGGAGAGGATCTTTTGTATTAGCTTGAGTTATCTATTGGCATTGTATTGGCTATCTATAATAAGGAAGTTTTGTTGGTTTTTCTTCCCCTAGAGGGTTTCCCAGGATAAATGTTGTGTCTCTTTTGATTGTGTATTTCTCAATGATCTTGTCCTATGTTGTTGTTATCTATTGAAATGAAAAGAACTATAATAATGGCTTAAACATTAACATAAAAAACAAATTCAAAAAAAAACACACTATGAAGTAAAGCTCTCCATGGGATTTTGATCATAACTAAAACTCTATGTCATTTTCAACAACTAGATCTCTATCCCTTTGAATGCATGCATGACCTACAATGCCTAGTAATATACTTTTGCTTTATGACAAATTACTTGCATGTGACATTGATTAACATTGCACTGGTTGTGTTTTGGTTCATTTCAACAATTTGATCACAATGTGACGGTGCAATACACACAGTTAAATCCAATTTGATGTTTTGAATATATCATAATGATTTTCAACAAAGAAAATCAAATATTCATAGAAAATCAAATATTTGTAAATGGGGCTGACCTTACAACATCCTTTCCTTGGGATAGAATTTTTCTTTGACAGGGTCAACAAAAAACTAAAAATCTAAGATAAACTTATCAACTTGGCTCTCATGACTAAATGACGTAGTCATTCTGCATAGGCAGATCCTCAAGTCTATGGATGCCAATGAAAAATCTAAAACAATGTAATAATCTAACGCCAATGCACATCTTATTCCAAAATTTCTTTATATTTGTTTCAAACTTTTTCATATGAATAACAGAAATATGATTGTCATTTTCTCCTTATCATATTATGATCAAATATTACAAAATAACCTTATTCATATTATGATCCATTGTGATTTGAACACTATGTTACCTTCAAAACCATCAATGAGAAATGGGGAGCTTGTGTTTTCTATTATCATTATTTTTATATTCTCATTGGCACAACATGGCTTTCTTATGGGTTTTATTTTATCATATGAATCACCCAATTTGTCATGCTTGCAATAATAAGTCATTCATTATAAGAATCATCATTTTGATTGCATTGAGTTTTGATTATGTTGTGCTTTTGCATAAATTGGTTTCCTTTCTTATGATTATGTTGTTCTTTTGCATAAATTGGTTCCCTTGCTTATGATTTTGAGCCCACTAGTTACCTTATGAATTGATTGAACATTCACAATTTAATCTCTTTTTGGACTCCCCTATGATTGAAAGTGAATTCGATATTTTGTATTGGTAAACCAATGAAGGTCAATTATAAAACTCTGGAGGTTCAAATATTTGCAAACATATTTTTTCTTTCATCATTCTCTCACTAGGTCAAAACTTTGCTTCACCTACGACAAACAAAGAAAAATGTGAAATAAATAAATGGATAACATTTTGATAATTAAAACTCCTATCCAACCTTTATAAACAGAGCCTCATTCCAATACAATCTATAATTGTGTATAGGTCTATGGAAAAATCTAATCTCAATGCAAAACTTATGACACAATTATTGTTATGTTACACATCAAAATGCCACACTTAAGTGTCACAAAGTGTTGTATGCACCTTGTTAAGTGTCGTATTCACCTTACTAAGTGTCACATGCACTTTTCCAAGTTTCGCAACTCATTGACGCCATGAAAAACATTTTCCATGATCCCTAAGTCATGTTGGAGGAAGAAACCCATCATTTCAAGGCCAGAAACATGCCTTTTACTTGGAAAATCGACCATTTTTGGGGCATTTATGAAGGGTGGTGCCTCCCTAGCCATGTTGGGGGGGCGCCATTTTTTGAGAATTTATGAAGGGTGGCACCCCCCTAGCCATTATTTGGTAGCTTCACTGCATAGGGTGGTGCCCCCTTTTCCTTGTTTAGGGAGCACCATTGGACCTTTGTCTCTAACTCAAGGGGAGCGCCAGTTTGGTTAGAGGAAAATATGGAAAATCTCACCTTTCCTAGGGGACAGATCCAAAGAGATGAGGTTAGTTTTGGGTTGAATCCTATACTATGGCACTATCTAAGGATCAAATCCCAACTCATGGATCCATATCCTCAACCACTTCCCAAAATAGCCCATGGTAGTTGAGCCTCCCAATCCTATAAATTGAAGGCATTTCCATGGTGAAAAGTGAGGAATATTTCAGGTGTCAAACCTTTGATCCTAGGAGAAAGAACCCATTGAATAATCATCATTTTGATCTCAAGACTTTCATGCAAGGGGTTGGATGAAGAGAACTTGAAGAAGGTGTTGCAGCATCAGACATGACTTGTAAGTGCTTGTAACTTGTTTTCCAAATTAATATTAGCTTGGCCTATTCCTTTTTCTATTTTGTTCATGATAGTGACTATGCTTAAGTTAAATAGGGTATAGATAGATCTGGTTTTTATCTAACAAAATCTAGTAGAAGTAGAAAGGTTTTCCTTTGTCTTGCAGGTCTCTTTGATCACTAAAGGAATTGGAACGACGAGGAAAAAAGATGGAGCAATGAGGACAAACTTCTGGAAACAGGTGTGTCTTCCTCCTTCTATTTATAGGTTAATGAACTAGATCTATAAGGAAAGTAGCAACCATTTGTTTACTTCTGTCTTTGGACCAAAGAAGGGGTCTTGGTCCAAATGGGAGCTTAACCTATCCGCAGGGTAAGATTTCTCATAACATGTTATTTGTTCAAAACCTTTTGTGAAAAATGGCATGAGGCATATTACTCACATTTCCACTATTATTGTTGGGCTGAAAATTAACTAAATAGACTTTTTTCTTCATTGCAATTTGAATAGAATGGTGCTCTTAATATTGTGAATCAGAAATGAGAAACGTGTGCTTCTCAATATTGCAAATGGCCCTATTTCCACATGGCTTTCCTTAAAAAATATATGTGTGTCTTGTGAATAGTTCAATAAAATTTGCATGCAACAAGAATTCCTTCATTTTGGTAGTCGCCAGCTTTGATCCATTAAGCATTGATTTCATTCTGATTTTTTGCAAATTTCCAATTGTGCTATTGGCATATAGTCCACTAGTTTCCTTGTGATAGAAATCAACAATATTGTTTGAATTTGTTACTTCATTGTAACCACATTTGAACATAGCATCTTCCATTTGCATTAGGGATTCTAAATATATCATTGTCGTTGTGAATGAAAAAAAAAATCATAGAGGGTGGTTGTTCTTCTACTATGCATATCTAGAACATGAATTTATCACTAGGAACAGTTAAGATTTTATGCTAATAGATTTGATCCTTCCACAATTTTCCAAGTATCACTTTTTTCTTAAAGTTTATTTGTATGTTATCTTAATAATTTGTTTGTACCTTCAAAATCATGAATGGGACGTGAAGAGCTTGTATTTCTTAATATCATTATTTTTATATTGTCCCTAGAACAACATGGTTTTCCTATGGGTCTTATTTTGTCATGTGAACCACTCAATTCCCTATGCTTGAAATAAAAAGTCATTCATTATGAGAACCATCATCTTGAATACATCGAGTTTTGACCACTTTGAGATTTTCCACAAATTAATTCCCTTGCTTATGGTTTTGAGTGTGTTTTGAGCCCATTAGTTAGTTTATAAACAAATTTTGTGCTCACGTCGCAATCTCTTGTTGGACTCTCTTTGGTGAATTTGATCTTTTGAATCTATTGTAAGCAAATTAAGGTAAACTATAAAACCCTAGAGGTTCAAATATTTTCAAATGTATTTCTAGTTCCATCATTCTCTCACTAGGTTGAAACTTTGGTTCACCTATGACAAGCAAAGTAAAATTTGAAATGAGAGAATGATGAGATTTTGATAACTAAAACTCCTAGCCAACCCTCATAAATAGATCTTCACGCCATTCAATCATGTAATCTATGCACCAATCTAATTTCAATGCACAAATTATGACAATAATTCTTGTACTTTGTTCAAAAACGTTTGTGATGTATAACATGAGGCTAATTATCTTTTTTTCCCCTATTTTCGTTGTGGTGAAAATTTACTAAATAGAGTTTTCATTATTGCAATTTAAGCACAATGATGTATTCGATATTTTGAACCAAAGATGAGAAACTTATGTTTCTCAATATTTCAAATCACCCTATTTCTATATGAATTGTGTAACACTTTTTTTATCTTGTATATTGTGTATTGAGTTTTGCATTCAAGAATAATTTCTTCGTTCTAGTAGTTAGTAGATTTGATCCATTAAGCATTGATTTCATTTCATTTTTTTGCAAATTGCTAATATGCTATTAGCATACTATTAGCATACAGTATACTAATTGCATTATGACAAAATTCAACATTTTTTTTAATTTGTTATGGTACTATAATGACATTTGAACATAGCAACTTCAATTCTCATTAGACTCATTAGAGATCATACATGAATCATTGTCTTTGTGAGTTAAAAATTTGGTGTTTTCCTAGAGGGTGGTTGTTCTTCTATGTATATCTGAAACATACACTAACCTTAGTTGATCTTTCATGCTGCAGATTTGAACCTTTCATAATTTTCCAAGTGTCACTTTTTCCCTTAAAGTTTATTCATATAATATGGTTATTAGTATGTTCATCTACAACCTCATTATCCAAATTATTATGGAGATGCTTAATGACTCATAGTAGTGATTATATCGTCATTGCAATAATGTCTATGTTCAAAACTGTTATAGTTCTTAAGATATTGTGCATCTATATGATGTTAGTAGCTTCTAGTAGCACTTAAAATCAATCCTAGTCATACAACGAGGTTGTCAACACTATTGTTCCTCATGATTTGGATATCAATGTCTTATTTTCCTATTGTGTTCATAGGTTCCTTTCAATAAGAATTTGGTCATTCTCTATAAACTTTTATCCGCATTCTTGTCACTCAAATTCTAAAATTTTCCTTCAATTACTTATTTTCTATTATTCCTCTAGTTATAGAGAACCCTTGTAGCTTGCAACTAGATTTGGGTCTCTATTACAATTAAAAAAAACTGTGCAACAATATTGCCATTTTGTGGACCTATGTTCCTATTTATTCTTTGATATTGTGGAAATAAATTGTTTCAACACAATATCATATTGAGTATGCTCAGAAACCTATTGGCGAGTGTAGAGTATATTTCACAAGATATGAAACTAGATCAACTTGTTCTTGTCTCAATGTATTGTATAGAGAAAATCGTATGTTGATGTGCTTATGCTAATTTCCATATGGTTTTACAAAGAAAAAAAACATAGTTTGAGGTAAAGGTATCCATGGGATTTTGATAACTAAAAATCTATTTCATTTTTTACAACCATATAATCATATCTTTGGATTCTTCCGTGGTCAATATCACCTATCAATATGCTTCTACTTTGTGACAAATCACCTGTCCATTCTCTTGATTAGTGTTACACTAGTTGTGTTTTAGGTCATTTTGACAATGTGGTAACGATGTATTGATTCCCTCCACACATAGTTAAACCCAATTTGATGTCTTGAATATATTGTAACTAACTCCAACAAAGGTTGGCTACAAAGTCATAGAAAATCAAACACTTGCAAACGGACTTGACCTTACAGCATTCTTTCATTGGACTAGAATTTTACTTTGACGATGTCAATAAAAAACCTAGAATATGAGATAAACATATCAACTTGGTTTTCATGCCTAAATGGCCTAGTCATTATCCATAGGAAAATCCTCAAGCCTATGGATGTTAACACTAACTGTAGAACAATGTACTAATTAAGGTCAAAAAACATCTTATGCCAAAATTTCTTGATATTTGTTTCAAACTTTTTCTAATTAACATTACAAATCTCATTATCATTATTTTCTTATTAATACTATGATCAAAATTTACAAAATAGCCTTCTTTGTCTATTGTCACCTAAACATTGTGATGCCTTCAAAATTATCAATGAACTTGTGTTTTTTACTATCATTGTTTTTATATTATCCCTAACATGACATGGATTTCATATGGGTCTTATTTTGTCATGTGAATCCCCTAATATGCCATGCTTGCAAGAAAAATAAGTCATTTATTCTAAGGATCATCATCTTGGCTACATTAAGTTTTGATTGCCTTGTAATTTTCCACAAATTAGTTCCATTGCTATAATTTTGAGCCCACTAGTTACCTTTGGAACCAATTCAACATTCTCATTTCAATCTCTTGTAGGACTCTTCCCTGATTCAAAGTGAATTTGATTTTTTGAATCAGTTTTAAGAAAATCAACAAAGGTCAATTATAAAACTCTAAAGATTCAAATATTTACAAATGTATTTTTGCTTCCATCATTCTCTCACTAGGTCAAAACTTTGCTTCACCTACGACAAAAAAAAGAAAAATTTGAAATAAAAGAATGGATGACATTTTGATAGCTAAAACTCTTTACCAGCCTCCATAAATAGATCATCATGCCAATAGAACCTATAATTGTGTATATATCTATGCACCATTATAATCTTAAAATTATGATAATAATCCATGCTCTTTATTTAAAATCGTTTGTGATGAATGACATGAGGCTTATTGTCCATGTTTCCACTATTAATACTATGGTGAAAATTTACTAAATTTATTTTTATCATCGTTGCAATTTGAACAAAATGATGACTTCAATATTGTGAATCAAAGACGGCAAACTTTTGCATCTCAATATTGTAAATGGCCCTATTTCGACATGTCTTTCCTAACATGTTTTTGTTTGTCTTGTGAATTGTTCAATGAGCTTTCCATGCAACAATAATTCCTTCATTTTAGTAGATTCACCAGCTTTGATCCATTAAGCATCTATGGAATTTAGCTTTTTTGTAAATTGTTAGTTGTGTTATTGGTATATAGTGTTAAGAACCAAATATCAAGATAGCATAGAAAATCCTCAGAATAAGTACTCAACACCTTGAAAAAGAGAGAATTTCATATAATAAGCCTCTTCAAGAGGAGAACTTCCTTATACACCACATAAATTTCCAAATACAAGATGATTCCACATGAAAAGGTCTCCTTGGTATATATAGGAGACTAGGAGGTACAATTACAACTAATGGACCCAAGCTGACATAAATAAAATAACATTACTAATGTAATATGCCCCAATTAAGGGGTAATGTTCCACTATTTAGGGATTAACATGCCCCTCCCCTTGAGACAAGTGTTGTCCACAACACTTGAGTAATTCAAGATGCTTCTGTATAAAAGACTCATCTTCCCAAGTGGAATCTTCAGCAGGTAGTTTCATCCACTTAATGAGATACTTTGAAATGGATCTATTCCTCAACTGGCGAATTATTGTGTCAAGGATAGCTTCAGGATCCAATATGATTTTTTCTTCCTCGTCAAGTTCTGGCAATATAGTTTGAACTGGGATCTTGTCACCTATAACCTTCTTTAAGCATGAAACATGGAAAACTAGGCGTACTCGTGAAGATGCATGCAACTCCAATTTGTATGCCATAGTACCAATCTTTTGCAACACCTTATAAGGGGCATAGTACTTTGGTGATAATTTATTATCCTTCTTGTCTTGCTTGAGGGACATCTGTTTGTATGGTTGTAGTCTTAAAAACACTCAATCCCCTACTTCAAAACTTCTTTCACTACGATGTTGATCTACTTGTTGTTTCATGCGATTATGTGCCATGGTCAGCTTGTCCTTTAAGATTTGGAGAACTTGTTGTTGATGCTCAATGTGATCTTCCACTGCTTGAACCTTTAATTTTTATTTTAGAGAAGAAGTGATGGAAGGAGGGTGGTATGCATAGAGTTCCATAAATGGTGTCATTTTTATTGTAGTGTGAAAGAAAGTGTCATACCACCATTTTTCCAAGGGTAACCATTTGAACCATTGTGTTTATTTATCATAGACAAAGAAACGAAGCTAGCCTTCCAAACATGTGTTCACTATATCAGTTTGTCCATCATATTGAGGATGATAGGATGAGTTATGAGCCAACTGAGTACCCAAACAAGAAAACAATTATGTCCAAAAATGTCTAGTGAAGATGGGATCTATGTCAATTACAATAATATTTGGGCTTCCATGTAGCTTTTGAATTATCTCCATGAATGCGGTGGCAACTGTACTAGCTTTGAAGGGATGAGAGAGTGAAAAAAAGTGTGTGTACTTGGTCAATCTATCAACAATCACCATGATGACACTCTTTTCTTCAGACTTCGGTAACCCTGTGATGAAATCCATGGAAACCTCCTCCTAGCGCTGACTTGGGATGGCTAATGGTTGTAAAATACCTGAGGCCTTAATTGTTTCCACCTTATTTTATTGGAAAACCAAACATTATGCCACAAACCTTTGAACATCATTTTTAAGGCCATCCCAAAAAAAATCCTTCTTGACCCTATGGTAGGTTTTCAAAAATCCTGAGTGCCCTCCTACTAGAGAGGTGTGCAATTCGAATAGTACCTTTTGTTTGAGTTGGGATTTATTACATAAATATAAGTAATTTGTGTGCCATAGTGAATCATTTTTCCATGTAAATGTATATGATGCACTGGAATCCTACTACAACCTTTGAATGAGATTCCACATGTTCCCGTCATTCTTCCATTCATCCCTCGCTTCCATTATCCAATCGGGTTGGATGATCGAGATAGCACAGAAAAATGCCTCAACATCTTCATCCTTTCTTGAGAGTGCATCTACCACAACATTTTGCTTCCCTTTTTTATAGATGATTTCAAAATCATAACCCAATATCTTGGTCACCCATTTTTGTTGTTCTTCTGAAGATAGTCTTTGTTCCAAGACATATTTAAGACTATCACAATCTGTTTTGACCTTGAAGAGCCTACATATTAGGTAAGGGCGCCATTTCTTCAATGCATGTAGTATTTCCATCATTTCATTCTCATAAATGGGTTTGTGTAAGTCCTTTCCCTTGAGTGGTCGACTTTCAAAAGCAAGGGGCCTTCCTTTTGCATTAGGACGACAACAATGCCATTTCCCGAGGCATCACATTCCAAAATAAAGGTTTTTGTGAAGCCTAGTGTGGTCAAGACAAGAGCTTTGTGTAGATTTTAACCTTGTACAATATTTACTGCAAACATATTTTTAGTAAAAGAACATAAAGGATACAATGGCAAATACAAACATTACACAGATATTTTTCCCCTAGAAACCAAACCAGGAAAACCAACATATTCTATATCCATTCATAGTGTTACATTGTTTACAATACAATATACATATAGGAGCCAGTGACATCCAAAACCCTAACCCAATGACCTTGATTAGTCAAGAACCCTAATTCCTTAACCGGAAATAGAAAACCATCGGCAAAACCCATGTGCCGAAAAACTGCCCAAAAATGCGACACTACTACTCGTGCAAAGAATATAACACATAACCAACACTTTGTACATCCCCTCTTTAAGTTTTTCAAAAGCTTGAGTTGCCTCTGGAGTTCATGAAAATGCATCCTTCTTAGTTAATGTCATTAAAGGTGTTGCTATTCTTCCATAGTTTCGAACAAACTTGCAGTAGTAACCTGTCAAACCCAAAAATCCTCTAAGATTCTTCAATGTTTTGGGAATCATTCAGTCCATCATGGCCTTAATCTTGTTAGGGTCTACCTTGACACCTTCATGTGATACAGTATGACCCAAATACTCTACCTCCTTCACCCCAAAGAAACATTTGGATTGTTTTGCATATAGTTGTTGCTCCTTTAGTAGTTGTAGCACCTTGTCAACATGTCCCACATGATCCTC
>JZKD02S0214595.1:0-21969 GCA_000966675.3 Picea glauca | reverse complement strand
TTATATTTTGTAATAATGGGAAATAGGTTGAGAGAAAAGTGGATCTGTAATAATGACATGGTTATCTTATATTCAAGGATCTCATGTATAAAAGAGAGTGATCTCTCTTCATGAGAATTCAATTAGGAGCAATTAGAATTCAATCAGTTGTAAGTAGAGAATTAGAGTAGTCATTAATGGTAGTCATTAGGATTCGAAAAAGAAAGGGATTCTTAGCTTTGATTCATGATTTTGGTTTTCATGATTTTATTATTTTGTTATGAAGCTTGATTTGGTTATTGTAATAGAAGATTGCTTCATTGGCGTGAGCTCACATATGTTGTTGTGTCATTCAATTCTTCACATGTTGTACTTTTTTTTCCTTCATGTAGTTCTCCATTTCTAGATTAATTCCTTCACGCAATTTCTCATTACTAGATTAATTTCATTTACACAACTAGATTAATTCAATTCCAATTCGTGTGTTAGATTAATGATTCTATTTCAGTCGTGTTTTATATTAATGATTCAATTTCAGTTGTAGCTTAAACATTAGATTAGATTAGTCCCGCTTCAATATTGCATATGCTTTGCGTGTGCTTTGTCAGTTTATGAACCCTGGGTTGACAAATTAGATAGTTGGGTAAATACTACAATACAATTAATTCAACATTAGTTCGTCCCAATGTAACGTATGTTGTTCCTTTTGTTCTGATTGTTGTTCCTTTTTCAAGTTGTGTTGTTCCTTTGAATAGAACAATTGTCATTCCCTTTATGATTGTTGTTCCTTTACAAGTGTTGCATATATGGAGGCTAGGTATTGAAAACAGATGGTAAGAACCTATGTAGGAAACAAGTAAAACGCTTGTGCCAATGCCTACCTTTCGTTGATGCATACATGTTGTTTTCAGAACATCTTTAAATCCCAACAAACTGCAAGGCACAAATTTGTTGAGGAAGATCATAGTACATAGCTAGAGAGGTCAAGTTTATTAGTTGGGGTCAAGTTTCGTATTTGCTGGTCATTTTTGTATGTGTTGGGTGGAGCCTTGGGTCTCAGGGTGAAGTGATTGATGACTATGGGAGCTCTATACACTATGGGCGAATTTACTTAAGAGTGGGAATCTTTCTGGAGTCTCTATACATTCTTGGTGAGTTTCCTTGCGAGTTGGAAATGCCCTCTTGTGCTTGGACTGAGTATTGTACATTGGGACAAGTTGGTGCTAATTGGATGATTGGAAACTGTAAGATGTTATCTACAGAAATATCATACACATAATTGTATATCAAATGTAGTCTATAACAGACACTTTCTTATTGATACAACTGTTGTTCAGTGTGGGAGTATTTCCAGCTTCATCTCAGATTGGAAAAGTAAGTAGCTACAGGAAGGGTACATCAAGTTCCTTATTCATTCTCTATGTTTGGTATTTAAATGAATATCCTTGTATCTCTAATATTTTAATGAAAATGGATTAGTAATAATTCTTGAAGTGTGTTCAATGTTCGGTTGTGAATATTTCAAGGAATCAATTGATATATTTTCCAAGTCTCTTCCTTTATTGTTATTTTTGTGAAGTTTATCCCTGTCAAGAATATCTCAGATTGCATCTATAGTGGTTTGTGGGTAAATTGTTTAACAAATCACATCAGAGACAAAACTTAAACAAACTTGGAAATTTTGGTTGAAATTTCGAGAAATTCAAGAAGGGGATTTTACATGATTCTATTCACCTACGCTTGTTTCAAAGAACCTTAACCAGTCAATATGGGAAATGGAACATGGAAAAAACCTTAGGGTCTCATGTGGATTTCACATCATTGGACAAATATCTTGTAGCCCTTTTTCATATCCCATCCTGTCATGACACTAGATTAGAAATCCTCTCAGAATTCCTTTGGACTACTACTCCCCATATCGCAGACCACATCCACGAATGGCATTGACACCGAGGCTTATGTAAAATTGACACTACCCCAAAACTACGCCTCCATTGGTTCCTCAAATATTTGGTTCCATTCATCACCAAAGATGTGGCCACCACAATTCCACAAACAGAATAAGAAGCCATCACCAAGGCCCAACACTTCGACTTGATTTACTACCAGTCAGGGTATCTTTACATAGTTCTCCCTGATGCTCCTAGACATCCTCCCTTTGGTCAGGAAAAACCTGGAACATCCTGCGTTTTTAATGGCCTCATAGACACCATGACACATATAAATTGTTATGGTACCCCTACCCCTTAGTACGGGGCCAATCACTATGGAGGTATTCCATATTATCCTTCTCCCTGGGTACACTTTACC
This sequence comes from Picea glauca, assembly GCA_000966675.3. Lineage (NCBI taxonomy): Eukaryota > Viridiplantae > Streptophyta > Pinopsida > Pinales > Pinaceae > Picea > Picea glauca. The sequence continues at coordinate 19,680 of JZKD02S0214595.1, read as the reverse complement.
CATCTACTCCCACATTTTCAGCAACCCCCCCTCAACACTCTAGAGGAATCCCTACCCCACAATTTAGGAATCCCATACCCTAGAAAAGTATGTCTATTCTTAGGTATATGCAGAACCCTTCATACCACCCAATTTGTAATGAAGGACCTTCCATGTGATACACCCTGTATGGACCTCCACAACAGAGCAATCCATATTATCCCTTCCATGGTCCTCCCTTGCCTAATGTGATTCCACCACAGGGACAATCACACGTTGGGGTCAAATTTTTCCAACCTTCAACCCTCCAGTAGGTTCAATCGTTTGAACAACTGAATATAGTTAATCCTACTCAAGAGAATAACAATAACCAAAAGAAAGGAAAAAATAGATCCAACCAAAACCAAGGATAGGGGGGAAACCCTTAGCAACCATGTCCCCCAGCAAGGGACAATCCCAGCGTAGGTAATTGAAACATGAATCCTAGCACCACCAATGCCCAACCATGATAAGGAAGGAACAATACCCTTTGCACTAATTTCCCATCCACATTGTGTGAAGAGAATGGTCATTATACTCACCATTACCCCCATATTGCCGATTACAAGCACATGGACTCTCAGACCCTCAGACCCCTTTCCCCACAAGGTGTTCCATTGGTTCCTCAAAACTTCCCTCATCCCCCACATCCTACAGTATTTCATAACTCATTCCCTCACCAAGGAGTGGTAACAGCACAACAAAATTTCATTCCTCCTCCAAAGTAACTAGGTTAGTACCCTAATACAGGACAAGAACAAATAAGTAATACTGAAACCCACAATATTCTTCTCACCTTTGAGGAGGAGATCCTTCTCCAAAACCATAGTCGCTCATACCTCCTACCCTCCACCTCCACATTTGCCACATTGAATGTACCTCCAATATGAGAAAGTCCCTCATTGATGATTTCATGCCCCAGTAGTGCACCCACCCCCACTATACCACGAGAACCTCTAAGACACACTACTCATAACCCATATGCTAGAGCATTCCATATTTATATCCTCATCAATGACCTGGACCAATCACCTGCAGGTATTACAAACATGTCCCTCACAATGGAAATCCCTTTTATCTACATTAGGGGAAGTCGACCCTTTTGACTCATGCCTCATCACTTTTGACTTGGACAACTCTTGGCACGAACTCCCTTCATTGGTGGTGTTCCAAATACCTATTGCAATTCACAATAACACTTTTCATTGGTGTATTGTAGATGAAGGTGCCTCTACTTGCATCATGTCTAAATATGTCTGGAAAAAGATAAGTTCCCTCAATCTCACCCCTTCTACCATCACTCTTTGGGCCTACAATGGTCATCCATCTCAACCCCAAGGGATAATTCAAAACATTCCCATCGAAATCATAGGTAAAATAGTCTTAATCGACATCAAGTTCATCATTGACCCCTTAGACTATACAATCCTACTCAATCATAGTTACATGTACACCATGAAGGTGGTTGTTTCATCAGTATTTTGCACCCTAAATTTTCCCCACAGTGGGAAAATCATCACCATGGATCAATGTACACAATATAAACCTCTCCCTTCCCCATACCTTGACAATATCCTTCCCCTCACCGTGGCACATTCTTATGTCTCGCCATTCGTAGAGACAGGTGTTGAGGAAAAGATATAAAATGATATTACTCAAGCATTTTTAGATCTTGCTTGGCTAAATAAAGATAGATGGGATTATAACCCTATGCTTATAGCCACCAAAATTTATTTCCTAATTCATAAGTATTGATTACAAGTGCTTGGGCCGATATTTTTATAAATGAAAGATTACTGAAAAATTCAATATTTATGTAATTTTCTGAATATAACAGATGTAGAAATAAATATAGAGACAAAGGTAAAAACACCAAGTCAATAATCAACACAGATGAGACATAAAGCAATCGTTTATTCCATTCTAAATTATCAAAAGACTCGTTCTCTTTACAAAGTTCCCCGAGGAAGTTTGGACCAAAGTCAAACTTAGATGTCCCTAATGAAAACCATACAAAAGGACTTCTGACAAAAGTAAAAAAATGAACTTTAAAAGCTAGATCAACTTGCCACAGATTGCTCCCACTCGACTCTGCACAATATCCTTTATCAGTCATGAAATTTAATTCACAAACAGACAATCAAATATAGATCAACACCTCTGAAAAACAAGTGCCTGAATGATGAAATTCATCCCTGAATCTTGTTTTCTACAATAGGACCCTTCTATCCTAAAACATAATTAGGCTTTCAATGAATCAAAGAATGATAGAAAATTGAATTGTCTCAATAAAACTCAAAGAGCAGACCTTAGTATGCTTTCTCCTTCTACTCTCCTCGTGTTCCTCCTTTTCCTCTTTCCTTTAAGAAATAAGAATTAGTTAAATTAGTTAAACTACCTCTTTAGTTAAGTTAACTAAAAATCAACCAACTTTTTAGTTAAGGGGGAAAAGTAATAAAATCATAATAAGGGTTTTTAATAAATAATAACTAGTAGGTGGGACCCNTGTATAAAAGAGAGTGCTCTCTCTTCATGAGAATTCAATTAGGAGCAATTAGAATTCAATCAATTGTAAGTAGAGAATTAGAGTAGTCATTAATGGTAGTCATTAGGATTCGAAAAAGAAAGGGATTCTTAGCTTTGATTCATGGTTTTGGTTTTCATGCTTTTATTATTTTGTTATGAAGCTTGATTTGGTTATTGTAATAGAAGATTGCTTCATTGGCGTGAGCTCACATATGTTGTTGTGTCATTCAATTCTTCACATGTTGTACTTTTTCTTCCTTCATGTAGTTCTCCATTTCTAGATTAATTCACGCAATTTCTCATTACTAGATTAATTTCATTTACACAACTAGATTAATTCAATTCCAATTCGTGTGTTAGATTAATGATTCTATTTCAGTCGTGTGTTATATTAATGATTCAATTTCAGTTGTAGCTTAAACATTAGATTAGATTAGTCCCGCTTCAATATTGCATATGATTTGCGTGTGCTTTGTCAGTTTATGAACCCTGGGTTGACAAATTAGATAGTTGGGTAAATACTACAATACAATTAATTCAACATTAGTTCATCCCAATGTAACGTATGTTGTTCCTTTTGTTCTGATTGTTGTTCCTTTTTCAAGTTGTGTTGTTCCTTTGAATAGAACAACTGTCATTCCCTTTATGATTGTTGTTCCTTTACAAGTGTTGCATATATGGAGGCTGGGTATTGAAAACAGATGGTAAGAACCTATGTAGGCAACAAGTAAAACGCTTGTGCCAATGCCTACCTTTCATTGATGCATATAGGTTGTTTTCAGGACATCTTTAAAGCCCAACAAACTGCAAGGCACAAATTTGTTGAGGAAGATCATAGTACATAGCTAGAGAGGTCAAGTTTATTAGTTGGGGTCAAGTTTCGTATTTGCTGGTCATTTTTGTATGTGTTGGGTGGAGCCTTGGGTCTCAGGGTGAAGTGATTGATGACTATGGGAGCTCTATACACTATGGGCGAATTTACTTAAGAGTGGGAATCTTTCTGGAGTCTCTATACATTCTTGGTGAGTTTCCTTGCGAGTTGGAAATGCCCTCTTGTGCTTGGACTGAGTATTGTACATTGGGACAAGTTGGTGCTAATTGGATGATTGGAAACTGTAAGATGTTATCTACAGAAATATCATACACATAATTGTATATCAAATGTAGTCTATAACAGACACTTTCTTATTGATACAACTGTTGTTCAGTGTGGGAGTATTTCCAGCTTCATCTCAGATTGGAAAAGTAAGTAGCTACAGGAAGGGTACATCAAGTTCCTTATTCATTCTCTATGTTTGGTATTTAAATGAATATCCTTGTATCTCTAATATTTTAATGAAAATGGATTAGTAATAATTCTTGAAGTGTGTTCAATGTTCGGTTGTGAATATTTCAAGGAATCAATTGATATATTTTCCAAGTCTCTTCCTTTATTGTTATTTTTGTGAAGTTTATCCCTGTCAAGAATATCTCAGATTGCATCTATAGTGGTTTGTGGGTAAATTGTTTAACAAATCACATCAGAGACAAAACTTAAACAAACTTGGAAATTTTGGTTGAAATTTCGAGAAATTCAAGAAGGGGATTTTACATGATTCTATTCACCTACGCTTGTTTCAAAGAACCTTAACCAGTCAATATGGGAAATGGAACATGGAAAAAACCTTAGGGTCTCATGTGGATTTCACATCATTGGACAAATATCTTGTAGCCCTTTTTCATATCCCATCCTGTCATGACACTAGATTAGAAATCCTCTCAGAATTCCTTTGGACTACTACTCCCCATATCGCAGACCACATCCACGAATGGCATTGACACCGAGGCTTATGTAAAATTGACACTACCCCAAAACTACGCCTCCATTGGTTCCTCAAATATTTGGTTCCATTCATCACCAAAGATGTGGCCACCACAATTCCACAAACAGAATAAGAAGCCATCACCAAGGCCCAACACTTCGACTTGATTTACTACCAGTCAGGGTATCTTTACATAGTTCTCCCTGATGCTCCTAGACATCCTCCCTTTGGTCAGGAAAAACCTGGAACATCCTGCGTTTTTAATGGCCTCATAGACACCATGACACATATAAATTGTTATGGTACCCCTACCCCTTAGTACGGGGCCAATCACTATGGAGGTATTCCATATTATCCTTCTCCCTGGGTACACTTTACCCATCTACTCCCACATTTTCAGCAACCCCCCCTCAACACTCTAGAGGAATCCCTACCCCACAATTTAGGAATCCCATACCCTAGAAAAGTATGTCTATTCTTAGGTATATGCAGAACCCTTCATACCACCCAATTTGTAATGAAGGACCTTCCATGTGATACACCCTGTATGGACCTCCACAACAGAGCAATCCATATTATCCCTTCCATGGTCCTCCCTTGCCTAATGTGATTCCACCACAGGGACAATCACACGTTGGGGTCAAATTTTTCCAACCTTCAACCCTCCAGTAGGTTCAATCGTTTGAACAACTGAATATAGTTAATCCTACTCAAGAGAATAACAATAACCAAAAGAAAGGAAAAAATAGATCCAACCAAAACCAAGGATAGGGGGGAAACCCTTAGCAACCATGTCCCCCAGCAAGGGACAATCCCAGCGTAGGTAATTGAAACATGAATCCTAGCACCACCAATGCCCAACCATGATAAGGAAGGAACAATACCCTTTGCACTAATTTCCCATCCACATTGTGTGAAGAGAATGGTCATTATACTCACCATTACCCCCATATTGCCGATTACAAGCACATGGACTCTCAGACCCTCAGACCCCTTTCCCCACAAGGTGTTCCATTGGTTCCTCAAAACTTCCCTCATCCCCCACATCCTACAGTATTTCATAACTCATTCCCTCACCAAGGAGTGGTAACAGCACAACAAAATTTCATTCCTCCTCCAAAGTAACTAGGTTAGTACCCTAATACAGGACAAGAACAAATAAGTAATACTGAAACCCACAATATTCTTCTCACCTTTGAGGAGGAGATCCTTCTCCAAAACCATAGTCGCTCATACCTCCTACCCTCCACCTCCACATTTGCCACATTGAATGTACCTCCAATATGAGAAAGTCCCTCATTGATGATTTCATGCCCCAGTAGTGCACCCACCCCCACTATACCACGAGAACCTCTAAGACACACTACTCATAACCCATATGCTAGAGCATTCCATATTTATATCCTCATCAATGACCTGGACCAATCACCTGCAGGTATTACAAACATGTCCCTCACAATGGAAATCCCTTTTATCTACATTAGGGGAAGTCGACCCTTTTGACTCATGCCTCATCACTTTTGACTTGGACAACTCTTGGCACGAACTCCCTTCATTGGTGGTGTTCCAAATACCTATTGCAATTCACAATAACACTTTTCATTGGTGTATTGTAGATGAAGGTGCCTCTACTTGCATCATGTCTAAATATGTCTGGAAAAAGATAAGTTCCCTCAATCTCACCCCTTCTACCATCACTCTTTGGGCCTACAATGGTCATCCATCTCAACCCCAAGGGATAATTCAAAACATTCCCATCGAAATCATAGGTAAAATAGTCTTAATCGACATCAAGTTCATCATTGACCCCTTAGACTATACAATCCTACTCAATCATAGTTACATGTACACCATGAAGGTGGTTGTTTCATCAGTATTTTGCACCCTAAATTTTCCCCACAGTGGGAAAATCATCACCATGGATCAATGTACACAATATAAACCTCTCCCTTCCCCATACCTTGACAATATCCTTCCCCTCACCGTGGCACATTCTTATGTCTCGCCATTCGTAGAGACAGGTGTTGAGGAAAAGATATAAAATGATATTACTCAAGCATTTTTAGATCTTGCTTGGCTAAATAAAGATAGATGGGATTATAACCCTATGCTTATAGCCACCAAAATTTATTTCCTAATTCATAAGTATTGATTACAAGTGCTTGGGCCGATATTTTTATAAATGAAAGATTACTGAAAAATTCAATATTTATGTAATTTTCTGAATATAACAGATGTAGAAATAAATATAGAGACAAAGGTAAAAACACCAAGTCAATAATCAACACAGATGAGACATAAAGCAATCGTTTATTCCATTCTAAATTATCAAAAGACTCGTTCTCTTTACAAAGTTCCCCGAGGAAGTTTGGACCAAAGTCAAACTTAGATGTCCCTAATGAAAACCATACAAAAGGACTTCTGACAAAAGTAAAAAAATGAACTTTAAAAGCTAGATCAACTTGCCACAGATTGCTCCCACTCGACTCTGCACAATATCCTTTATCAGTCATGAAATTTAATTCACAAACAGACAATCAAATATAGATCAACACCTCTGAAAAACAAGTGCCTGAATGATGAAATTCATCCCTGAATCTTGTTTTCTACAATAGGACCCTTCTATCCTAAAACATAATTAGGCTTTCAATGAATCAAAGAATGATAGAAAATTGAATTGTCTCAATAAAACTCAAAGAGCAGACCTTAGTATGCTTTCTCCTTCTACTCTCCTCGTGTTCCTCCTTTTCCTCTTTCCTTTAAGAAATAAGAATTAGTTAAATTAGTTAAACTACCTCTTTAGTTAAGTTAACTAAAAATCAACCAACTTTTTAGTTAAGGGGGAAAAGTAATAAAATCATAATAAGGGTTTTTAATAAATAATAACTAGTAGGTGGGACCCTGTGTGACTCCCTTTAGTTTTTTAACAAGCATAAAACAACTAGTTAATCAATCAAACACATCCCTCCTTGTGGCTCCCATCATCACTCTCATAATTTTACAATTTATATCAATGATAATTGAAATTATATCCAAAAATATATTATCCATATATCCAAAAAATAGTGTGTTGTCAAAAATTTTAGAAGTCAATTGTTCTCAACAATCAATAAATAAAAACACTTAAAACCCATATTTTCCACTATGAGAGGCAATCTTCCCCTTGTTTTTGTCGTCATTCTTTGATTTATTTGAATTTTTCTTAGGCTATGTGGAGCCTTTAGGCCTAATCTCACTGATAACATGAGAGAAATCATCTCTCAAATGCATGTGGGATGACACAGATTTGGCAGAGTCATTTCAGGGAGAGGAAGGGGCAACAACGGATTTTCCTTTTTCATGAGCATGGTGGGCCTCGGTTTTTAACCTTTTTATTGCATGGGAAGACTATACTGGTGAGTGGGAAGGGGCAGCTTGGAAAATTTGATTAACAGGTGGGGGAGAAAGTAGAGACAAGTTAGGCCAGCCATGATGTTGGGAGACTGTCGGATGGACAATATCTTGCCATCTGTCATTTTCAGGGACTTTAGGTTGTAATGAGACATGGGAGGTAATTGGGATACAAGGGACATGTGGGGCTTGGAAGGGAGGAATTTTTGGACTAGGTTGAACCACTCCTTGTCCAATCCAGATAAAAAATCCAGCTTGAAATAGTTGACTCAGCTCTTGTGAGTCTGCATCAAAATGTATAGATAAACTTGGCCTTATAGGGCCCCTGTTCCAATTTCCTCTTCATTTGTTACCCCAACCATGGCTACCTCTACTGAAAAATCGCATTCATGTATGCATTATTGATTAGAAACTAGGTTCTTCAACAACCATACATGACATCTCTTTAAATATGAAACAAAGTTTGGCTCAACAATACATCAGACTCATGCAATCCAATCCATACAAATCATTTAATACTTGTTAATGAGCAAGGGGTGAATAAGGGTTATGGGATGTGTGAGGGATTTTATTGAGTGAAAAGTGTTAAAATGAAGGGGGGTAGATCATGATTATTGCTCAACAAATCATCAAACGATCAACTGTATCATAAATCAAAAGAATATATCACTGTAATTCATCCCTGTGCCATCCTTTAACTATTATAATACAGATTTTAACTTAACTATAATTTAATTTTAAGAACAGGGAGTGGATAGTGAAAATGGGAAGGCAAGGGGACTTGTAATGTGCAAAAAAGTGAGAGAATGGTAGAGAAATAACAAATATTGTTCATAAAACAAATCAAGTGATCCATAAAAACAACTTTGTATTCAATACAAAAGATACCACAGTCTGCAATCATACTCATAATCACTATGACTTTCAACAACCCTATTAAGAGAATACTTGGTGTCTTTTATTTCCTTTCTTTTCATTTAAAACAAAATCAAAAGAAACACACAGCCACATTGCTCCATCTCTATCCATCATATATCACTACAAAATATCAAAAATTGTCCATAATTCGCAATCACCCAAATAAAACATATACATAGGTCCCTTTTCCAAATTGAACAGACTTCTAATACTTGCCCAATTTCATTCCCTTTTCATTATATTAATCAATAAAATTTGCAATTAAACCATAATACAAAACCCGAGATTCATCACTAGTGATGCAATTAAATAAAACATGCACGATGCCTCCATAATAAACACGCAGTGAACCAATGAAATCAAAGTCAATAATTTCCATAATTTGCCATGATCTTGATCGGGACTAGTGAAACACACAACAGTCACCAGCTTGCAATTAACACCATGTTGTAAGAACACAGTGATCCAAAGTATAATGAAAAAGGGGAATCCCTCTGACTGTACATTATTACTCATCCCCAATCACAAATTTCCAACCAACTCAATCAAACAAGTTCAATATAAGTGCTCAAAGCAACTGTCATAATCACTCAACCAATCTATGATAGTCAACAAGATGCCCGACAAGAGTGAGAATAGTTGGGGATTATTTAAAATCGGTCTCTATAACAATGAATACAAATAAGTAATCAAGAGTTCGCTCAATCATCAAAAGAACGGAGAGAATGGAGGTCAAACATATCAACCAAATAGGCAGAGACCCTTCGATACAAGCACAGTAGAAACATAGGGCTCCTTATAACTCCCGGTTTGTGCAATGGCACAACAGTTCAATGACGAGTAGTGTAGAAAAATGATGCAACGGAGAATTGAATGTCCACTTGACAGTGACAAGTACCCTAGATCACACAGAGGTATATTATGTGCATTTCTCAAGAACCAAATCAATGGATATGTCAGTGGGAATGTTGGCCTGAGACATAACTTTTATCACCAAACAACCACATATCTTGGCATAATGGCCACTCTATAACCGAATTATGAGATACTTTGATGCCAAGACCATAAAAATAATCCCATGACCATGTAATACACCCATGGCCATGACTCTAGAAAAGACACAGTGAGCAAGGTAGTCTGAAAAACATACACAACAACCACATAGCAGCTCGAATACGACTGGACATGGTTATTCTCATAACTGTGAGGAAGTGGCCAACAAGGATAAACAAACTGAAACCATCCAACAAAAAAAAGAGCAATGATACCCATATCCACTTAAAAATTACAAAGAAACATCATTATTTTCACCACGGAACAACCAGTGAATTCACAACTCAACCAACCGATTATTTTACTTGCGAAACAAATAACCACACAATCATTCCAAAGAGAAGAACCACACATTTACACAGTTTCCAATATCAGGAAAAAACAAACCAAAGAATTAATGAGCCATTGTTCGTTCATACACGGAGCGTAATTCATGGATGGGTGAAAAGAACCATACATGTAACCAATAGCTTTAAAAAGAGAGATCTAGCTGAGTGTTTCCTTCCTAAGATTGGATCTCGAAGCTTAACGGCTAGCAAAATGAAATGAAAAAATAACCACACTAGGGTGGCAGCCTGATGGGGGAAGTATGGAGTGATGTGAGTTTATTTCATGTCACTTGCATCTCCTCTACATTCAATTTTGAAATACACGACAACCAACAATCACTAATAGCATTATCCATGTCATTAATTCCAAACCATTGAAATCTGCGACCACATTGCTTGCCAAATGCGCCACCCAAAAATTCATATTAATCATTTCCAAACTTCCATGCCATACCATGTGTATTACCATATAAAATGTGCCAAATATAACCCAAATGCAAATCACATAGCCACTAACCATTAATAGTTAGGATTGACACTAACTTGTTTTTATTTTAATTGCACATAACTTCTAATATAGCATAGTATATCCCCTTTCTTTTGGATTTTTTTTGTAAGTTTCCTTCCCATTGCTTTTGTTTATGTTGTTACTAACATATTTCTTGTGTATGTTTATCCATGTAATAAATCATGGTTACATGATCAAACATAGAAGCTGTAAATATATGCCAATCATATCATAAAATTAAAGCTTTGAATAACAGAACATCCCATAAAATGCATCATCCACTTGTCATTATGTCAAAACAAAACCAAGACTACATCATCAACTATATAAGACCTTGTAAGCAACATCAAAGCAACAACATAAAATGTGTGATATGACTATCTTAGAGTCTCCAGTCTACAAGGGGGTCCCTCCTACTAGTATTTTATCTTATTAGCATAGTTTAAATAATAGGCTTTAGCAATACTTTACAGGCGAAATTCCTCATTGCGATTTTTATCGTCAACAAACTGAAAAATCCACAGGAAAATATGTTTCCAACAGATTAAGAACTCAGAATATATGGTTTTTCAGACCAAGAAGAGAAGATCAAGAAGATATAACCAAAAAGATTATGCAACAGGGGGGAATGAGCAGATTTAATGGAAAATTGACCGAGAATTTGGGAATAACTCATGGAAAATGTTAAGTATGAGGGGGTTTATACCTGTATGCATAATCATTCAACTATAATTTTATATTGACTTCAAGGAGAAAACTTTTATGGAATTTCTCTTTTGAATCTGAAATGGATGAAGAAATGGAAAGAAAAAGTGGGAGGTAACCAATTTCCTCATAAGACAATAGTGAAAGAATATAACAAATTCAATTATGCCTTCAGGGGGGACATCGTAACAATTGTGTAAGCTTGATTTTTATTGACTAACAATACCCCGCGGGAGTGTCACTATGGAAGAACTAATCCAACATCTTATTCTTGACCAAAAATTGAAACCAAAAACAACAAAAGCAAGAAATGTCATAACAGAATGAAACCGCAAAATTTAAAATAGCAGAAAATAAAAAGACAAAAATGCAAACGGCAGGAGGAAAAATACCAAAATGGAAGAAGAATATAAACTATTGTAAAACAAGAATTGAAAAGTAGTAGTGAAAACTATGAAAACAGAACTGAACTACTAATATATAGAACAATCCAAACAATGTTAAACTTTTCAAGTTGGTTCCACATAGTGTTTTAAGTGAGAACCATTAGTGTTTTGTAGGAAAAAAATCACTCTTGTAAATATTTTAGAATATAAGAGTTTGTACCTAGGAAAAAATCGATCTTGAAAGGACCTGTTGAGAACTCAACACACCCTAAAAAGGTCTATGTCAATTTTTTACTTTTTGGGTACCACTTGATATTTCGCACTGTCTGATTTCACTTCAGTATGAAACTGTTGCCTGTGCTTATCATTTATGTTTTCATGTTGAGTTGTTTAAAGTCTGCTTGAACATGTGAAAATCATCTCAACTTTAAAAGGGACTAAAATTTACTTAAGGAATCGACAGTTTGAAGTTTTCCCCAACGCGCTTAGGAAATTCGGCATCGGGAAAGATTAAAAGTGACGAAAATTGCTTGAGGAAATCAAAATAACCAAGCACCTAATTTTAATGGCGTCGGTAGAAGGATGTCTCTCGTATCCATGAATAAGATTCACTAAATATATCATTGAAGACCGATCCATTCGACATCGGCAGAAAAATGAGAAGAGTAAGCGTCATGCAAGTAAAAGAGTGGTATCACCGATCGTCGACTCCCGAAATTTTTTTGACATCGGAGATTTATGAAGGTGATAACCCGCAAAGAAACAACATGCTCGAACTATCCCTGGTCACTGATCCTCGATACCTTTCGGCACCGAAGATTGTCTCAGGAGGACACCAATGGAAAAATACACAAGGATATCATCGATCCCCGATCTATCCACCAGAGAGACACGACATGATGAGACATTTTATCCCTAAGATATGTTAGGTATGACGCATTTAAAATGTTAGTTAATTCTTGGATCATGCATTAGTTGTTAAAGTGTGTACAAATCAAAAGGGATAGTTTAACCCTACTGATACAATGTATCTCTCTTCGCGCCTCGATTGTCAACCAAGTTAGAATTTATTTGCAGAAATCCAATGGTAGTTTGTTTTGAATTACATTCATTACTCGTATTAACTGATTGATACAACTGATAGGATCTCTCCCATTATATTCCTTTGATTCATTGTGTTTGAACCTATTCTGTGCAGCAAGGAGTTCAAAGCACATAGAGGAGCAATACTAGCAATCCAGAGAAGGCTTCCAAGGTTCAATGAGTATTAAACAACAATTTTAGCAAGCATTACAGGTATGTATCGACTTATGGTGTTTTATGCTTCATTTCATATGTTTCCACCCAACGCTACTCTATATGCATGTTTAAAGGACCATTTTCAATTGTAGGAACAATGCCTCCAAATAAACCCACCACCAGGAAATCCCCAAGAGCGCCAAAGCTGCAAGAACCAGAGGCGAGAGAAGGTTCCTCCCTAGCAGTTGTGAGGCAATCATGATTCAATCCAAAACCAGTGCTCGTCATTAAGACAACCACCAAGAAGGCCTTCATCCATCCCCCATCCTTTGGAGACACAGAGGCAAACATTGGGACAAAAACAATACTCCCTCAATGGGAATAATTGTTTAAGAAAATCAAGAAGGAAGAACCCCTCGAGTATACCCCGCACAACGATCTTGATACGAGAAGACTCAACTGTTGATTAAGGTNACAATTTATATCAATGATAATTGAAATTATATCCAAAAATATATTATCCATATATCCAAAAAATAGTGTGTTGTCAAAAATTTTAGAAGTCAATTGTTCTCAACAATCAATAAATAAAAACACTTAAAACCCATATTTTCCACTATGAGAGGCAATCTTCCCCTTGTTTTTGTCGTCATTCTTTGATTTATTTGAATTTTTCTTAGGCTATGTGGAGCCTTTAGGCCTAATCTCACTGATAACATGAGAGAAATCATCTCTCAAATGCATGTGGGATGACACAGATTTGGCAGAGTCATTTCAGGGAGAGGAAGGGGCAACAACGGATTTTCCTTTTTCATGAGCATGGTGGGCCTCGGTTTTTAACCTTTTTATTGCATGGGAAGACTATACTGGTGAGTGGGAAGGGGCAGCTTGGAAAATTTGATTAACAGGTGGGGGAGAAAGTAGAGACAAGTTAGGCCAGCCATGATGTTGGGAGACTGTCGGATGGACAATATCTTGCCATCTGTCATTTTCAGGGACTTTAGGTTGTAATGAGACATGGGAGGTAATTGGGATACAAGGGACATGTGGGGCTTGGAAGGGAGGAATTTTTGGACTAGGTTGAACCACTCCTTGTCCAATCCAGATAAAAAATCCAGCTTGAAATAGTTGACTCAGCTCTTGTGAGTCTGCATCAAAATGTATAGATAAACTTGGCCTTATAGGGCCCCTGTTCCAATTTCCTCTTCATTTGTTACCCCAACCATGGCTACCTCTACTGAAAAATCGCATTCATGTATGCATTATTGATTAGAAACTAGGTTCTTCAACAACCATACATGACATCTCTTTAAATATGAAACAAAGTTTGGCTCAACAATACATCAGACTCATGCAATCCAATCCATACAAATCATTTAATACTTGTTAATGAGCAAGGGGTGAATAAGGGTTATGGGATGTGTGAGGGATTTTATTGAGTGAAAAGTGTTAAAATGAAGGGGGGTAGATCATGATTATTGCTCAACAAATCATCAAACGATCAACTGTATCATAAATCAAAAGAATATATCACTGTAATTCATCCCTGTGCCATCCTTTAACTATTATAATACAGATTTTAACTTAACTATAATTTAATTTTAAGAACAGGGAGTGGATAGTGAAAATGGGAAGGCAAGGGGACTTGTAATGTGCAAAAAAGTGAGAGAATGGTAGAGAAATAACAAATATTGTTCATAAAACAAATCAAGTGATCCATAAAAACAACTTTGTATTCAATACAAAAGATACCACAGTCTGCAATCATACTCATAATCACTATGACTTTCAACAACCCTATTAAGAGAATACTTGGTGTCTTTTATTTCCTTTCTTTTCATTTAAAACAAAATCAAAAGAAACACACAGCCACATTGCTCCATCTCTATCCATCATATATCACTACAAAATATCAAAAATTGTCCATAATTCGCAATCACCCAAATAAAACATATACATAGGTCCCTTTTCCAAATTGAACAGACTTCTAATACTTGCCCAATTTCATTCCCTTTTCATTATATTAATCAATAAAATTTGCAATTAAACCATAATACAAAACCCGAGATTCATCACTAGTGATGCAATTAAATAAAACATGCACGATGCCTCCATAATAAACACGCAGTGAACCAATGAAATCAAAGTCAATAATTTCCATAATTTGCCATGATCTTGATCGGGACTAGTGAAACACACAACAGTCACCAGCTTGCAATTAACACCATGTTGTAAGAACACAGTGATCCAAAGTATAATGAAAAAGGGGAATCCCTCTGACTGTACATTATTACTCATCCCCAATCACAAATTTCCAACCAACTCAATCAAACAAGTTCAATATAAGTGCTCAAAGCAACTGTCATAATCACTCAACCAATCTATGATAGTCAACAAGATGCCCGACAAGAGTGAGAATAGTTGGGGATTATTTAAAATCGGTCTCTATAACAATGAATACAAATAAGTAATCAAGAGTTCGCTCAATCATCAAAAGAACGGAGAGAATGGAGGTCAAACATATCAACCAAATAGGCAGAGACCCTTCGATACAAGCACAGTAGAAACATAGGGCTCCTTATAACTCCCGGTTTGTGCAATGGCACAACAGTTCAATGACGAGTAGTGTAGAAAAATGATGCAACGGAGAATTGAATGTCCACTTGACAGTGACAAGTACCCTAGATCACACAGAGGTATATTATGTGCATTTCTCAAGAACCAAATCAATGGATATGTCAGTGGGAATGTTGGCCTGAGACATAACTTTTATCACCAAACAACCACATATCTTGGCATAATGGCCACTCTATAACCGAATTATGAGATACTTTGATGCCAAGACCATAAAAATAATCCCATGACCATGTAATACACCCATGGCCATGACTCTAGAAAAGACACAGTGAGCAAGGTAGTCTGAAAAACATACACAACAACCACATAGCAGCTCGAATACGACTGGACATGGTTATTCTCATAACTGTGAGGAAGTGGCCAACAAGGATAAACAAACTGAAACCATCCAACAAAAAAAAGAGCAATGATACCCATATCCACTTAAAAATTACAAAGAAACATCATTATTTTCACCACGGAACAACCAGTGAATTCACAACTCAACCAACCGATTATTTTACTTGCGAAACAAATAACCACACAATCATTCCAAAGAGAAGAACCACACATTTACACAGTTTCCAATATCAGGAAAAAACAAACCAAAGAATTAATGAGCCATTGTTCGTTCATACACGGAGCGTAATTCATGGATGGGTGAAAAGAACCATACATGTAACCAATAGCTTTAAAAAGAGAGATCTAGCTGAGTGTTTCCTTCCTAAGATTGGATCTCGAAGCTTAACGGCTAGCAAAATGAAATGAAAAAATAACCACACTAGGGTGGCAGCCTGATGGGGGAAGTATGGAGTGATGTGAGTTTATTTCATGTCACTTGCATCTCCTCTACATTCAATTTTGAAATACACGACAACCAACAATCACTAATAGCATTATCCATGTCATTAATTCCAAACCATTGAAATCTGCGACCACATTGCTTGCCAAATGCGCCACCCAAAAATTCATATTAATCATTTCCAAACTTCCATGCCATACCATGTGTATTACCATATAAAATGTGCCAAATATAACCCAAATGCAAATCACATAGCCACTAACCATTAATAGTTAGGATTGACACTAACTTGTTTTTATTTTAATTGCACATAACTTCTAATATAGCATAGTATATCCCCTTTCTTTTGGATTTTTTTTGTAAGTTTCCTTCCCATTGCTTTTGTTTATGTTGTTACTAACATATTTCTTGTGTATGTTTATCCATGTAATAAATCATGGTTACATGATCAAACATAGAAGCTGTAAATATATGCCAATCATATCATAAAATTAAAGCTTTGAATAACAGAACATCCCATAAAATGCATCATCCACTTGTCATTATGTCAAAACAAAACCAAGACTACATCATCAACTATATAAGACCTTGTAAGCAACATCAAAGCAACAACATAAAATGTGTGATATGACTATCTTAGAGTCTCCAGTCTACAAGGGGGTCCCTCCTACTAGTATTTTATCTTATTAGCATAGTTTAAATAATAGGCTTTAGCAATACTTTACAGGCGAAATTCCTCATTGCGATTTTTATCGTCAACAAACTGAAAAATCCACAGGAAAATATGTTTCCAACAGATTAAGAACTCAGAATATATGGTTTTTCAGACCAAGAAGAGAAGATCAAGAAGATATAACCAAAAAGATTATGCAACAGGGGGGAATGAGCAGATTTAATGGAAAATTGACCGAGAATTTGGGAATAACTCATGGAAAATGTTAAGTATGAGGGGGTTTATACCTGTATGCATAATCATTCAACTATAATTTTATATTGACTTCAAGGAGAAAACTTTTATGGAATTTCTCTTTTGAATCTGAAATGGATGAAGAAATGGAAAGAAAAAGTGGGAGGTAACCAATTTCCTCATAAGACAATAGTGAAAGAATATAACAAATTCAATTATGCCTTCAGGGGGGACATCGTAACAATTGTGTAAGCTTGATTTTTATTGACTAACAATACCCCGCGGGAGTGTCACTATGGAAGAACTAATCCAACATCTTATTCTTGACCAAAAATTGAAACCAAAAACAACAAAAGCAAGAAATGTCATAACAGAATGAAACCGCAAAATTTAAAATAGCAGAAAATAAAAAGACAAAAATGCAAACGGCAGGAGGAAAAATACCAAAATGGAAGAAGAATATAAACTATTGTAAAACAAGAATTGAAAAGTAGTAGTGAAAACTATGAAAACAGAACTGAACTACTAATATATAGAACAATCCAAACAATGTTAAACTTTTCAAGTTGGTTCCACATAGTGTTTTAAGTGAGAACCATTAGTGTTTTGTAGGAAAAAAATCACTCTTGTAAATATTTTAGAATATAAGAGTTTGTACCTAGGAAAAAATCGATCTTGAAAGGACCTGTTGAGAACTCAACACACCCTAAAAAGGTCTATGTCAATTTTTTACTTTTTGGGTACCACTTGATATTTCGCACTGTCTGATTTCACTTCAGTATGAAACTGTTGCCTGTGCTTATCATTTATGTTTTCATGTTGAGTTGTTTAAAGTCTGCTTGAACATGTGAAAATCATCTCAACTTTAAAAGGGACTAACATTTACTTAAGGAATCGGCAGTTTGAAGTTTTCCCCAACGCGCTTAGGAAATTCGGCATCGGGAAAGATTAAAAGTGACGAAAATCGCTTGAGGAAATCAAAATAACCAAGCACCTAATTTTGATGGCCTCGGTAGAAGGAGGTCTCTCGTATCCATGAATAAGATTCACTAAATATATCATTGAAGACCGATCCATTCGACATCGGCAGAAAAATGAGAAGAGTAAGCATCATGCAAGTAAAAGAGTGGTATCACCGATCATCGACTCCCGAAATGTTTTTGACGTCGGAGATTTATGAAGGTGATAACCCGCAAAGAAACAACATGCTCGAACTATCCCTTGTCACCGATCCTTGATACTTTTCGGCACCGGAGATTGTCTCAGGAGGACACCAATGGAAAAATACACAAGGATATCATCGATCCCCGATCTATCCACCGGAGAGACACGACATGATGAGACATTTTATCCCTAAGATATGTTAGGTATGACACATTTAAAATGTTAGTTAATTCTTGGATCATGCATTATTTGTTAAAGTGTGTACAAATCAAAAGGGATAGTTTAACCCTACTGATACAATGTATCTCTCTTCGCGCATCGGTCGTCAACCAAGTTAGAATTTATTTGCAGAAATCCAATGGTAGTTTGTTTTGAATTACATTCATTACTCGTATTAACTGATTGATACAACTGATAGGATCTCTCCCATTATATTCTTTTGATTCATTGTGTTTGAACCTATTATGTGCAACAAGGAGTTCAAAGCACATAGAGGAGCAATACTAGCAATTCAGAGAAGGCTTCCAGGGTTCAATGAGTATTAAACAACAATTTTAGCAAGCATTACAGGTATGTATCGACTTATGGTGTTTTATGCTTCATTTCATATGTTTCCACCCAACGCTACTCTATATGCGTGTTTAAAGGACCGTTTTCAATTGCAGGAACAATGCCTCCAAATAAACCCACCACCGGGAAATCCCCAAGAGCGCCAAAGCTGCAAGAACCAGAGGCGAGAGAAGGTTCCTCCCTAGCAGTTGTGAGGCAATCATGATTCACTCCAAAACCAGTGCTCATCATTAAGACAACCACCAAGAAGGCCTTCATCCATCCCCCAGCCTTTGGAGACACAGAGGCAAACATTGGGACCAAAACAATACTCCCTCAATGGGAATAATTGTTTAAGAAAATCAAGAAGGAAGAACCCCTCGAGTATACCCCGCACAACGATCTTGATACGAGAAGACTCAACTGTTGATTAAGGTTGGTTGTCATTGATGTCAACCCTTGATTCCCGTAGCACAAAGTTTTGGGTAATGGACCCAATAGTGTTTGATGTAAATATGACTCATTATTGTTTTTTTCATGGTTGATAAGAAGTAAATATGGATGAAGTCCAAAGTGGTCCCCTTATGGTGAAAGCCCTCACGGGAAGACGCTTTGTGGAGTAAGAGAACCCATGCTTAATTGTGGAATAATGCGATGAAGGAAAGTGAATTTTTCAGGTAAAATATCCTATATGGATAGTTCTTGTCATTTCATTTCCGGTGGTATGTGGAACGTCACATAATTCCTCACGGTTAGAGAGTTATGGCC
>JZKD02S0214573.1:0-21970 GCA_000966675.3 Picea glauca | reverse complement strand
TAGTCATCTAAATTGTCATTAATGAGCAAAATTCTCGAGGATATCTCCCATTCACACGCATTTGGAACAAGATTTGTGTAGGGTTGAATTATCCCTTGCAACTCTTCATTTCAGACATCGCCTGGAGAAAACAAACGTTCTTCTAAAATTATGGTACCAGCTCGACATCAGTTCTATGGAGATACAATGAATATCTTTGGAAGTGAGGACCATAAATTCCAATGGTTCAGGGCATACTCTTACTATTCATCCCATTCCGCCCAGAACGAAGTGATTTGGACCTCTATAATCACTTGTGGAGGCTGTGTCCCTGAGGTTTTTTACTGTAAGGAGGTGGTCTCTTGGTGCACCGAAAAATATATTTCAAGACAAATAATTATTCCACTGCGCGACCATTCTCTTGTTTCTTTGTCACCTCAGGTCTTCCGCAAGATGTTAAGATCGTCGTAGCCAATATTGACCTTCAGAGGACAAGACTGCAAGCAGTTCCTATAAAAACATGATAATGGGTGGACCTCTTACCCGAGTTCCTCGAAGACCCAACAACAGTTCCTGAAGATATCACAAATTTGCAGGTCAGTTCCTTTAGAAATCCATTCCAGGAAATTGCTTGGATGTTTGCAAGAATAACAGGACAGGAATCCACAACAAGAATTTCTCGTATAGTTATTTATATTTTGTACTTCACAGTCAAGGAACAATTCATTTTCAATTGGGGGAAGCTAATTTCCATTGAAATCTATTCCCATCTGTCACGATTCAAAGAATCGAATAAATTTCATATGTCATCCTACTTGATTTTCGCAATAGTGCATTGATGTCCATTTCCAAAACTGTCTATGTCCAAGAAAATAAACTATGAATTCGACCCAGTAACATTCTAGCACCAAATCTTGTGGAGGCACAAGGCCTCCCATTGTTTTGATGAGGTTTTTAATGACTTTGTCTCAGCTTTCAAAGATTTATTGTTAGGAAAGGATTCTCCCCAGATGTCTGGCCATGCAACCAAGTTTTTGGATAGGAAGGGGACACTTGAACAAAAGGAAAAATACAGTGTACTAATTGTCTTTGGCTCCAAGGAAAATCCGCCTTTCCTTCCATGCCACATCACAGACAAGATGTTTGTTACAGAAATAGCAAGGCAATACAACCATTGATTTCATTTTTTCCATGACAAGAGAAAAAAACAGTTCCTTCCTCTGCCCTGGAAAGTTGGGGACTTCGTGTGTGGAAACGTAAACAAGATTGACGAATTCGCAAGCCATTTCAAGAACTTGAACCTAACATATGTTGAAAATCTAAAAGGGTTTGACCTTAATGGGATTTTTCGAGAACATTTACTATCAGTTGGTTTTAGCAGCTCTTTTATCCATAAATGCATGACCGAAGACAAAGACAGTGACGAAAACACTCCTACTTTTGATGATTGTGACATAGAGACATTGCAAAGCACGCCTGAATTGTACAGACAACAGGGAAAAGTATCCGGTGAGAAGAGTGTCCAACCCCCGACGAGCACTCCCAAGAGCATGACATCATGGAGCAACGCTTCAATGACCCACCCCAGTAAGAAATCAACCCAGAAATCTTCAAACGGAGGATGAGATAAGAACCCTCCTCGTGCAAAAATTGATAGTTCTCACAAGCTTCCCCTGACGAAGAAGAGAAAAAACATTGTAGGGAAGGCAGAAGAACCCAAAATTGAAAGTGAGCACATGCAACTTGAAACTGAAATTGAGCACATGCACAAAGTTCACATGTCCATGGACGCAATGCACCATAGTCCCACAATGGAAATAGCTGATACCGACTTTTTTGACGAAGATGAATCCTTTGTATTCCAAAGCACTGTTTTTGACAGCCAATCTAAAAATTTAATCATTGAAAACAGAGATGTATCAAATAAGAAAGACAAATCCCGTACAAAGATTAACTTTTGGAAAATGCGGTCATCCCAAATCTCTCGATTTCACTGCGTAACTAGTGATGCTATTGATGATTCCATTGGAGGAATTGAAGTGGAGAATGTCAGACTGAACGGTCGAGTCAAGGAATTGGAGGAGGCTTTCATTGCTACCCCGGAGTTTGCCATTCCTTTAGGAAAAACGGTGCCTGCTACCCCTGCAGCCAAGTTAAAAGGATCCTCCAGCCTCCTCACATTGTGTAGATCTATTGTAGAGAAGAACATCAAGAAAAGAATGCAGCTAATTACTGAATCCTGGGAAACATCACAAAATATAGCTTCCTTTCGAAAGAGGGAAAATGATTTGCACGGACATTTGCAGATGAATTTTAAAAATGAACAACGTTTCTATGAAGAGATGGTGACCCCTTTTTCCAACCATGCCATCAACAACTTGGATGTGAAAATAAGACAAGAGGATTTCCCCTCCCCAAAGCGGATCAAACAATTAAAAGCATGTTGGCAAAAGAAAGTTAAGAACCTGCAGCTCATTGTTGAATCATGTGAACAATCCATATCAAAAAAAGAAGAATTATTTAGAAACCTGACCCAAATAGACTTAGCCGACAGTACCAACGAGTTTCAAGACCCAAACTTAATCCTCAAATCCTTGTCCTTGACCAAAGAAGCCTTTGATGAACAACTTGATATTTTAAAGGGGTTGTCTTTAGAAAAGTTTTACGACATCCTTGAATATGGTGTATATGAGATCGAGAAATGGCTAGTGGAATATTCAGCAAAGAATGAAGAAATTGAATAGGCTCTGCATAGTATTTATATGGATCTAAGGAAATTAGAAAATGATATTTTCAACATAGAAATCCGGGATGAAATCAACGTGGCCCCCATGAGAATCTACATTGAAGAATGGTTCCAACGAAGAATGGACAAGCTCATTGACAAAGGGCAACAACTGGCTGGCACTATTTCAATGGTTGTTGATGACAACAACAAAAACGCATCGGCTTCATAGTAAGTCTATACTGATCACATCTTGTTTTCTTTATCAATCCAGTTATTCTACCTCTTTAAATAGAAATCTCTAACCAAAGACTCATAACTTCTAATTTCTTTTTTTCAGGTCTTTCTCTCTACCGTCGTGCACTTCTTCTTTCTACAGTCCTATTTCTTGTACTTATTTCTTTTATGGTCTGCAGGAGCACCAATCCCAGTCTATATGACAAATGCATTTAAATTTCCAGAAATATGGAACAAATTCCAGAAATATGTAACAAACATTATTAATTTTTGATAAATTTCAAAGAAAACTAATCTGGGAATGCAATTTTTTTTTCCTTCAACTATGTTGGATGTCAGGATATTGTGTTTATTATATTTTAATGTTTAATGTGTGTGATTCCTGGTCCTTTCTTCCAGGAACCTTTGTTGCAAGGCATATTATTTTTTGATAAATTTCAAAGAAAACTAATTCAGAAATGCTAATTTTGTTTTCCTTCAACTATGTTGGATGTCAGGAAATTGTGTTTATTATATTTGAATGTTTAATGTGTATGCTTCATGGTCCTCTTTTCCAGGAACCTTTATTGCAATTCATTGAGACATAAATTTTCTAAGTCCCATGTTTGAACTATACACACCCCAGGAAAAAACTGTCTCGTTCGCATATTAACCTTGGGAGTCATCTACAAGCCAATTGTCTTGTGGTTGGCCTGTGACACATTGCCACAAGTCATACTCTGCATGGATACCACATGTACTTCAAGTTTCTTCCCATGTGTCTGTGCTCAGTCCCACCGTAGCAGTGCATTTATTCCCATTCTAAACTGACAGGGACTACGTTGCCATGCAACACTTGTTATAATATGCGTTTTTATTTCCCCCACAACTACCTCACCTAGGTCCAATTATCCAAACTACCGTGAAAGAAAAAAAGGAACAATTCATAGAGGCATTGGCTATATATTTAAAGGAAAAAGAGAGAGGTGGTTATCCCTTCCCTCAACGCAATGAAAACTCCACTCAATCAACTCAATGAACTAGGTTCATCTGCTCACTCGGTAAACTAAATGGTTTTCATCTAGATTTTCTTTTCACTTATTAACGAGGGTGGTGGCTTATGAAACAAGCTAGTTTTCTATACTTAACTAATTGAATCAATACATCTCAAAATCAATTGGAATATTCATGAAAGCAAAGTGGCTTGGGCTTGAGTTCGAGAGGGTGGTGGGTGCAGAATTAGGCATTGGAACCTTCCTCTTCGGGTAAGAGGCTTTTTGTATTAAGACTTTGTGCTTAGACATTGAATGCTAGAGAAGGATGGCATGCTCTGAATGCATAATGATTCCCTTCAAGAGCATGCATCATTTCCACTTCCACACTAGTAACAAACATGTACAAATACCTCTATAATAGGCAACATGCAATGGTAATAGATGCACTTATCGGCTGCAAATTTGGTAAGTCCTGCACTAGGTCGATGTAGTGATATAAGTATTTCTTCGTTAAGGAAACAAGTCATGGCTTCTTACCTTGATGGATAGATCAAGCTCCAAAGTAGGAGCTACATGGTATCGATCTATGAGCAATGCATTGCAGGGCATCTAGATGTGGACTAGAGTCACCAATTAAAACATACATAATTCTAAACGTAACTGACATCTTCCTCTCACAATGTTTAAGGAAGGATTCATGTGATTCAGTCATAATGAACATGTTTATTTGTTTTTTTTATCTATGACTTATGTTATGCATAACATCTATTCCAATACATAGTGATCATCAAACTCAACATTGCTATAGTGTTGAATAGTTAAAGGGGAGCAACAACATTGAAAAAATGTTTTAGAATGGAATGGGACCTTATTTCTAGTTGAGTGATCCAAACCACAATCGATTTCCTTTTGGTTGGTATTCAAATCATTGCTTAACACTGGTCTTTAAATGGATAGACTCATCAATTGGAATTCATCAACAAATTCAACAACGTCATGATTGATTATCTGTGGTCTTAATCCCTAACATAAGAGTTCTTAGTTCCCTCGATGTTGCTACGAAGTATATTATAAACGATTGTGATAATGAATAGTAGCTAATTTGGTTTTCCATGTACATGTCATATTAACTTTACATCGTGAAGAATCTTTACTTTACTTGCATGAAGGAAACAAGTCATTAGTACTTACCTTAATGGATAGATCAATCTCCAAAGCATGAGCCACATTGTTGTGGCCTTCACACTTCTTACTACATCACCTAACCTTTTATTGTCTTCTATGATTATTATTTCTTTCACACTCCTTACTACATCACCCAAACCTTTTATGATCTTTTATAATTACACTTCAGAAAAACATAATCACAATCCCAAAAAGCAGAGATTTGATGTTTTATAGCTGCACTTTTTTTTTATCATTGCAACATAATCTAATAACCAATATAACTAATGTTTACACAATATGGACACACTTTCCTAATTAAGTCATCCTTACCATATGTTTCTCTTTCCGTTCAAATTGTGACCATTCTTGAGAAAGCGTTGTAGGAAAAGAGCACATATGGGAACCATTTCCTAATTAGGATTTAAGGACACATTATGGTAACCATTTCCTAATTAGGTCATCCTTGCCATATGCTATTCTTTCACTTCAAATCCATTCTTCAGCAAGCGTTGTAAGAGAAGAGCACACATATAACATATAGGTTTTAAGGACGCATTATGGGTTATCATGTCCTCATTTATCAATACTTTAAAAATGCTATTAGCACTATCTCCTCTCTAATTTCTCTCTCCAACATTTCAATGTCTTTGCTTCCCTCCCTCTCCTACAATTACACTTAAGGGCTACCTGTTATCTTTTTTCTTGGGTTTGCTTTCTTTACTTTATGATGTATTTAAATACAATGCGGTATCCATTCATTTCTAATAACGGAGTGGAATATTGAAGGGTCCAATAAAACTTTTATCAATAATGTAATAAAGCAATGTAGTGTTAAATCATCTCTAATCTGGAGTGGAATATTTAAGTTTCTAATAAAAAAATTCGAAGGTTTAAAGGTGTATTTCTTTTAATAATATAATTTTATGAAGGTTTAAAGGTGTATTTCCTTCCATAATAATATAGTAAATATTTAAGGGTTTAATAGAGTTTAAATTAATATATGTATGGTGGATAATTAATGTAAATTTGTGTAATTAGTTATTAAATAATGGTCATCATGTTAGTTATTAAATAAACCTAATAGATTGTGGTAGCTTGGCTATCTATACATAAGAATATAGTTTTCATGTAATGATGAAATTTTTATTTATTATGTTTTATCATTTATTTTGGAGGTTTCTTTCCTCGAAGTGGTTAGGAGAGTTTTCTCTTTTAAATAGGGTGGATATTATAAATTTGTTGAGATTCTACTATGTGTTTTTTTTATTATTATTGTCCATTTTAGATGTAAACTAGTAGTTTTGTTTTGTTTTTTCTAGATTATCTTGGAGATTGGTTTTCTTTTTTCTTGGAATTACCATCACATCAATGCCATCAATAATACAGTTGTGGCACTATTTCCAAATTGGAGTTATAATAGTGATTTTGAGCTATATCAAGGAAGCTACAACCATTTTAAGTTGCAACCTAAAAACCCTAGCACAAAAAAACAAGAGATCGATTGAATATTAGCTTGCACTATGATTTTCACTTTGCTTGGAAACTAGATTGCATTTGCACTGGTACTATCATAAGCAAAGTTTCAATGCTATTTCTAGATTAGGGTCATCATATCCATTTTGAGAATTATTACAAGAGTTTCAACAATGTTAAGTTGTGGTTCTATTAAGCCCCAAAACCCTAGTAAAAAGGGAAAATCTATTGAATATCAATATATTAAGCCCTCTCATTAACGAATATCTAGATTTATGGGAAATAAATGTGGAAGAAGCCCCTATAGAAAAATTCATTGAATATGTTATTGGCTATGAAGAGCATAATCAAGACTGTTGATACAACTTGAAGAAATGACAAAGGGGGAACATGACCACTTAATCCTTCTAGTAATTCATAATGAAAAACTAGTTATGGCTCATTGTTTACACAAAATACATGAAGCTTGTCTTCTCCTTTTCAATGATTGTGAGAAAACAAATGTGAAGTCTAGTTTAATAGATAAGTGCTATTAGAAAGAACTACTTCCAGTTCCACCCAAGGCGACCATAGAGCATTCAATAGTTGTTCCATTTCATATGGAGGAAGAGAAATACCCATAGTGACTTCAAGATATTTTACCGAGGTTTCCAATGAACAACTTGCAGTAGCTAACATGTGTTTGATGCACTAGGAATCATTATGTCAATGCCAACTCCAACTATTTAACTCAAGTAGTTCAAATTTCTTATTCGTCCAACTCAATCAGAAGCAAGTTTTGATTTTTTCCAATTAGAGATCGTAGTTAGTGCTCATATATGGGACCATGGCTTATGGGTGTACTTAGTGGAATTCTTCATTGTAAGCATTGAGGGAAACACTTTTTGAGTGGTATGTTATGACCCATCCTAGTATGTAATAGAAGCCTAAGGGTTCATGAGTATTAAAGTTAATAGATATATGGTGGCTAATTAATGAAAAATAGCCTAGTCATTAGTTAAGGTTCACTATGTTATTAAATATAGGCCACTATGATAATCATTAAATAATATCCATAAGTGGTGGATTATGTTTTGTGTAGCTAGGGTATTTATAAATAAATATGGATTCCTCATCACATGATCATGGAATGTTTATCTATTGTTCTTTTACATTTGCATTGGAGATCACCCCCTCAAAGTGGTTAAGAGAGTTCACCCTCTCTTGAATATGGTAAATAATAGAATTATTTCAGTCGTGTGTTCTTACTCTTCTTCTTATTATTATACACTTTAGATCTTAACAAGTTGTATCAAATTCGCAGTTGGAGCAAAGTGGAAGGTTAGTTTTTTGTAGATTGTCTTCTGGTATAACTATATTGTGGCATGATTTCACTTTTCTTGGAATCAAAATTGCATTTTGACTAGTACCATCAAACATAGAGTTGTAGTGCCTTTCTGAATTGGGGTTATAATAACAATTTTGAGTTGTATCTAGGAAGTTACAACCATTTTAACTTGCAATCTCAAAAACCTAGTGAAAGTAGGAGATCCATTGAATATGGATATGTTAGTCCCCTTCATTAAGGAATATCTAAGTTTATGAGAACCATTTGTGAAATAAGCCCTTGAAGAAATATTCTACAAATATGTTATGGCCTATGAATACATAATCGAAAGTGTTTAATACAACTTGAAGAAATGGTGAAGGAGAATCATGATCACTCAAGCCTTAAATGTTAAGATATTTAGACACTTAGGAGTTATTTAAGATCAACTTGGTATAATGTTTCATCAGATTAAAGTGTGTTTCTTTAGTATGCATTAGTATGCATTTGTAATTATGTAATCTGACGATCATGATATGTTCTAGACATAGAGTGATCTAACGACTCATGTTCTCCTCGATCTTAATGACTACATTGATATGTGGCTTAGAACCTGATTGGTCCATGATATCTATTTAAATATCATGAAGGCTCATTTTATAATAATCGATTGTGAGAAAATCTCTCGTAAATTATTTTTCTTTTGAGCTAATAAATTTCCTCTAGTGGCCACGTTGGTTGGGGCCGTGTGTTTCCACACAAAGGTTTTACCACATAAAAACATCAGTGTGTTGATATTTGATCTATTTGTGTGAGTGGCTATTGAAGGTCTCCGTACTCTATTGGAATACTTGTGTTGTCGAACATGGTATCAAATCATGTTTGAAGACTCACTTATGTTGTAGATCGACATCTTGAAGCTGTGTTGTCAAATCTTTGGTTTATGTTATTTTCATACATTTTTGGGCCGAGAGAACTATTCCATCAACTATGGAACACTCTTTTTAGTTATAAATGTTTTTCGTTTCACTCGAAAAAGTTTCTTTTTTCCCAAGATACGACCATTTCAGTCAAATCCGTAGCAATTTTTTTGTGTGTGAACACATGAAAACAAGTTTTTTTAGCACGCACTTCAACGATGTCAACAAAAACAACACCCCCCATCCTTATTAATATTATAATGTGTTTTACACTAGCTCACTTGGTTGAAATTTTCTTTAAGAAGTCTCAAGTTCAAGTCTCTTTTTTGTTACGTTTTGAAAAAGATCGTGCATTCATTGTAAAGTGAATTTCACTTAGTTTATAAAAGTGAATCACTATAAGTAGCTTTAACATTCTTTTTAGTTACTTTTTTTTGCATGCAACTTTAACTTACAAAGTAACTTCGTTGTAAAGTGATTCCCTCTCATTCTATAAAAGTGGGTCACTTCATGAGTAACTTATTTAAAAGTGAGTTTATATGAAAAGTTAGATAAAGAGGAGCATCACCACGTGGAACAAATTCTACTTTCCACATGGATCTTTAGTTACCGTTTATGCTTTTTTTTTCAAAAGGCATAACTTTCACATCTGAAGTTCATTTCCAGTGCCTTTTTTTTAAAACGACCTTGTTATCAATTGTAGGTTGGGAAAATCCTGATCCAATCCACAAGATGGAGAGAACTACAAGAAAGTATACCCACTGTCACCTTAGATAAACCCTCCCCTCGCTTTAGTGAAGGAGAAATCTTACACAAGGGGGGAGTCTCGGTGACCCTAGGGGAAAATTAGGTGGAAAGTGGAGTAGTAGAAAGATAACCCTATATAGGTAAAATATGGAAATTAAGGGAGGCTTGAGAGGATGTCTTGTGGTTGAGGGAAGTTTCCAAAGGTTTTGAGTACATGCACCAAAGTGTTAGACCTTCCCGAGACAAGACAAATTGAAGAGATACAAACCAAGATATTCAATGGACAAGAAAGTGAAGCTTGTTATCCTATATAGAAGCAATAAGCAATGATATAAATCAGCAAATAATGATAATCAAAGCTGCTAATAAGTCACTAAAATTCTAGTTAAAGATACAAGAGATAAGCGAGCAATGACTAGTATGACTCAAGCGAGATACGACAAGACTTTAGCAACAATGTAAGGTTGTTAAATGTAGTTATTGAAGAGATATTACAACAGAATTATGGTTGTATCAAACATGTGCTACAACAAAAAATTCCAACCATAAAAGATTACAAGTAAACCAACCAAAAGATACACAAGAACTAGTAGTTTATTATGGCATCTTTCAAGCAAATTCTAACGTTTGAAAAGAGAATTAAATTGAAAGTTTGAGAGAAATTTGTTGCATCCCTAATGGTGTTAGTTTTAAGTTATTACATCAATAATATATCCTTGGCTAGAGGGGATTCCCTAGTGGCTCAAGAAAACTAGTAAAGAATATAATTGAGTCCTCTTTGAACAATTTCAAAATCTCATAAAATCACACATTTCAATGCATACATTTTATTTCTCCAATGCAATTTTCAGATTAGTTCCTTGCAAAAAATTGGGTAGATGGAGTATTTAATGTATGAGTTAGATACACAACATCTATAGGGGTGTAATACCTTTTACTCCCTAGATCATGCAAACATAATAAAGGTAAATCTAGGAGGGTGTAATCCCTTTTACTCCTCCTAGCAACCTTCCAATAAATGGCCTACCAACTAGCAATAAGATGAACCTTGGTTGAGGGTGTATGCCATGTTGTTTGTGGAGCCTGATTATCTTCCTGATTAAGAGGTCTTTTGTTTTCATCCATGTTTATACCCCATGAAGTATTTACACCCCATAAGTATGTACACTCTTCCATGCGGGGGAGTGCAGAGAGGGGTACCCCCTCTGTGAGGTTTGGGGGCAAGCGGGCCCCCGGTGGGAATTCAGGGGCGAAGCCCCCGAAGGAAAAATTGCCTTGTAAATTTATATTGTAATTTCATTGTAAATCTAGACCGTTAATTATAAGGTCGCAGATCTAACAGTAGAAATTATGTTAGGGTTTTTTTCCCTAGAAGGAAAACCTTTGTTATGATGGAAATGTATTGCAACTTTACATGATGGTGAATATTATATTTTGAGATAGGAGACTTTGAGAAAGAAGAGGAAGTTACAATGGGTTTGTTGTAGGTTGTATCCCTTAATTTGTTGGATAATAATAAAGGAAGGACCTGGCAATTTCTCTAGTGGACATAGCCCACACTGGGTGAACCACGTAAATCTGTGTCTCTATTGTATTGTGTATCTTTTGTGTTTTGTTTATGCATTTGTTTTATTTTATTTCTCCACGGTCCTATTTTTCTAACATGCCCTTATACTCCTCCAAGGGTTTAAGACAATATTATCAATGAAACTAGTAGAAAATACCAACAAAATGCAAAAATTATGTTACCAATTCCACCAAAAAGCAATATCAAACCCTAGTTACCAAGAAAATGTCCATCCAAGAGGGTCACACTACCCTAGCTCCACAATATACCAAATAAAGACACCATAAAGTAGTTGCACGAGAGAGAGAGAGAGAGAGAGAGAGAGAGAGAGAGAGAGAGAGAGAGAGAGAGAGAGAGAGAATTCCCAAGAGGGGCGCAAATTTCAACAAAGTATCCTTCTAACAATGGGAGAGTTATGTCTCAAAATAAAATGAATTGATTCTTATTTATACAAAACTCCTAAAATGTGTTTATACACTTAACTTAGGGTAAACCACAAAGTAGGGAGGCCGACCTCCCTTACTTTTCCCCTTTACAACTTTAAATTTCAATTTCCAAACAAGAAACCCCTAAAAAGACATGATGCCATCCCTTTAGGGCAACGTTTTGGTACTTGGAGCAAGTCGTTGAGGTTGGAGATTAAACGTTGGGCCTCCAAATGCCTCCTTCTCATGCACTAAGGTCTTCTCTTCAAGGTTCAAGGAACCCTCCTCATCAAAAGTTCAAAATGTCCATCAAACATCACCACCACCACCAAAACCCTAGCCCTAGGGTGACGCCAAGCCCTCTAAAGTGATGTTTTGGCCTCCAAAGGAAAATCATTGGGCTTGTAGGGATTAGGTGAGGGCCTTCATGGAGTCTTCAAAGTTCATTTTCCATCTTTCCCCAAGGTGTGGGTCATGGAATCCAACCTATGGGATTCTTTCCCCCATGAAGGCCTAAGCTAGGCTTGTTCCTCTAAATCTATCCACTGAGCAAGGTCCTGCAAAGACAATGAATTCACCCTCCAAGGATCTCAATTCAAAGCATCATGGCAAGTAAAATAACATTCAATATAAGAGTCATTCAAGCATGTACATCAAAAATGACCTCATCAAATTAAACAGGCTCTCAAAGACTCTAAGAAATTTGCCAAGTTTAGGTATGGGAGGGTTGACAAAGTGACCTATTGGGTGAATCATTCCTTAAGTCAAGGAGCACTTCCTAGGTTGAAACCTCTTTAATTCATGTGGAGAATATGAAGTGGATGGGGGGTTAAAACCTTTCGGAAAAGGGTTCATGACATACAAGGGTTTGTATTGTCTCATTTATGGGTGCCTTTGTAGAGGGTGTGTTGTACCTTCATTTTCAATGCATCCTTTTTCCAAAACCCATTTATTTCCATTTATTTTTTAAGATATTTCCAGGTTAAAGCCAAGGTGGGTCTTCTACCCAAGAACGAAAAATATTTTCCACGTTGACCCTACCCTAGTCACATTATGCTTCCCCAAGTTAAAGATAATGTGTGGGACTTCTACCTAAGCATGAAAACCATTGCTCGCAAATGCTCTACCTTAGTTGGAATTTTTATATTGTTATTTTTCACGGGTCCCATCAGTTTCGTATGAGATACATTTCATTGTCCTCGGAATCCCTAGGCGATCATTTATAAGTTTTATGATTGGATTTTAACTTTTTACAGCTACAAACCTCTAGGCCTTCAACCCCTTCTTCCCATGAAATGAGGTACAATCCCTTCTTGGGTTAATACACTTGAAAATACCAAAAGATAAGGAGATGAATAAGGGGTGGAGTGATGGAAAATGGTAAGTATGATAATGAATGGCATGCTTGAAATATTAAAGTGACACTTACCACAATACCTGACTTTTACCTCATGGAGAAAGACCCATTGTCTTCCAAAAGAAATCTGATGTGGGGGATGTCGTCGTCATGACTCCAGGAATTGTGGTGGTGAAGCGGGTCTTTGTCTATGCATGTGGACATTTTCGGTCATCTGTCTCTTGGTACTCTGTGTTTACAACTTGAGGGACTTGAGACATTATCTCTGTAGTTATCCCTAGAAACTAGGGATAACAGACCTAGTTTTTTTAGAGCTTTCATCTAGACCATCAATTTCAACCTTTAAATCCATATTATCTTCATATTTTAATATGGATTCTCCAAAATATCTTCCCCTTACCAATACCAACTACTTCTTATGGAAATACCATATGGAGGATGCACTAAGAAGTAAAGGATTTTACTGGATTACCTTGGTAAAAGAATAAGAACCAACTGACAATGAAAATAAATCCAAATGGGATAATAAGAATGACGAAGCACATGGAATAATCAGAATACATATCTCTCATAATTTAAGGTTTCACCTTCAAGGAATTGATGCCCCCAATGAATCTTGGGAAAATATTCAAATCATGTGATCCAGGTGGATATTGGTTGCCACCCACCTATTCCAACTGGCTCACATACAGTTTTCATCTTGGCAATTTTTTTCTAGCTTTTCGAGATCTAAACTTTTGGGGCCATTTTGAGGCCCTAAAAAATGTTTCTTGGGCTTGCCACAATCACACTGTGCATGGATTCAAAGTGAGATGACATGTGTATTCCTCAGATATACCTTTCCACCGGTATATCATGCGCCTAAAACAAATATCGTATGCAAAATTTAAGACCCCAGGAAGTTGATGTACCACCTTACCCCATTGGGGCCCACATGAATTTTGACACTTCATCTCCTAGGGTTAGGTTTTTGGATGTATAGGGTTTTCTAATTACTTCTTTATGCTAAAAAGGTATGGAGGCTTCATTGTAATGTCCTCATACAAATGTGCATATCCGCCACATATTTTCTCAGAGATTAGCTACCACCATTCGAGAAAGATTGTTTTCATTCTGCATTTTACAGTTTCAACACATTTCTTTATTGAATAGAAATCAAGTTTCATTGTATCTTTGTTATTTATCATTGTATCTTTGTGTAAATGTTATATATATGTGTTTCATTTCAGTCCTCTCATAAATATGGATCAGTGGTATTAGAGTGGTATGCTCTTCATTTGTTTCTCTATGCATGTCCCCAACGAGGTCAGGGTATAAGCAGTTGGGACTCGAACCAATTGAGCCTTTGCAAGATCATCCTCATCAAACCTGAAGTTTTCCCATGGGGGGAGAAAAGAGATTTTATGGGGAAGGAGACCCATTTAAACTGTTTCTCGGGGAATCCATCGCGTGAAAAAGGAACAAGATGATGGATAATTTGTTGCAAATCCTTCAACGACTACCAACGGGCGACACATATTCCTCAAGCGGAGGCGTTGCCCCTTGAAGGTACAAATCAATTTTGATATTCCTATATTTTAAGGTCATATAGATGTGGATGATGTACATAAATGGTTAAACCTTCTATAAGGGTATTTTTCTATCCATAACTTTTCCGATAGAGAAAATATTACATTTTCACTCCTTAAGGCCATCCCTCATGTCAAATATTGGTGGGAGACTTTTTGTGAGTAAAAGGAAACAAAGGAATCTTCATTATTTGTAGTCGCACCCACTTGGGGTTCTTTCAGGGATGTTATTAAGGAACAATACTACCATGTTGAAAGTTATGATGACTTATATACAAGATGGACCACATTGCGGCAGGAAAGGGACCAAACAGTGCCAAAGTTCACCAATGTCTTCCATACCTTGCACACCAAGCTGGGTATCAAAGACTCTGAGAGACATATGGTGCTCAAGTACCATGATGGTCTACATAGATACATCCAGAAATAAATGGATTTTATGGACATCTCATCCTTGGGCGTGGTCTATCGATATGTTGTCAAAATCGACCAAAATCTTAAACAAAAGACACGACAGTTTGGTTCTGTGAACCCCTCACATCAGAAGCAAGGAAAAGGAAACTCCAACCTATAGATAAAAGGAAAGAGAAATGATGGGAATCCTCAAGACAACCAATCTAATCTGCAAACAAAGAAGGACAATGGGAAGATAAAGAAAGACATTGGGAAGTGGTGTGAGTTCCATAAGAGCCCCTATCATAACATCGTTGAATGTTGTTCAAAGCAGTCATTGGTGGCCAAGGTGAAAGCCTCTGAATCAGATGTGGGTTACGAATCTGAATCAAAACAAAAAAAAGGGAGATTGATCATTGACGAGAAACCTAGTTCCATTGTTGCTATCACCAAGATCCATCCCTATGAACCAGAGGAAGGTGAGGGCCTCTTTCATTCACATATGTGGGTGAAGGGTACTCTGTTGCACTTCATTGTTGATAGCAGTAGACAAAATAACCTAATATTAGTGTAGGTCATCAAGTGATTGGCTCTACCGAAAACACCACACCCACATCCGTACACCATCATATGGCTTCGCCAAGGGAGTGATCTCTGCATCATCCAATAGTGTCACCTTCCCTACAGCTTCAATCCCTTCAAAGATGAGGTATTATGTGATGTTTCCCCCCCTTGAAGTTTGTGATGTTATTTTGGGCCAACCTTATTTATGGAAACATCATGTTATATATGAGTCTATGTCTCATAGTGTTATTATTATTTTAGACATAAAATTGTACAACATACCCAAGGTAGCCCCACCTACAACCATTTCCTTGATCTCTACCAAGTAATGCAGGAAGGTCATCTCCCAGGCAGGGAATTTTGTCTTCTTCGTTATTCACTCTCAAAGTGAGAGGAAGGTTTTATCCATATCCATGGCCTCCATGACTGGTCTCTCCGCACAATAGAAGAAAGTGGATAAGGTCACGGAAGAATACAAAGACATATTCTCCTCACCCATTGGGGTACCTCTGCACTATCAAGTCAAGAATTCAATCGACTTGACCCCCAGAGCATCACTACCCAATGGGCCAATCTATCACTGCTCTTTGTTATAAAATGAGGAAATCAAGCGCTAGATCCAAGAGCTACTCGAAAAGGGGAACATCTGACCAATATCATCACCTTGTGGGATACCAATCGTGCTTGTGTAGAAGAAAGATGGGACCTGGTGACTCTGCATTGATTACTGGGCCCTAAACAAAATCACAGTCAGGATCCGATACCCAATTCCCTGAATTAACGAACTCCTTGACCAACTCAAGGGGGACAAATACTTCAGTAAGATTGATCTAACGTTTTTCTACCACCAAATCCCAATAGAGCAGACTGATGTATAGAAGACTGCCTTCATGTCCAAAGAAGGTCTTTTTGAATGGTTGTTCATTCCCTTTGGCTTGACGAATGCCCCAAAAAATTTCATGAGGATGATGGACGATATCTTATGGCATTTCACCAATTTTTTTGTGCTAGTGTATTTGGATGATATCCTCGTCTTCAAAAATATTTGGGCCGAACACTTGCAACATATTCAGCAGGTTCTACACACTCTACGACAACACAAGCTATATGAAAAATTGGAAAAATGCTCCTTCGACATGAACAAGGTCCAATACCTAGGATACATTGTTTATGAGCATGGGGTGCATGTCGAACCAGTCAAGATCCAGGTCATTCATAATTGGATAGCCCCGACCACACTCAATGAGATTCAGAGCTTCTTAGGCTTTGCTAATTTCTATCGCAGGTTTTTGTTGGGATTCTCCCATATTGCATGGGCCCTTATCCAAGTGACCAGGTGTGGTGGCAAGGAAACATTCGTGTGGGGCCAGTCACAACAAAAATCGTTCGATGATTTGAAGCAGCACTTGTGCTCATCCCCAGTGCTCTCATTACCCGACCCAAAACAACCTTTTGAGATTGAGACAACTGATTTAGACTATGTTGTGGGCACGGTTCTCACTCAACACAGACATCTCATGGGCTATCATAGTGAGACACTATCAGATACTATCTGTAAGTACCCCACTTATGAAAAAGAAATGTACTCCATTTTACAAGCCTGTCACTAGTGGAGGCATTATGTTCTCAAGAAGGATACAATCATCCACATCGATCATAAGCCTCTACAGTTCATGCAAACACAAGGAAAATTGTAGAATGACCACCATAAAAAATGGTCCACATACTTGCAGCAGTTCCATCTCAATATAAATTTTAAGATAGCAAGCACCAAACGTGTCTTTGACTGCCTCAGTCTACCTCCAGTTTCATCACTAACCACGGTGCTACACTCCTACGGCCATGAGAGATCTGGATGGACCGAACTCTATGAGAGAGATCCTGAATTCACCACTACCTACCATATGCTAGGCACAAACACAGTTGTCATTGATTTCCATATTTAGGATGGGTTGTTGTGTCATCTAGGCCATCTTTGCATCCCATCAAGCGAGCGAAGATGATTTGGGATCCAACTACAATTGGGTGGAAGGACACTTTGGCGTAGAAAAGATAGTGGCAGTGTTGCAACAACATTTCTATTGGCTGAAATATTGACAGGATGTCAACAAGTATATCATGTCATGCACGATATACGCCATTTCCAAAAAAACCATTAAGAAACAAGGCATGTACACCCCTCTTCCTACTCTTGAAAGGACCTGGGAATCCATCTCGATGGACTACATGTCAAGCCTTCCTTCAACCAAACATGGAAATGATTGTGTTTTTATGGTTGTTGATCGATTTTCCAAGATGGTGATTCTGGGCACCTGCAAGAAGAGCATCATAGAGGAGGCCACTTCCAAGCTCTTCTTCAAACAAATGTGGGTACATTTTGGGATAGCACAAACCATCATCTCAAATCGAGACAATTTGTTCCTTAGCACATTCTCGTCGAGCCTCTGGTCACTGCTGGAAACCAAGCTCACCAAATCCAATTCCTTCCACCCCCAAACAAATGGCCAAATCGAGGTCGTAAATAGGATGATCGTGCATATATTACACATGTACAATTCCAAGAATCCACGCACATCGGATGAGATCCTTTCCCATGTTAAACGCATTTACAACAGATCCATACATATTTCAACCAACCACAACCGTTTCAGGTGGGGCTGGGATTTCAACCATTGGGTCCCATGGATGTTTCACTACCCCTTTCGTCCATATAGGAAGAATCGTCCCATGCTCAAACCGAAGCTGAAAAAGCCACTTGGTTCATTGAATGAATCCATCACATCTTCCAACATGTTCAAAATATTTTTATGAAGTCCAATTCCAAGTACAAGCATTGCCATGATCAACATCAAGTGTCACACAAGTTTCAGGTGGGAGATAAAGTTTGGTTGCATTTGCAGAAATAAATCCTTACAAGACCCCATTGAAATCTTCGTCCACTCCACTATGGACCTTAAACCATCACAAAAGCTATGGGTAACAATGGTTTTGAGCTCAACATCCCCCCCCCTTCCTTGTCTTGCACCTAATGTTTAATGTGGACCTCCTTCGACCATACTTTCCACCATTATTGGACAACTCAGAGATAGAAAAAAAAATTGACACCAAAAGAGCTCAACCCTAAATACATGGAACATGAATCCACTAATCATATTGTGGACACACAAGTCAAGGTAACTCTCCAATAAAAGATTCATCTTTATCGTGTTTTCAAAGCGGGGAAATTCCTACAACAAGGCAAGTGGCTCACTGGGGCCAAATTCAACAGAAATTTCCTCATTTATGGGGGAACTCAACACAATGGAGACCATTTCTTCCTAAGGGGGGAGGATTTATCTAAGTGGATATTGGTGGCCACACACCTATTCCAACTGTCTCACATACAATTTTCATCTTGGCAATTGTTTTCTTGCTTTTCGGGTCCTAGACTTCCAGGGTCATTTTTAGGCCCTAAACAACGTTTTTTGGTCTCTCCACAATCACATTGTAGAAATAGCCAAATTTTTATGGCAACATGTGTATTCCTCAAATATACCTTTCCAACGAGATATTGTGCGCCTAAAATGGATATCGTATGCAAAATTTATGACCCTAGGAATTTGATGTACCAACTTACCCCATTGGGGCCCACATGACTTTTGGTGCTTCATCTCCTAGGGTTAGGTTTTTGGATGTCTAGGTTTTTATGATTACTTCTTGATTCTAAAAATGCATGGAGGCCTCATTTTGATGTGCTCAAATGAATGCGCATAGCCGCCACATCTCTTCTCATAGATTAGCTACCACCATTCGAGCAAGATTGTTTTCATTCTGCATTTCACAGTTTCAGCAGATTTCTTTATTGTATAGAAGTCAAGTTTCATTGTATCTTTTTTATTTTTCACTGTGTGTCTATGTTAATGTTATATATATGTGTTTCATTTTGTTCCACTCATAAATCTGGACCACTGTGTTTTTTAAACTAAATATTATTCTAGCCCACTAGTTAGAAAATCAGTTAATGACTTTAATTCCCAATAATTTTCCTTGCATTACATATTATTTCTCCAAGTTCAAAACGCTTAGAATTTTATGTATAGACTGCAAATTAGATTTGAAGGAATATTGATGCATATATTTTATTCTTTCTAAGTTTGGTGGTGCATATTATGTCTATGTATCTACCTTTTATGCCACCGAAGAATCTCTAGGAAGTGCTTATAAAGAACCCTCTCTTGAGTATTTTTGTGATTCTTTGATTTGAAAGAAAGATAATCTTGTGCAACTTGGATTGATCAACACTGCATGTACATCCAACAAAGCCTTAGTGGCCCAGAAAAAGGATAAATCCAAGAATCCCAAGAAACAACATCCTTTCCACAACAACAAACAAAATAAGGGTCCCAAACCCTCTCAGTCAGCTTCTACTCCTTATGGTGACAAAGGATCAAAATACAAAAGTAATAAGAATGAAAAACATTGCAACTTTTGTGGGAAATATGATCATGTGGACTCTAAATGTTTTAAAAATATGGAATAATTAGAAGCAACAATGAAGAAGCATAATATCAATATTGATTATTCTTCTTCTTCTTCTCATGGACATGCACTTTATGCTTCTAGTTTCTCCTTAATTGCAAATTCTACTTCTTGTTCTAGTGAATGGGTTATTGATTATGGATCATCTTATCATATGGCTAAGGATAAATCCATTTTTATTACTATAAATGAATGTAACACCAAACAAATATTTGTTGGTGATGATAAATATCTTAGTGTTGTAGGGTATGGAACAATTCAAGTAGATAATCGTCATTTCAATGATGTATTATATGTTCCAAGTATTTCCTTCAAACTTCTATTAGTGCATCAGATCACTCATTTAGGTGAAGGTAAAACCATAGAGTTTTCACCTCACCAAGTTGTAATCAAGGATTTAAAATACCCTAAGCATGTCCTCGCAACTAGAATTGTTGATGATATTACTAGGTTGTACACGTTTGACAACTTTGGGTCATCATATTTTCCATCAATTTTTGTTTCTCATAGCGATGACTTGAGAAAAATTTGTCATCAACAATTTGGTCATCTAAACTATCACTCATTGCAACAACTATGTAATCAACCTATGGCGATTTCTCTTCCTCTCATTTCTTGCAGAGAAGGTGTTTGTGCTAGTTGTGTTCTCAAAAAACATCATTGAGACAATTTTGAGAAATGTTCCTCTTGGAATGCCTTGGCCCCTTTGCAGTCTGTTTACGGTGATTTGTGTGGTTTTATTTCTTCTTCTTCTTCTTTCTCTGGGTGCAAGTATTTCTTAACTTCCATTGATGAATTTTCCAGACGTTTGTGCCATATTCATCCTACAAGCCATCTTCAGAATTTGTGCATCTTTTGTTCCTATTCTAGTTTCTTCTTCTTCAGATGATAATAGTGAGGATGAAAATTCATCTCCGCCTACTCACCTTCCTCTAGATGATTCTATTGAACATGAATTTGCACCAATGCCACCACTTCCTAAATGGGCCCATTCAACACAAGAAGCAGTTCATGTTCTTTTCGGTGATCCTTCATCTTAGCATCAAACATGTTCACAGTTCCAATGATCCTCTTCTCTTTTGTCTCAAGTTTCAACGACTCATGATCCAGACACATTTATAGAAGCTTCAAGTCATCCAAATTGGGACACAAAAATGAATGAAGATTATCACTCTTTAATGGAAAATGATACTTGGGATCTTGTACCTCTTCTGAAAGGAAGAAATCTCGTCAAATGCAAATGGGTTTATAGAACTAAGTATGCATCAGATGGAGGTGTTGAAAGACAAAAGGCCCGATTAGTTTCCAAAGGATTCTCTCAAGTTGAATTCATTGACTATAATGAAACCTTTTCCCCTATATCCAAAATGAATTCCATCCACCTTGTTCTAGCCCTTGTTGCCTCACATAAATGGGAGGTCCATCAAATGGATTTTAAATCCTCATTCTTGCATGGGAATTTACAAGAATAAATATACATGGAACAACCTCATGGATATGTCTAGAATGACTCACTACTACATTGGGC
Source organism: Picea glauca (assembly GCA_000966675.3). Classification (NCBI taxonomy): domain Eukaryota; kingdom Viridiplantae; phylum Streptophyta; class Pinopsida; order Pinales; family Pinaceae; genus Picea; species Picea glauca. Next base: position 522 of record JZKD02S0214573.1, on the reverse strand, counting down.
AGAAATTATGGAAAAATATTATGACGGTTTAAAATTTCGTCATAATTGTTTTGCTTTTTTTGGACTAAATTTCTTTTCTTTTTCAGGGTCCAACTGTTTGTCACCCTAGTGACCAACATTCCACGTTGGTCGTTATAGTGACGAACTTTCATCGCTAGAGTGACCAACCATGAGTTAGTTTCTATAGCAACGAACTTTAGTCGTTATAACGACCAACTATGGCACATGTGAGAATCAAACGGTCATTGACTTATTGTTCGATAAATTTGACTGGATTCGTCGGAAGACCGACGAAATCAGTCATATATATATCTCAGTTATGACAAATTTTCTATAGTTGTGACAATCATTTTCTACAGTTGCAACATTCATTTTCTACAGTTGCGACAATCATTCGGGTGTTTTGATGCAATGGTGTTCTGGTTTGTTATGAAATCTTGATTTCAATTCTCTTTCAAGAAGAGAAACATTGAATTGATCAAACTCTACATAGCTGAGATTTTGAAGGTTAGTACTTAAAAA
>JZKD02S0214540.1:0-21970 GCA_000966675.3 Picea glauca | reverse complement strand
CAGACACCTATAGGGTGCAGGCAGAGATGATGATAGGGTAAGATAAATCACATTTTAACCAAGTACCATCCCCATATAACACTATTCCACATCAATATAACATTGCGCAACCACAATACAATACCATGCAGCCACAGTATAATCTCGCGTAGTATAACCAAGTGCCATAGTACAATGCACCATGAGGAGATCGAGCTAGCTACAGAGGTGGAGGAAGAGGTAGAGGAGGCTTTGGAAGAGGCGGAGGATTGGTGGTATGCCATAACTATCAACAACTAGGACACTATGCAAGAGAATGTCCCCTTCCACCTGCGACTTGTATGTACTATCGTGCATCCGACCATGACATAGAAGACTGTCCAACACTATTGAGGAAGATCTAGGAAAAGATAAATAAAAACAATCAAAATGTTCAATGGATTTCTGAAGAAGCGAGGGATGATGGAAGAAATATCAACATAGTTACACGTGGAGGAGCTAAGACAGGAGATGACACAGTAAGACAAGATCCAACACAACACCAATGGGTGAAGAAAAATGATGAACCACAGAAGCAATTTGATGCACAGAACGAAAAGGGGATATTCAAGAAAGCCGGAAAAGAATTCTTGAAGCCAAACATTGCATCTACATTAACTGCACAACATACTCAATATGTACCAACATATGAAATGTCTTCATCTCTGGATCACACTAATGAAGCACGGCCCATAGGACAAGTAAGTACCATAGAGGATTTTTTGCAATCCTGTGTTAAACTACTAAATGACCCATTATATGTTAAAGTGTTACAAATTATGTTAGAGACATGTAGCACAAATGTAGAGGGAAAGCTAGAACACAAAACAATTAATCATCTACATATGAGAAGGAGGACAAGCAGAGAATTCAGACTGAACACCAACATTGGAGATTTCAACATGGGGGATATCATATTGGATTTAGGCTCTGAAGTGAATGTACTACCCAAGAAGACATGGAAATGTATGGGAGATCCCACATTAGGATATTCACCTATTCATCTGAAACTAGCAAATCAACACAGGGTTCTGCTAATTGGAAGGCTAAAGGGTGTGACGGTAGATCTGGATAGAGTGCGCACTAAAGCCAATTTCGAATTGATAGAAATAGTGAATGGCACAACACCTTATCTGGAATTGCTTGGCTTGGATTGGGAATTTGATAATCAGGCCATAATCAATCTGAAGACGAGGAAGATGGCATTCAACTCATGAGAGTACAGAGTCATTGTGCCATTAGATGCATCAGAAGGAGAAAGGTTTGTAGAACCCACTTATTTAGACCTAGAGGAAATTAACCAGTTATACAGGATGCATGAGAAGAAGATTATGTGAATCCAACTACAGATGGGGTACTCAGTTGGAGAAGTTTCACGTCATGCACATCAGACTCAAATACAAGGTTGGAGAATTGGCAACAGAGATTACATGAATTTTCCACAAGAAGGTGTGCAAGAATAGACCGCGCAGTAAGATGGGTAGGTACAGACATAAGAGAAACTCCCAGCTTTCATGGGGTTAATGACTTAGAATAATTCCTAACAAGATACAAATATGAAGTGTTAGAAAATTATAGGCTCTTAGCTCTAGATATAGCACTCAAGAAAACACCTACAAGATGGTGGGGTGCGCACAAAGAAACAGTCAAGCACTGGTACCAATGTAAGCAATTATTGCGCATCAGATTTGGTGCAGAATAGGGAAGCGACCAACTACAGAGATATGATGGACAAGGGACACCAACCAAACACTTGGATAAGTGTAGAACGTTATGGATAATGACACCACAAAAAGAATGGTCTCATCACTTTATTCACACATTGGAAGGGATTCCAGCAAACTAGTATGTAGACCAGGAATTGCGCAGAGGCACTGCAGAATGGATAGTATTACAACATAATTTTACAGTCACTTTCTCATTTGAACATGAGAACCCCAACATGGATTTAGCACTCAAACAAAGTAGAGGGGAAATATTCATTCAAGAACCAAAGGTTGAACTTATAACGGAGTATCAACAGCAGAACAGATAGATAGTGAAAGAACTATTGTCATGCTACCCTGTGCAGGAAGAAGCACCAGATGAACATGACCCACGCAACATTCAAATTACAGAAATTGAAGGAGAAAGGGATATGGAAGGTCCATCTCTCAAATCAAAAGTATTTATTGTGACAATCGAAGTGAAGAAAGTAAATATTGGGACAACTAAGAATCTCAAAATGGCCAATATTAGGGATTACTGGGACGAACAAATAGTAGAAAGAATAACAGAGTTGTTGCACAAGTACAGTGACCTATTCCCAACAACCTTTATAGAGATGAAAGGCATAGCAGGAGAGCTAGGAGAGATGAAGATACCTCTCAAACCTGAGGCTATATTTGTCAGACAACAACCATATAGACTGAACCCCATATATAAGCAGAAAGTAAAAGCAGAAATTGACAGAATGTTGGAAGCTGGAATTATAAGCTGAAATTGACAGAATGTTGGAAGATGGAAGAGGAAACTGAATGGGTAAGCCCTATGGTAGTTCAGGATAAGAATTAGGGAGGGATAAGAATTTGTGTAGATCTCAAGAAATTGAATGATGCTTTCCTACATGACCCTTTTCCTACCCCTTTTACAGATGAGGTATTAGAGAATGTAGGAGGCCAGGAAGCATACTCATTCACAAATGGATTCCCAGGCTACCATCAGATCAAGATATCCCCAGAAGACAGGTACAAGACCACTTTTTCCATAGAATGGGGATCCTACCAGTACACATTCATGCCTTTTGGACTGAAGAATGCACCAACAATATTCTCAAGAGTATTCATAGCTCCATTCAAAGAATTCATCCATCAATTTTTAGAAGTATATCTGGATGATTGGACAGTCTACAGTCTATTGAAAGATCATGTAGAGGTATTAAGAATGATGTTGGAAAGATGCAAGCAATGTCAAATATCATTAAATATCAAGATGTGCATCTTTGGGACACATTTTGGGATACTATTGGGCCATATAGTGTGCAAACAAGGCTTGCTAGTAGATCTTGCCAAGATTGCAATGATTGTCAATTTCCCACCACCAAAATTAGTATGGCAATTGAGAGAAACATTGGGACACACAGGCTACTACAAGAAATTCATAAAAGGGTATGCGCATATCATAGCACCGATGGAGAAATTGTTGAGGAAAGATAGTAAATTTCACTAGAATGAGGACTGTCAGTGAGGATTGGACACTCTAAAGGAGAATATGGTAACAACACTGATACTAGTATTCCTAGATTAGGAAAAGACATTTCATGTGCATGTAGATGCATCAGTGATAGCACTTGCAGCTATTCTGGCGTAGCCAGGAGTGGGAGAGTTAGACCATCCTATAGCATTTGAAAGCAGAAAATTGTTAGAGTTAGAGAAGAACTACAATACTATAGAAAGAGAAGGCTTAGAAATGGTATATGCATTGTAGAAGTTCAGACATTATCTACTTTGGAAACACTTTAAAATGTTCACAGACCATTATGCCCTCAAATATCTAGTCAATAAGCCAGTGTTGGGGGGGAGAATTTGTAGATGGTTACTGTTGTTTCGGGAATTTGACTTTGAAGTGATAGTCAAACTAGGGAAGTTGAATGCAGGACCTGATCACATGTCAAGGATCACCAATGGAGAGGAACCTGCAAATTTAGAGGGCAACTTCCCTGATGCACAGTTATTTTCAGTCCAAATAGTTGATGAATATCTTACTGACATCATTCAATACTTGAGTATAAGGACCGTGCCACAAGAATTCAACACTGTGCAGAAGAAAGATCTGTTAGTCAGAGCGACAGACTATCAATTGACTACAGGACACTCATACAAGATGGGTGCAGACAACATCTTGAGAAGATTTGTACTAGAACATGAAAGGCCTGGGATTTTAGTAGAGGCCCATGAGGGAATAGCTAGAGGACATTATGCAGGAAAAGATACCTTGCAGAAGGTATTGTGCACAGGACTATGGTGGTCGACCATCCATAGAGATGCAAAGGACTACTAGTAGAGATGTGATGTATGCCAAAGGGTTGGAAAACCTAATAAATGGGATGAGATGCCCCTAAGACCACAAGTAACCTTACAAGTATTCGACAAATGGGCAATAGATTTTGTGGGACCAATTTATCCACTAGCAAAGAGGTAAGGAGCAAGGTATATCATTACGGCAACAGAGTACTCAACCAGATGGGAAAAAGCAGCACCAGTAAAATATTGTAGTGCAGAGACAACAGCACACTTCTTGTTTGAGTAAGTGATCACTAGATTTGGATGCCCAAGGATTTTTATGAGTGACCAAGGCACTCACTTCATCAATAGTACTATCAAGGCTATGACTGAGGAGTTTAAATTCTATCATCAAAAGAGTACACCATATCACCCTCAAGCAAATGGAATAGTGGAATCCTTTAATAAGATCCTAGAGAATGCATTGACAAAGATCTACAATGTCAATAGGGACGATTGGGACTTGAAGATGCCAGCAGTATTATGGGCATACAAGACTACATGCAAAAATTTTACAGGGAAGACACCATTCAAGTTGGTGTATGGACAAGAAGCAGTGGTGCCATTAGAAATTGTGGTAACTAGTGTGAGCGTAGCAGCAATCACTAACATGACAGAACAAGGCACAGTACAAGAAAGGCTAAGTTAGTTGATGTTGATGGAAGAAGATAGGATTCTAACGGGATTTCACCAAGAAGTACAAAAATCAAGGGACAAAGCTTGGCACGATAGACATATTAAAAGAAAAAAATACGAGGGAGATCTAGTCTTGATGTATGACAATAAAAATTTTCAGCACCCAAAAAAATTCAAAATGCATTGGTTGGGACCATATGAAGTGAAGACTTTCACAGATGGGGGAGTTGTACAGTTAAAATATTTAGGAGGTACAGAACTCAAGGGAATGATCAATGGGAATCGAATGAAGTTGTATAGGGACAGTCGACCTCCTAGTACTTAGAAAGTACCGTGCAGTAAAGAGATATGTATATAGTGAAAAAAAAAAGAGGAAAAACTATAAAAATAAAAACAATTCAATGCACATGGAGGACCTTGACAGAATAGAACTAGACGAATGGAACAGGGCATTGCAAGAAATCCATGGTTTGAAAACGTGACACACAGAAGAGCAGTTAACAGGTAAAAAGGTACAGTGTGCAAGAAACACAATTAAAAGTGAAAAGGTGACAGTTATCAGTGTGACATAGTTGTCACTCCACCGTCCTGTTATAAAGTCAAAAAAAGGGGGGAAATCGATCCAATATGTTACTTTCTAAGGAGAAGGACGCAGAGCTGAGTGGAAGAGTGATAGAGTGTGAATTTTCACTACCATCTATCAATTTGAGAGCCTGTAGTTCAGATTTCACCACCATGTCATTACCGAGGGTTGGAGCACCAAGCAGAACAGGACAAAACACACAGAGTAGCACACTGGTACCACAAACTGAAACCATCGAGAAGCCCACAGTGGTGGATGTGGACGAAATCCACACACCAGAGTATGAGCAAACCACATTACATGTGGAGGAGGAGCAGGAACCCACACAGGAGCCCGAGCAGCCAATAGAGGACACCGAACAGACGAAATCTGATGCGTCCAGGGGAAAACAGCCGCAGGAAGCAGAACCAGCCATGGATTCCATGCAGCAAGGTCTAGATTCGGAACTAGAGCAGGAAACGAAGCAAGATGGTGGGGTATCATCCCCAGAAGGGAAAAAGAAGCTGAGAACAGAAAGCAGTATGAAGGGCGTGCAACGCACACAGAAAAACTAAGTATAGTAATGCCGAAAATTCCCAATGAAGTGAAAATCGGGGATACCATGGTACGATGGGTCGATATCCTTAAATAATTCGACCATGATGTCTCTGAAACCACAAAGTTCCCATATTTGGGAGCACAGAGCTACTTAGAGAGCAGGGGAGAGGGCCCATCATGCACGCCATTGTTGGAGCCTGCATAGTGGATCCTGGGACTGTACAACACTGGCATCATGAAATTATTAGACACACCACACTTCAGGCACAGGAAACACATAAACGGATGTGTTAAATATTTTTTGGCAAGGGTGCATGGAGGCATATTATGGATGGAGAGGCTAGTATCGATCAATGTTGACCTCATCGCAAAGATTACAGGGCTACCCACAAATGGGGAGAAGCTAGAGAAATACCTACAAGACAAGACTAAGGTGAAAGCCATCTCAGATGAGATCAAAGTGAAGTATGGCGTAGAGAGGGGGAACAGAGGTATCAGGATTAATGACATCAATGATCTTGCGACATGATTTGCAACCAGATTGCTCAGTTGCAAATTAATGTGCAAGTGTCGAAAAGAAGAAGTGCTCGCAGGAGTAGTAGCAGTTGCAGTGCAGTGCGCAAAGGGGAGCTCAATGAGATGGGCCTTGTATCTACTCAACTCATTCCTTGAATATTGTAAGGATGCGCAAGACTAGGGCTCTGAGTTCCACTACTCATGGTTACTCATTCTCATTGCACTTATGGGGTAGCACAAACCTAAATACACAGTGTTCCTGCTAAGGACAAGCAAATGTGGCACAATGCGCTACACATTGCTATGAAGCACAATAGATCCCAAGGTAAATAAAGTCAACAATGACATGTTCACTCAGTACTTAACAGAGATTCAAAACAACTTGGCAGATACATGGAGGATCTCACCATAAACAGTCCAGGAGTATGGATAGATAGCAAATTTATGGGCATCATGTCACAGCATGTGGCTACAGGTAAAGAAGGACCTAACCAAGAGTTGTTGCAGCTAAAGTACTATGTGACGATGCAAGACATCCACATGGAGGTCCAAGAGTGGCCTGAGGAGTGGAAAGTGCCAGAAATTCCAAGAGAAACGCCAGTAGTACAAGTCCAAACGTAGGGTAGCACAGTGCCCACGCAACAAATAGGCAGGAATGGTGCTAGCCAGTAAAAGAAAACAATAATGGGTACAATGGGGGCAAGCAGCTCAATTCAAAAGAAAACTAGGACACAAAAGACGTCACAGTGTGGTCCTACACAGGGTCCAGAGGCCATGGAGCAGGCAACGAAAGGACCGATAGGACAGGTGAGTGCGGAGGAAGTGAAAATGGAGGCACAAGATGTAGCTATGGATGAATAAGTTGAGTAGGATACCGGTATGGATACATGGATTCTGGAAGCATCTAGACATCCAAAGGCCCAAAGGAAGAGAACAAGGGAGCAAGCAAGTAGCACCAGGAAGAAAGTAAAGGCCCATAGGAAACAAATGGAAACATCACTAACAACAGATGACATAGAGCTGATAGCCACAACAATAGAAGATTGACTATCATAAGTATGGGAAAATGCGGAAAACCATCGAGCTTCAATTTTGGAACAGGTACAGGAGGTAAAAAATGTGCTAGAACAATTGAGGATCAAAGCGGAACAACAACAAAAGGAGAAACTGTCGTAGGTAAGAGAAGGAGCACATGTCGGAGGGATAGTACAAATCACAACACATGGAAGTTATAACTTTATCATAACACCATATATGTTGTTCATCGATGAGGAAACAACGCAGAAGCCCATGAAGGATATCGGAAGGTTTGACTTGGCATTGCCCAAGATACCAACAAAGGCATTGTATAAGTTACAAGTTAGCATCCCGCAGGAGATTCAGTCCAGATCCAGGTCTAACGCGACGAATCTGTAAATAGCGCAGGAAGAAAATATGGTACTAAAGTAAGCCATCGGCCAGAAAGGGTAGAAGAGAGAGATAGCGTAGAAAAAATTGGACGAGATGCAGATCTAGATAAACACAGTGTTTCAAGCCATATCATATGACACAGCATCAGAAGAATCATCTTCAGAGGATAAGATAACAAATATAGTGCAGACTCTACACCAATATAAAGAGCATATCAAGGAATTGGAGGAGCATGCAGTACCTACAACTCCCCCAACAGTCTGAGCACAAAGAGAGAAAGACGTGACAACAACTACAGAAAAAATCATGCAAAACATACATAGAGTGGTAGAACTGCTGGAAAAGAGCAGTCATCTATGGACCCATCTATTAGAAGATGGGAGCCTACAAGAGCTACAAGGAAAGGAGGATAAATTGCACACAAAAATGGTAGATGTTAAGCAGCGATAGAGGACAATGTCACTGCCAGAGAAGATCAAGATGGCTGCAGAAATGAAGAACCTTCAGGTAGAAGAAAAAGTGGTGCAGGCACAGAAGATTGCATGACAGGCTTAATTGGAGCCCCTACAGGAAAAGGCAGAAAATTTGGTCATGGAAATTGATGCAGTGAAAGCATGCCTCGAACAGATAATCTTGGAGGGGGGTGAGATCTTAAGACCACCAGCCACCATGCAGGTGGTCGAAGAAATGACAGCAAGGAGTAGCTAGGCTCAGGAGCAGTTCCAAAGGGTATTAGATATGTACGAAGTGTTGGCACAAGCAGTGGCAGATACTAGAGTTAGATAGTGACTCAGGATGAGTCACGATGTCAGTGTTGGGGGCATGTTGGGTGCAGGCCATTTTTTAGGGAGAAGCACGATGTGGGAGGCACATGTAGGATAAGCAACACGCGTAAGGAAGATGCGCATGCAGGAAAAGAAACACGTGCAAAACAGACATGCATGCAGAAAAGGAAGGCATGCGAGGCATGCATGCAAGAAAACCTAGCCAGGATAGGGTTAGGGTTTGTGTAAGAAGATGTAATGGCTAGTAAGCCAAAAACATGTATAAATAGGTACCTAGGAGGTCTAGGTCAGGGTTCGAGCATTTGTTGCTTAATGCAGTTGTAAGTCCGATATATCTTGTAAGTTGTTGAGCTGAGGAGAGGAAATAAGGGAGATCTTGAGGGTTAGATCACAGGCTGAGGAGCATGGTGTGATCTAGTCTGCCTTATTGTAGATCTCAACCTATTATGATGGAGATTTATGATGCACGAGGCGCTATAGTTTCGAAACCATAATAATAAAAGAGCAGAGAAGACAAATTTGTGTGGACGTATCCCAAGAGGGGTGAACCACGATAGATCATGTGTTATGTGATTGAATGTTTTGTCTCTCCTTTGTTGTTAATGATTATATGTTAGAATACGTATAACTTAGTTAGATCTGATAATTTGCATGCATGAGTAAGAATGACAAATTAATCTAGATAAGTTGAATGTTAGATTAAATAAATGAAGACTACAGAGGTTAATCATAGATCCCCACTCATTTCACAGGATGCAAGCATCTGAGCGTTGCAGCCACCCATAAGAACTAGCTCGGGTAAGACTGCATAGTGCACCTTGTGTGTTGTGTTTCCTTTTGTTTTACCAGGAGAGCCAATAGTTTTAGGAGGATTTTGTTGGAAACCAAGTGGACCTTAACCTGGGTCAACCCAAGAATGGTAGAAAGAGTTAAAATATAACCAATAGAAGGTTACTAGGAGAGGTACACTATATGAATATACGCCATTTAGGAGAGAACCCACTTGGGTTCCCTTTTTATATGCCCTCAAGGAGGAGTTCTACCATGTTGGAAACTATGATGACTAGTACATGAGATGGATGACTCTGCATTAGAAAAGAGACCAAACAGTGCCAAAGTACACTAACATATTCCATACCTTGTGCTCAAAGTTGGGTATTAAAGACTATGAGTGGCACCTGGTTTTGAAGTATCGCAGTGGTCTACATAGGTACATTCAAACGAATATGGATTTCTTGGACATCTCCTCATTGGGAGCTACTTATCGATATGTAGTCAAAATTCAAGAGAAATTCAAGAAGTGAAGTGGGAGTTTGGGTTTGCAAATATGCCACAATAGAAGCATGGAAAAGGAAACCCTAACTCATAGAACGAAGGACAAAGCAAGGAGATTCAATATCAAGAAAATCAATCCAACCAACCAGCTAATAAGGGTGATAAGAAAGACACTGAAAAGTGGTTTGAATTACACAAAATCTCCTAGCACAACACTGATTAATGTTGCTTGAAACAGTCATTGGTGGTTGATCTCAAAGAAAAAGAATCGAAACCTAAATCAAACTCTAATTCAGAGAATAATAAAGGCATCGATGCAAAACCCACTGCTACCATTGTCGCCATAACAATACAACCAGAAGAACCAAAGGATCTTCTTGAGGAGGGGTAGTGTCTCTTCCACTCACAGATGTGGGTAAAGGGGACTCCACTGCATTTCATTGTTCACAACGAGAGTCAGAAGAACCTAATCTCATTTGAGGTTTTCAAGAGATTGAAAGTGTCAATGATGCCACACCCCCAACCATACACCATCGGATGGTTGAACCAGGGATGAGACATCCGCGTCAGCAAACAATGCAGCATGTCCTATGGAATTAAGCCCTTCAAGGATGAGGTACTGTGTGATGTTGCCCCAATTGAAGTCTATGATGTTCTTTTAGGACAACCATATATGTGGAAACATCACTCTATCTATGATTCTCAGCCTCACAGTGGCATTGTTACTCTAGGAGGTCAACTCTATAGNCAGACACCTATAGGGTGCAGGCAGAGATGATGATAGGGTAAGATAAATCACATTTTAACCAAGTACCATCCCCATATAACACTATTCCACATCAATATAACATTGCGCAACCACAATACAATACCATGCAGCCACAGTATAATCTCGCGTAGTATAACCAAGTGCCATAGTACAATGCACCATGAGGAGATCGAGCTAGCTACAGAGGTGGAGGAAGAGGTAGAGGAGGCTTTGGAAGAGGCGGAGGATTGGTGGTATGCCATAACTATCAACAACTAGGACACTATGCAAGAGAATGTCCCCTTCCACCTGCGACTTGTATGTACTATCGTGCATCCGACCATGACATAGAAGACTGTCCAACACTATTGAGGAAGATCTAGGAAAAGATAAATAAAAACAATCAAAATGTTCAATGGATTTCTGAAGAAGCGAGGGATGATGGAAGAAATATCAACATAGTTACACGTGGAGGAGCTAAGACAGGAGATGACACAGTAAGACAAGATCCAACACAACACCAATGGGTGAAGAAAAATGATGAACCACAGAAGCAATTTGATGCACAGAACGAAAAGGGGATATTCAAGAAAGCCGGAAAAGAATTCTTGAAGCCAAACATTGCATCTACATTAACTGCACAACATACTCAATATGTACCAACATATGAAATGTCTTCATCTCTGGATCACACTAATGAAGCACGGCCCATAGGACAAGTAAGTACCATAGAGGATTTTTTGCAATCCTGTGTTAAACTACTAAATGACCCATTATATGTTAAAGTGTTACAAATTATGTTAGAGACATGTAGCACAAATGTAGAGGGAAAGCTAGAACACAAAACAATTAATCATCTACATATGAGAAGGAGGACAAGCAGAGAATTCAGACTGAACACCAACATTGGAGATTTCAACATGGGGGATATCATATTGGATTTAGGCTCTGAAGTGAATGTACTACCCAAGAAGACATGGAAATGTATGGGAGATCCCACATTAGGATATTCACCTATTCATCTGAAACTAGCAAATCAACACAGGGTTCTGCTAATTGGAAGGCTAAAGGGTGTGACGGTAGATCTGGATAGAGTGCGCACTAAAGCCAATTTCGAATTGATAGAAATAGTGAATGGCACAACACCTTATCTGGAATTGCTTGGCTTGGATTGGGAATTTGATAATCAGGCCATAATCAATCTGAAGACGAGGAAGATGGCATTCAACTCATGAGAGTACAGAGTCATTGTGCCATTAGATGCATCAGAAGGAGAAAGGTTTGTAGAACCCACTTATTTAGACCTAGAGGAAATTAACCAGTTATACAGGATGCATGAGAAGAAGATTATGTGAATCCAACTACAGATGGGGTACTCAGTTGGAGAAGTTTCACGTCATGCACATCAGACTCAAATACAAGGTTGGAGAATTGGCAACAGAGATTACATGAATTTTCCACAAGAAGGTGTGCAAGAATAGACCGCGCAGTAAGATGGGTAGGTACAGACATAAGAGAAACTCCCAGCTTTCATGGGGTTAATGACTTAGAATAATTCCTAACAAGATACAAATATGAAGTGTTAGAAAATTATAGGCTCTTAGCTCTAGATATAGCACTCAAGAAAACACCTACAAGATGGTGGGGTGCGCACAAAGAAACAGTCAAGCACTGGTACCAATGTAAGCAATTATTGCGCATCAGATTTGGTGCAGAATAGGGAAGCGACCAACTACAGAGATATGATGGACAAGGGACACCAACCAAACACTTGGATAAGTGTAGAACGTTATGGATAATGACACCACAAAAAGAATGGTCTCATCACTTTATTCACACATTGGAAGGGATTCCAGCAAACTAGTATGTAGACCAGGAATTGCGCAGAGGCACTGCAGAATGGATAGTATTACAACATAATTTTACAGTCACTTTCTCATTTGAACATGAGAACCCCAACATGGATTTAGCACTCAAACAAAGTAGAGGGGAAATATTCATTCAAGAACCAAAGGTTGAACTTATAACGGAGTATCAACAGCAGAACAGATAGATAGTGAAAGAACTATTGTCATGCTACCCTGTGCAGGAAGAAGCACCAGATGAACATGACCCACGCAACATTCAAATTACAGAAATTGAAGGAGAAAGGGATATGGAAGGTCCATCTCTCAAATCAAAAGTATTTATTGTGACAATCGAAGTGAAGAAAGTAAATATTGGGACAACTAAGAATCTCAAAATGGCCAATATTAGGGATTACTGGGACGAACAAATAGTAGAAAGAATAACAGAGTTGTTGCACAAGTACAGTGACCTATTCCCAACAACCTTTATAGAGATGAAAGGCATAGCAGGAGAGCTAGGAGAGATGAAGATACCTCTCAAACCTGAGGCTATATTTGTCAGACAACAACCATATAGACTGAACCCCATATATAAGCAGAAAGTAAAAGCAGAAATTGACAGAATGTTGGAAGCTGGAATTATAAGCTGAAATTGACAGAATGTTGGAAGATGGAAGAGGAAACTGAATGGGTAAGCCCTATGGTAGTTCAGGATAAGAATTAGGGAGGGATAAGAATTTGTGTAGATCTCAAGAAATTGAATGATGCTTTCCTACATGACCCTTTTCCTACCCCTTTTACAGATGAGGTATTAGAGAATGTAGGAGGCCAGGAAGCATACTCATTCACAAATGGATTCCCAGGCTACCATCAGATCAAGATATCCCCAGAAGACAGGTACAAGACCACTTTTTCCATAGAATGGGGATCCTACCAGTACACATTCATGCCTTTTGGACTGAAGAATGCACCAACAATATTCTCAAGAGTATTCATAGCTCCATTCAAAGAATTCATCCATCAATTTTTAGAAGTATATCTGGATGATTGGACAGTCTACAGTCTATTGAAAGATCATGTAGAGGTATTAAGAATGATGTTGGAAAGATGCAAGCAATGTCAAATATCATTAAATATCAAGATGTGCATCTTTGGGACACATTTTGGGATACTATTGGGCCATATAGTGTGCAAACAAGGCTTGCTAGTAGATCTTGCCAAGATTGCAATGATTGTCAATTTCCCACCACCAAAATTAGTATGGCAATTGAGAGAAACATTGGGACACACAGGCTACTACAAGAAATTCATAAAAGGGTATGCGCATATCATAGCACCGATGGAGAAATTGTTGAGGAAAGATAGTAAATTTCACTAGAATGAGGACTGTCAGTGAGGATTGGACACTCTAAAGGAGAATATGGTAACAACACTGATACTAGTATTCCTAGATTAGGAAAAGACATTTCATGTGCATGTAGATGCATCAGTGATAGCACTTGCAGCTATTCTGGCGTAGCCAGGAGTGGGAGAGTTAGACCATCCTATAGCATTTGAAAGCAGAAAATTGTTAGAGTTAGAGAAGAACTACAATACTATAGAAAGAGAAGGCTTAGAAATGGTATATGCATTGTAGAAGTTCAGACATTATCTACTTTGGAAACACTTTAAAATGTTCACAGACCATTATGCCCTCAAATATCTAGTCAATAAGCCAGTGTTGGGGGGGAGAATTTGTAGATGGTTACTGTTGTTTCGGGAATTTGACTTTGAAGTGATAGTCAAACTAGGGAAGTTGAATGCAGGACCTGATCACATGTCAAGGATCACCAATGGAGAGGAACCTGCAAATTTAGAGGGCAACTTCCCTGATGCACAGTTATTTTCAGTCCAAATAGTTGATGAATATCTTACTGACATCATTCAATACTTGAGTATAAGGACCGTGCCACAAGAATTCAACACTGTGCAGAAGAAAGATCTGTTAGTCAGAGCGACAGACTATCAATTGACTACAGGACACTCATACAAGATGGGTGCAGACAACATCTTGAGAAGATTTGTACTAGAACATGAAAGGCCTGGGATTTTAGTAGAGGCCCATGAGGGAATAGCTAGAGGACATTATGCAGGAAAAGATACCTTGCAGAAGGTATTGTGCACAGGACTATGGTGGTCGACCATCCATAGAGATGCAAAGGACTACTAGTAGAGATGTGATGTATGCCAAAGGGTTGGAAAACCTAATAAATGGGATGAGATGCCCCTAAGACCACAAGTAACCTTACAAGTATTCGACAAATGGGCAATAGATTTTGTGGGACCAATTTATCCACTAGCAAAGAGGTAAGGAGCAAGGTATATCATTACGGCAACAGAGTACTCAACCAGATGGGAAAAAGCAGCACCAGTAAAATATTGTAGTGCAGAGACAACAGCACACTTCTTGTTTGAGTAAGTGATCACTAGATTTGGATGCCCAAGGATTTTTATGAGTGACCAAGGCACTCACTTCATCAATAGTACTATCAAGGCTATGACTGAGGAGTTTAAATTCTATCATCAAAAGAGTACACCATATCACCCTCAAGCAAATGGAATAGTGGAATCCTTTAATAAGATCCTAGAGAATGCATTGACAAAGATCTACAATGTCAATAGGGACGATTGGGACTTGAAGATGCCAGCAGTATTATGGGCATACAAGACTACATGCAAAAATTTTACAGGGAAGACACCATTCAAGTTGGTGTATGGACAAGAAGCAGTGGTGCCATTAGAAATTGTGGTAACTAGTGTGAGCGTAGCAGCAATCACTAACATGACAGAACAAGGCACAGTACAAGAAAGGCTAAGTTAGTTGATGTTGATGGAAGAAGATAGGATTCTAACGGGATTTCACCAAGAAGTACAAAAATCAAGGGACAAAGCTTGGCACGATAGACATATTAAAAGAAAAAAATACGAGGGAGATCTAGTCTTGATGTATGACAATAAAAATTTTCAGCACCCAAAAAAATTCAAAATGCATTGGTTGGGACCATATGAAGTGAAGACTTTCACAGATGGGGGAGTTGTACAGTTAAAATATTTAGGAGGTACAGAACTCAAGGGAATGATCAATGGGAATCGAATGAAGTTGTATAGGGACAGTCGACCTCCTAGTACTTAGAAAGTACCGTGCAGTAAAGAGATATGTATATAGTGAAAAAAAAAGAGGAAAAACTATAAAAATAAAAACAATTCAATGCACATGGAGGGCCTTGACAGAATAGAACTAGACGAACGGAACAGGGCATTGCAAGAAATCCATGGTTCGAAAACGTGACACACGGAAGAGCATTTAACAGGTAAAAAGGTACAGTGTGCAAGAAACACAATTAAAAGTGAAAAGGTGACAGTTATCAGTGTGACACAGTTGTCACTCCACCATCCTGTTATAAAGTCAAAAAAAGGGGGGAAATCGATCCAATATGTTACTTTCTAAGGAGAAGGACGCAAAGCTGAGTGGAAGAGTGATAGAGTGTGAATTTTCACTACCATATCAATTTGAGAGCCTATAGTTCAGATTTCACCACCATGTCATTACCGAGGGTTGGAGCACCAAGCAGAACAGGACAAAACACACAGAGTAGCACACTGGTACCACAAACTGAAACCATCGAGATGCCCACAGTGGTGGATGTGGATGAAATCCACACACCAGAGTATGACCAAACCACATTACATGTGGAGGAGGAGCAGGAACCCACACAGGAGCCCGAGCAGCCAATAGAGGACGCCGAACAGACGAAATCTGATGCGTCCAGGGGAAAACAGCCGCATGAAGCAGAACCAGCCATGGATTCCACGCAGCAAGGTCTAGATTCGGAACTAGAGCAGGAAACGAAGCAAGATGGTGGGGTATCATCCCCAGAAGGGAAAAAGAAGCTGAGAAAAGAAAGCAGTATGCAGGGCGTGCAACGCACACAGAAAAACTAAGTATAGTAATGCCGAAAATTCCCAATGAAGTGAAAATCGGGGATACCATGGTACGATGGGTCGATATCCTTAAATAATTCGACCATGATGTCTCTGAAACCACAAAGTTCCCATATTTGGGAGCACAGAGCTACTTAGAGAGCAGGGGAGAGGGCCCATCATGCACGCCATTGTTGGAGCCTGCATAGTGGATCCTGGGACTGTACAACACTGGCATCATGAAATTATTAGACACACCACACTTCAGGCACAGGAAACACATAAACGGATGTGTTAAATATTTTTTGGCAAGGGTGCATGGAGGCATATTATGGATGGAGAGGCTAGTATCGATCAATGTTGACCTCATCGCAAAGATTACAGGGCTACCCACAAATGGGGAGAAGCTAGAGAAATACCTACAAGACAAGACTAAGGTGAAAGCCATCTCAGATGAGATCAAAGTGAAGTATGGCGTAGAGAGGGGGAACAGAGGTATCAGGATTAATGACATCAATGATCTTGCGACATGATTTGCAACCAGATTGCTCAGTTGCAAATTAATGTGCAAGTGTCGAAAAGAAGAAGTGCTCGCAGGAGTAGTAGCAGTTGCAGTGCAGTGCGCAAAGGGGAGCTCAATGAGATGGGCCTTGTATCTACTCAACTCATTCCTTGAATATTGTAAGGATGCGCAAGACTAGGGCTCTGAGTTCCACTACTCATGGTTACTCATTCTCATTGCACTTATGGGGTAGCACAAACCTAAATACACAGTGTTCCTGCTAAGGACAAGCAAATGTGGCACAATGCGCTACACATTGCTATGAAGCACAATAGATCCCAAGGTAAATAAAGTCAACAATGACATGTTCACTCAGTACTTAACAGAGATTCAAAACAACTTGGCAGATACATGGAGGATCTCACCATAAACAGTCCAGGAGTATGGATAGATAGCAAATTTATGGGCATCATGTCACAGCATGTGGCTACAGGTAAAGAAGGACCTAACCAAGAGTTGTTGCAGCTAAAGTACTATGTGACGATGCAAGACATCCACATGGAGGTCCAAGAGTGGCCTGAGGAGTGGAAAGTGCCAGAAATTCCAAGAGAAACGCCAGTAGTACAAGTCCAAACGTAGGGTAGCACAGTGCCCACGCAACAAATAGGCAGGAATGGTGCTAGCCAGTAAAAGAAAACAATAATGGGTACAATGGGGGCAAGCAGCTCAATTCAAAAGAAAACTAGGACACAAAAGACGTCACAGTGTGGTCCTACACAGGGTCCAGAGGCCATGGAGCAGGCAACGAAAGGACCGATAGGACAGGTGAGTGCGGAGGAAGTGAAAATGGAGGCACAAGATGTAGCTATGGATGAATAAGTTGAGTAGGATACCGGTATGGATACATGGATTCTGGAAGCATCTAGACATCCAAAGGCCCAAAGGAAGAGAACAAGGGAGCAAGCAAGTAGCACCAGGAAGAAAGTAAAGGCCCATAGGAAACAAATGGAAACATCACTAACAACAGATGACATAGAGCTGATAGCCACAACAATAGAAGATTGACTATCATAAGTATGGGAAAATGCGGAAAACCATCGAGCTTCAATTTTGGAACAGGTACAGGAGGTAAAAAATGTGCTAGAACAATTGAGGATCAAAGCGGAACAACAACAAAAGGAGAAACTGTCGTAGGTAAGAGAAGGAGCACATGTCGGAGGGATAGTACAAATCACAACACATGGAAGTTATAACTTTATCATAACACCATATATGTTGTTCATCGATGAGGAAACAACGCAGAAGCCCATGAAGGATATCGGAAGGTTTGACTTGGCATTGCCCAAGATACCAACAAAGGCATTGTATAAGTTACAAGTTAGCATCCCGCAGGAGATTCAGTCCAGATCCAGGTCTAACGCGACGAATCTGTAAATAGCGCAGGAAGAAAATATGGTACTAAAGTAAGCCATCGGCCAGAAAGGGTAGAAGAGAGAGATAGCGTAGAAAAAATTGGACGAGATGCAGATCTAGATAAACACAGTGTTTCAAGCCATATCATATGACACAGCATCAGAAGAATCATCTTCAGAGGATAAGATAACAAATATAGTGCAGACTCTACACCAATATAAAGAGCATATCAAGGAATTGGAGGAGCATGCAGTACCTACAACTCCCCCAACAGTCTGAGCACAAAGAGAGAAAGACGTGACAACAACTACAGAAAAAATCATGCAAAACATACATAGAGTGGTAGAACTGCTGGAAAAGAGCAGTCATCTATGGACCCATCTATTAGAAGATGGGAGCCTACAAGAGCTACAAGGAAAGGAGGATAAATTGCACACAAAAATGGTAGATGTTAAGCAGCGATAGAGGACAATGTCACTGCCAGAGAAGATCAAGATGGCTGCAGAAATGAAGAACCTTCAGGTAGAAGAAAAAGTGGTGCAGGCACAGAAGATTGCATGACAGGCTTAATTGGAGCCCCTACAGGAAAAGGCAGAAAATTTGGTCATGGAAATTGATGCAGTGAAAGCATGCCTCGAACAGATAATCTTGGAGGGGGGTGAGATCTTAAGACCACCAGCCACCATGCAGGTGGTCGAAGAAATGACAGCAAGGAGTAGCTAGGCTCAGGAGCAGTTCCAAAGGGTATTAGATATGTACGAAGTGTTGGCACAAGCAGTGGCAGATACTAGAGTTAGATAGTGACTCAGGATGAGTCACGATGTCAGTGTTGGGGGCATGTTGGGTGCAGGCCATTTTTTAGGGAGAAGCACGATGTGGGAGGCACATGTAGGATAAGCAACACGCGTAAGGAAGATGCGCATGCAGGAAAAGAAACACGTGCAAAACAGACATGCATGCAGAAAAGGAAGGCATGCGAGGCATGCATGCAAGAAAACCTAGCCAGGATAGGGTTAGGGTTTGTGTAAGAAGATGTAATGGCTAGTAAGCCAAAAACATGTATAAATAGGTACCTAGGAGGTCTAGGTCAGGGTTCGAGCATTTGTTGCTTAATGCAGTTGTAAGTCCGATATATCTTGTAAGTTGTTGAGCTGAGGAGAGGAAATAAGGGAGATCTTGAGGGTTAGATCACAGGCTGAGGAGCATGGTGTGATCTAGTCTGCCTTATTGTAGATCTCAACCTATTATGATGGAGATTTATGATGCACGAGGCGCTATAGTTTCGAAACCATAATAATAAAAGAGCAGAGAAGACAAATTTGTGTGGACGTATCCCAAGAGGGGTGAACCACGATAGATCATGTGTTATGTGATTGAATGTTTTGTCTCTCCTTTGTTGTTAATGATTATATGTTAGAATACGTATAACTTAGTTAGATCTGATAATTTGCATGCATGAGTAAGAATGACAAATTAATCTAGATAAGTTGAATGTTAGATTAAATAAATGAAGACTACAGAGGTTAATCATAGATCCCCACTCATTTCACAGGATGCAAGCATCTGAGCGTTGCAGCCACCCATAAGAACTAGCTCGGGTAAGACTGCATAGTGCACCTTGTGTGTTGTGTTTCCTTTTGTTTTACCAGGAGAGCCAATAGTTTTAGGAGGATTTTGTTGGAAACCAAGTGGACCTTAACCTGGGTCAACCCAAGAATGGTAGAAAGAGTTAAAATATAACCAATAGAAGGTTACTAGGAGAGGTACACTATATGAATATACGCCATTTAGGAGAGAACCCACTTGGGTTCCCTTTTTATATGCCCTCAAGGAGGAGTTCTACCATGTTGGAAACTATGATGACTAGTACATGAGATGGATGACTCTGCATTAGAAAAGAGACCAAACAGTGCCAAAGTACACTAACATATTCCATACCTTGTGCTCAAAGTTGGGTATTAAAGACTATGAGTGGCACCTGGTTTTGAAGTATCGCAGTGGTCTACATAGGTACATTCAAACGAATATGGATTTCTTGGACATCTCCTCATTGGGAGCTACTTATCGATATGTAGTCAAAATTCAAGAGAAATTCAAGAAGTGAAGTGGGAGTTTGGGTTTGCAAATATGCCACAATAGAAGCATGGAAAAGGAAACCCTAACTCATAGAACGAAGGACAAAGCAAGGAGATTCAATATCAAGAAAATCAATCCAACCAACCAGCTAATAAGGGTGATAAGAAAGACACTGAAAAGTGGTTTGAATTACACAAAATCTCCTAGCACAACACTGATTAATGTTGCTTGAAACAGTCATTGGTGGTTGATCTCAAAGAAAAAGAATCGAAACCTAAATCAAACTCTAATTCAGAGAATAATAAAGGCATCGATGCAAAACCCACTGCTACCATTGTCGCCATAACAATACAACCAGAAGAACCAAAGGATCTTCTTGAGGAGGGGTAGTGTCTCTTCCACTCACAGATGTGGGTAAAGGGGACTCCACTGCATTTCATTGTTCACAACGAGAGTCAGAAGAACCTAATCTCATTTGAGGTTTTCAAGAGATTGAAAGTGTCAATGATGCCACACCCCCAACCATACACCATCGGATGGTTGAACCAGGGATGAGACATCCGCGTCAGCAAACAATGCAGCATGTCCTATGGAATTAAGCCCTTCAAGGATGAGGTACTGTGTGATGTTGCCCCAATTGAAGTCTATGATGTTCTTTTAGGACAACCATATATGTGGAAACATCACTCTATCTATGATTCTCAGCCTCACAGTGGCATTGTTACTCTAGGAGGTCAACTCTATAGGGTATTAGAGGTAGCTTTGTCTATTGCCACTTCATTGATCTCGACAAAATAATGATACAAATTAATCTCTCAAACCACAAAGTTTTCCCTCTTCACGATCCAGTCAGAAGGTGAACAGAAGGTCATTGTGACCACTATATCCATGGGCCAAGACCTTTCTATCCAACAAAAGCAGGTTGAAAAGATTAAATAAGAGCACAAAGATATTTCTAGTTCATCTAGGGGGGTGCCTCTGCACTACCACATCTCTCATTACAATGACTTGGTGCCCGATGCTCCCTTACCCAATGGTCCAATCTATAGACACTTTTTTCCATAGAATAAAATTCTTCCATATGTTCATCATAGCTCTATTAGCCATGTCCCTTTTCTAGTGCTTGGGGTTCCAACCATTAGCCCCCATTGATATAGCTCTTTTTGTTGCATCTTAACCAAAAAATTCCTCCCACACTTAGACCAAGGCATATCATGCAGCCATATCCATTGAATGGATCTAGCACCTCCACCAATGGGTTCATGGCATCTTTCCATAGGCCAAGCAAAAGCAGACCATCTATTTTAGCAAGGCAAGTGACCCGCCAAGGTTCAGATTCAACAAAAGTTTCCCCATCTCTCGAGGGAACTTGACATAATGGGGACCATTGCTTCCTAAGGGGTAGGAATGATCCAAGTGGATCTTGGTGACCATCCACCTTTTCCCATAGAATCAACATTTTTGAGCCTAAGGTTTTGGTAAACCACGGTATTCACCCTTTTGATGGGGAATATAATTTAATGTCATCTCCATTTGTTAATTACAGACATCATGTAATGATTTCCTAGTGGTATTATGTACATTCATATAACATAGTGTTAATGCACCAGATGTCATTTGAACT
>JZKD02S0214539.1:331293-345255 GCA_000966675.3 Picea glauca | reverse complement strand
AATTGGACATGCAACTCTAGAACGGTTGAGATTAATTCACCTTGATCAATGGTGCTCAGGTGAATTCTGGACCCCCATTGTCATTCTGCCTTTAATGGGGGGGGGAGGGTTCGGAATAGTGTGGCATGTGAAATGGGGCCCCCTCTTGTCTTGTTGTCTACCGGGCTGCATTTCCCTCTGCCACCTGTACTCCACTTCACCGTGTGACGAGGCCTGTTCTCATTGGCCATTTGCTAACCTTGTAGGGATTTTTTCCTATTGGTCGGTCGCTAGCCCTGTCAGGGTTCGGCGGTTGCAAAGTCGAATGGTTTGACATCACTGTAGCACCGAGGTGAAAAATAAAAATAGGCACTACATTTATTTGAACCGTGATCATGACCCACGATCACATGGGAATGGATAAAAGTGAAAGTGGTAGAACCGATGATGTTGTTAAAAGTGATGTGGACCCTCATGAACGTGCCATGTGCCACCGTAGTTGAGGGTGACCACTGTACTATGTGGGCCCGGAGGTAATGTAAATCAGAATTTTGGAAGTCGGGGTTGGAAAGGAAAGCAATTTTGAAAACCTCGTGGGCCAAAACCCAGAAACCCGAAGTCTCGAAATCCCGAAGTGCCGAAAATGAAAGTTTCGAAAACCCAAAAATTGCAGAGCCAAACGAGAGCTCAGAAAAATTATTTGAATCGAAATGTCTTTTGTTCTTGTTCGTATTGGCTTATAAATGTTGTGGATTGTTCTTGAAGGTTTAATAGCCTGAAAAACTTCCAAATTTAATGCACAGTGCGTGTGCAGAGTTCAGCAGAGGTCGGGACTCAAGTTAAACAACGCCGAGTATGGAGTGGGGAAAGGTGCAGATTATCCCTGAAACAGAAGATGAACAGGAAGGAAAGCATGCCAACCTGGGAGTCGAAGGATTGAACTCCAATGGGCATGGAAAAGAGAAGGATAAGGAAGGACACATAATGAAAATCATTGAAGGATTACAAAGAGAGGCCAAGGCTCATCGAGCTGATAGTCAAAAGCTCATGAAAGTCAGGGATCGACAGGGTGAATTGAACTTAAAATTTTTGAAGAGCCTGGAAAGAATAGAGAAGAAACTCGAGAAGGGAAGAGACTCAAGTATTATCAAGAGTCGCAGAACCCATGGGAAAATAAGTAGGTCGAGGAGTGGAAGCCGACATCTTAGTCGCTCCCAAAGACATTCTGACAAGAAGACACACAGTAGTTCAAGCCCATCCCCTACCAGAAAACATCGAAAAATTGGAAAGGAGGAATTGAAAGGGGAGATGAACAAGATTAAGCCTCCAACATTTGATGGAGAACATAAGAAGGAGGAAGATGCCGAGACCTGGTTGTTTGGCATGAAGAAATACTTCCAACTACAAAATTATTCTGCTCGTGTAGAAGGAAGAATTGCAATGTACCAGCTGAAAGGAAAAGCATCCATGTGGTGGGATCAGTTGGTGCAGGTGCAACACATCAGAGAGAAAGAGGTCACGTGGAAGGATTTTAAGAGGTATTTTGAGAAGAAATACCTGACTAAAAGATACTATGACAGAAAGATGAAGGAGTTCTTTGAACTCAAGTTGGGCAGTATGACCATTGATGAGTATGAACGAAGTTTTCTGGAACTACTGAAGTATGTTCCATTCATCAAAGATGAGGCTGTTAAAATTCAAAGGTATCTGAGTGGACTGCCACCTTCAATGAGTGACAAGATTCAATATGATGATCCTAAGACCATGGAAGAGACCATAAGAAGGGAGAAATGCTTGTATGAATAGCAAGGAGAAAGGCCTATCCTTCGGAAAGTTTGGAATGATCAGAGGAAGTTTAAGAAGGAACATAGGCAGAAGGGAAACAAGCCTTCCTTTTTCAGAAAGAGTCCTTGGGGACAGTCATCTTTTAGAGAGCCCAAGAAAGTTTAAGGAAGTGAGCAGGTGCCAAGACTGCCACCTATGGAGTGTTGGGGTTGTAAAGGGAATCATAGGTACAGAGACTGCCCCCACAGAAAAGACAAAGAAATAACTGCCCATACTGTTCAGCATGCTAAAACAGTGGAGGATATGGGCAGCAGAATGTCGAGGATCTACACAGCCCTGGACAACAAGCAAGCAGAATTTCAATCGCACATTATTTAAGTGGAAGGTACGATCAACAACTGGCCACTTGTTATTTTAATTGATTTAGGGGCTAGCTATAGTTATGTAGATCCTAGAGTGGTGGAAAGTTTTCATCTAATGAGAAGCAAACATGAGAAGTCTTGATTAGTGCAGTTGGCCACAGGGACCAAGAGGAAGGTCACTAAATTGGTTAAGTCTTGTTCAGTGGACATGAAAGGAATGATCACTAAGGCTGAATTGAACATTTTGCCTTTAGGCTCATACGATTGCTTAATTGGGATGGAATGGTTGGACCAGCACCATGCCCTTTTGGATTGCCGCAACAAGAGTTTTACATGCCTGAACGAGGAGGGAAATCAGGTAACAGTAAAAGGAATTTTCAGAGCCGTGGCTGTGAGGGAAATCTTAGCCATGCAACTAAAGAAATGTTACCGGAAAGGCTGTCAATTATTTGCAACTCAGGTGGAAGAAGCATTCCGAAATGAAGTCTTGAATCTGGAAGACCACGAAGTACTCAAATAATTCAAGGACATATTTTAGGAGGTACCTGGACTACCTCCGAAGAGGGACATCGATTTTTCTATAAATTTGATGCCTGGAGCAACTCCAGTTTCGAAGGCTCCTTATAGAATGAGTACGCCAGAGCTGAAAGAGTTGCAATTGCAACTCGAAGAGCTACTAAAGAAAGGTTACATTCACCCCAGTGTGTCACCTTGGGGAGCCCTAGTCCTATTCGTGAAGAAGAAAAATGGGACGCTGAGACTGTGCATTGATTTTCGACAGTTGAATAAGGTCACTGTCAAGAACAAGTATCCTCTGCCAAGGATTGATGATATTTTTGATCAGTTGAAGGATGAATTTTTTTTTTCAAAAATAGACCTCAGATATGGATACCACTAAGTGAGAATAAAGGATGAGGACATCAGCAAGACTGCCTTTAGAACAAGGTATGGTCATTATAAGTTCACGGTGGTGCCATTTGGGATGTCCAACGCGCCTGCTGTTTTCATGTGCTTAATGAATGGAGTGTTCAGAGATTATCTGGACAAGTTTGTCATAGTCTTCCTGGACGATATCTTGGTGTATTTCAAGACAGAGGAAGAACATGAAAAACACCTGAGAATGGTGTTGGAGGTGTTGAGAGAACACCAGCTGTATGCAAAACTGAGCAAGTGCTCATTTTACCAAACACAGATCCATTACTTGGGACACATTATATCTGAAGAAGGGATCGTTGTGGATCCTGAAAAGGTAGAGGCCATTTGAGAATGGCCAGCACCAAGAAATGTGGTAGAAGTTAGATCTTTTATGGGTCTGGTAGGCTACTATAGGAGGTTTATAGCCGGATTCTCAAGAATAGCTCATTCTATCACTTCCTTGCAAAGGAAGGAGAAGAAGTTCTAGTGGATTGAAGAATGTGAGAGCAAATTCCAGCGATTGAAGCATCTGCTAACTAGTGCTTCGATCCTGAAGATTGTAGATACAGACAGGGATTACGTAGTGTGCACAGATGCATGTAAGGAGGGGCTGGGAGGAGTTCTCAGCCAAGAGGGATTTGTAGTTTATTATGAATCCCGAAAGTTGAAGGAACATGAGAAGAATTATGCCACTCATGATTTAGAGTTGGCAACAATTGTCCCCGCCTTGAGGAAATGGAGACATTACCTCATGGGAAAGAGATTCAAATTGAGAACAGACCATAACGATTTGAAGTATTTATTTGATCACCCGACCTTAAATGCCAAGCAAATCAAATGGCTGGAGTTTCTGTGTGAATATGATTTTGATATCAAGCATATCAAAGGGAAAGAAAATAAGGTGGTTGATGCACTTAGCAGAAAAGTGCACGAATTACATGCTACAACCATTAGCATGTACCAGACTGAGATGAAAGATAGAATTTTGGAAGCTGCAAGTACTGACTTGCAGTACAAAAGTCTTGTAGAAAGGCTACAACAGCGTGAGCGACCACAGACCAAGGAAAGTTACACCTTGGGAACTGATGGTTTACTTCTGTATAAAAACAGAGTGTATGTACCCAATGACTGAGAATTGAAGCTGGCAACTCTAAAGGAGATGCATAATCTGGCTTATGTTGGACATCCTAGAAATTAGAAGATTGTGGCAACAGTCAAAAGCCATTATTTTTGGCCGTGTTTGAAGAAATAAATCGCTGAATACATCGCCAGATGTATGGAGTGCCAGAAGGTTAAAGATGAGCATAGGCACCCAGCAGGGTTGTTGCAGCCTTTACCTATTCCTGAATGGAAATGGGACATGGTAACAATGGATTTTATCACCGGACTACCTAGAACAAACAAGCAACATGATTCAATCATGGTGGTGGTGGACAAGCTTACTAAAGCTGCCCATTTTATTCCACTGAAAACCACCCACAGAGCACCAGATGTTGCTGACATTTTCCTAAAAGAAGTTGCACGCTTGCATGGAATTCCTAAGACAATTGTGTCTAATAGGGACCCAAAATTCACTTCGAATTTCTTGAAAGGACTGTTCAAAGGATTCAGAACGAATCTGAACTTTAGTACAGCGTATCATCCCGAGTCTGATGGACAGACGAAGAGAGTGAACAGAGTAATAGAAGACATGCTGAGAATGTATGTGATGGATAAACCATCAAGGTGGGAAGACTACCTGCATTTGGTAGAATTCGCCTACAATAATGGGTATCATGCATCATTGAAGATGAGCCCATTCAAAGCGCTTTATGGAAGGAAGTGCAACACCCCAGTGAGATGGGATAATCCAGCTGATAGAGTAGTATTTGGGCCTGAGCTACTCAAGGAAATGGAAGACCAAATGATAAGAATTAAACATAATCTAAAAGCTACCCAGGACAGGTAGAAAAGTTACGCTGATAATAATCGAACCCATAGAGAATTCAAAGTGGGTGACCATGTTTTCCTGAAAGTGAAAACTAACAGGAGTTCCCTAAAGCTTGGAAGTTGCGCCAAGTTGGCAGCAAGATTTTGTGGGCCATTTGAGATCCTGGAAAGGATTGGGCCGGTTGCATACATGCTTGCACTACCTGCATCTATGTCTGTGCATAATGTGTTTAATGTTTCAATACTTAAGAAATATGTACCTGATGTTAATCGTGTTATCGATTGGGATGTGATTCAGGTGGAACCAGAAGGTGTCTTGCAAGTGCATCCTGTGCGCATATTGGACAGGAAAAGCAAACAGCTCCGGAATCGAGCTATAGAGCTTGTAAAGGTCTAGTGGACCTGGTACGGTCCTAAGGACGCGACATGGGAGCATGTAGATGTTATGCGGGCAGAATACCCGCATCTTTTTGAAAATTTTTGAAAATCTTGCAGATGCTGTGTAAAGTTACACTGAGGACAGTGCAAAAATAAAGGGGAGGGGGATTGTAGTGTCCCCAAGGCCGAGCCCCATTGCAAACCATGTTCTGAAAGAAATTGTAATTATGTTTTATAGGCTGGTGAGCCAATTTTTTATAAGCTGGTGGCTTATGTGATTGTTAGATCAGAGAGCCTAAGGGTTGGAGGCCAAGGGCCTGATTTTGTGCTTGTATGTATGCAGAACATTTAATAAAATTGTAAACATCGCAAGGTGCAGAACGACCACGATGAATGAGTGAAGGGGGACTAAGAATCCATAGAGAGGGCAAGGAATTAGGGGCTGGAAAGGGGAAAAGGGGCTAAGTGTTGAGCCTAGGGGCTAAGCTTAGGGGGCTTAAGCCTGGGAATAATATTTTAATATTATTCCAAAGGACATATGCATTTTATGTTTTATCCTAAGTTTCTGGAAAGGGGAGAATGTACAAGGGAGATGCGTGCTGTTGGAACACATGCAGTTTCATGGGTGACAAGTGTCAACCCTAACTGATGCGAGTAAAACGGCTAGGATGAGCCGTGAGAAGGGTTCCTTCCCCATTCTACCTGATTGTCTGAAGGCGTATAGAGCCCTGGATAGTACTACCAACCCGACTTCTGCAGAGAACCTTCGTGCATCCCTGTGATTCGAAAAGTCTGTGTCTGGCTATGAGAAAACTGGGTGTGTATATTCCCTGAACGAGAAGCCTGCATGGATTTGGGAAAAGAGTCTGTGTTTGTTCTGGAAGGTTGGTACACCCCTTCTCTGCTCTAAACCGAGAGTCTGATTTGACCCCTACGTGGATGACTCGTCACGCATCCTTGAGAATCCAGAGTGTGAGTCTATTCCATGTTTCCAAATTGAGAAAACAGAAGTGTCGCATCCCTGCTAAGCCTGGTTATACTGTTGCACCTATCTGGAGCTGCCCTGGGGTGTTCATGTCTGGATTCCCATGGATTGTGGTGGACGTGTAGTGTTTGATCCTGTGTGGCTTGTTGGCCAGTTTGTACAACACTCTCTCTAGGTGAGAGAGGTGGTTGAAGTTGGAAGAACAGGTTGTTTGACCTATGAGAAACTCCCTCCAGGTGAGAAAGTGTGCAGAGGAAGGAGAGAACTCCTTGAAGGAACCTTGTAGTTGCCATAGAGCCCGGAGACTTCATGTTCGGCCTGTTCCTGTAGCTCAAGGAAATGGATATTAGTAGCCGAAGGACTGTCTAGGTGAAAGAGAAGGGTATACTCTTGGGGTGGAATAGGCATGTGGGGAATGAGGGTCTGTGGGCAATGAGCGTGGGAGGTTCCTTGGAGAGAATCCCTTCCTTGTGGTTGTGTGTTGTTTTCCCTATAACCTCAGCATAGCCTAAGATTCCTTGTCTTGGTGTGGAGCTTAGTCCCAGCTCGGGGGTGATCCACTACTGAGCTGATGAGCAGTGTGGTCTAAGGCTGGGAGGTTCGTGGAAGGCTTGCACTTGGTTGGTGGAATCTACCATTGTTATCAGATAAGTATCTAATTATGCTTTAATCATGTTTTGCATGACTGTACTGCTTATGTATCATGATTTTCCGCTGTGTATATGAATTAATATGAAACGTTATTGATTGTTAATTATAGTAATAAATAATATGTTTTACTCTGAACTTAAATGTGTTTATTTGTTTAAATGCATGTGGATTATATAACATCTGTAAGAGTTATGTACAAAGTGGTGTTATAGTCTACTCTTAATAGCGATTAAGACATGGTAGCTGAAAGGGGGCACTACGGTGATGGATATTGTGAACCAATCCATAGTCTCTTTTAATAGTACTAATCCCTCCTCTAAGATAACTCCATTCCTAAAGAGTTGTTGGTGCCTTAGTATTATTGAGCATTAAAAAATTAACAACAAAATTACCAAGAAGCTATATATAAAATGTGTACCTTACTTTTGTACCACGAAACCTCCTTTTCATAACCATGGTGATGAAGATATGTAGCAATATCTAACCACATGGAATTTTCTCTTCCTAACCATGACAATGAAGATATGTCACAAGATCTAACCACATTAAAAAAAATTGCARACACATTCCATGATAAAATGTTGAKATAGATACACAAGGTTTTAAATGATCCAAARTCCCTAGARTATGTACTACCAAAACYWATCAAATCCAATAGRGMTTGACACAAAAGTAGTAAAGAAAACCCAAAAAGTCYTGCTAAAACTACCAAAAACATGGGAGTGACATAATTTATTGGAAGATGATAGTGGAAAATTAACAACATGATTATCTATTAWCAAATAACATAGAGCTTTATTATCCAAATGRGACYTGCMAAAACTATATRTCTAACTAGCCAATCCACCACTACACTCCATTATGTTGTTGATGTAAGGAAATTCATATTCTCACTCAAAACAAATAGATTGTTGTCAAGATCAAAGTGAGAAACTTTATTTCTAGGAGTTATACTACATTGAAAAACCATGTACCAAATCAAAACTAGGTAATATATGTAAAGATGCTTCAATACCTTTAATACTATAAATGTTAGCACAAACTAACTAAACCAATTATTTCATCCAAACTATTATATATCTTCTCATAATTTTAAAAGTAGAGAAATTAAAATAGAGTAATTAGAACAAAGATCACCTCCATTACTCAAATAGCTATTAATAAAAAACAGCCAAAAAACCTAATTTTTTTTTAAGGTTTTTTTCAAAAGTGGTTTATTGAGTTTGGTTATTCAAAGCATTCTCCTACCATGGGGTTGTCATCTATTTTTTTTGTGAACTTAGAATGACTATAGTGGGATAGTTGGAGTGAAAATAGGAGTGTCTAGAAACTAAACTAATAATTGGTGGAAAAAACAAACCACCTGCATTAATCAATAAAATGCAATGTTGATGAATCATGTCAAATACTCATAGGATGCAATGTTTTGTAATTCTCTATATATCTATGATTTTGATAATGTCTTATGTGTCTGATTCTCTTACAAAGAAAAATTTTCTAATTATATTAAAAAATACTATTAACATGTTCCAAAAGTACAAAAAACATAGAAATTACCAAATCCAAATCACAACATAAAGATTGAAACAACTTACAATTGAGGAATTAAAATAATGGTTTCTAATTGACAATGGAAATTTTAAGGATAGAAAAAGGCCAATAAAAAAAATCAATGAATTGAAGAAAAAAAGGGCCTTCATGATCAATTTCATAGATAACATCAAAAAATAAATACCAGACTCATCCACAAGCCCTCAAGGTAGTATTAGGTATGATTTAAGCGGCATCTAAATCATAAAAATATCCAACCTACCATCTTATGTGACTGTAAAGAAAACAATAAGGAATCTAAACAAACAAACAAAACAAGTAATTATACACAAGCTATGATAATTTATTTCAAAAGACGTTGCGCTAATAAATAAATACTAGCATACATGCTTTGAAAATATATACTTTGGCTAACATGCTGTGCAAGCTTAGAGCTATCTAGAAGCTAAATATCATAGAATAAAAGTGCACTCAATCCTAATTTATTGCACAATAATGTCAAATAGGAAAGTACTATCCAATATCTTTGTGCTAAGTTCGTATGAAAATTCTACAAGTTCAATTATCACTAGATTTCAATCATAAAAAGTATTTTCTTTGCAAGATAATAAAATGATCAATGCAAATTCTAGCACAAAGAGAACAATATAGCAAAGTTAAAAGTGTTTATATGATGTTAAACATCATGCTTGTAAAACAATGTAGAAATTTATTTATCCATTAGTTGGTCATCATAGAACACACTCTCCATATGCTAAACATCAAAACTTTCTCAAAAATACCAAAACATTTTTCTTTAATATGGCTCTATAGGCTTGTGGAAGCTTGCACTTGCATAGACTATTGTTGACCTTAGTTCCTCCTCAATTCTTAAGAACAACAAATATGAAAATACATGTTGTATACATAAAGACAACACATAAACTTGATTTTAGAAAAATCAAAAGACTAGATTTTCATGGTATGAGTTTTGTAAAAGCACTTGATTATATTTGGAAAGTTACTTATGCCTACGAGGAGAATTTGTCTTAATTTGATTTAGCCCTGAATATGCATACACATAACAATAAAGTGAAGTTAATTACCCTATTTTTTTCATGATATTCAAATAAATCTTCCATCCACATGTATATAAAAAAGCAAGAATGAAAGGTTTGAATCCCAACACACTCAAGTATCACATGAAACTCTCTTGAACCAACTAGTGTCTCTAAAATTTAAGTAACCAAATAATTGAAAATGAGCATTTGTGTTCAAGCCTAGAAAAACATGTAGAAATTTATTTATCCTTTAGTTGGTCATCATGTAACACTCTCTCCATATACTAAACATTAAAACTTTCTCAAATATGCCAAAACTTTTTTCTTTAGTACGGCTCTATAGGCTTGTGGAAGCTTGCAATTGCATAAACTGTTGTTGACCTTAGTTTCTCCTCAATTCTGAAGAACAAAAAATATGACAATACATGATGTATACATAAAATACAACACAAAAAATTGATTCTAGAAAAATCAAAACTAAATTGTCATAATATGAATTTTGTAAAAGCACTTATTATATTTGGAAATTTGCGTATGCCTACAAGAAGCACTTGTTTTGATTTGATTTAGTCTTGAAGATGCATACACATAACACATAATTCAAAATTCAAAAATGAAGTTAATTACCCTATTTGCTTCATGATATTCAAATAAATCTTCCATCCACATGTACATAACAAAGCAAGGACAAAAGGTTTAAATAAATCTTCCATCCACATGTATATAACAAAGAAAGGATGAAAGGTTTGAATCCCTACACACTCAAGTATCACATGAAACTCTCTTGAACCAACAAGTCTCTCTAAAATGTAAAGAAACCAAATAATTGAAAACGAGAATTTGTGGTAAAGCCCACTGCCACATATGAAATAAAGGTTCCTTCAATTTCACCGCAGCGTACATGTAATGAGAGAACAATTAAAAATATAGGATTTTAATCTCACGTGTGATATAAATTTAAGTTGCAAAAAGAACAAAGGGAAAAGAAACAGACTTAGAAAACAACATTAAGTCAATACCTTTGATGGCCTCTGATCACTTCCCATATAGCATGTTTGGATAATTTTTCTTTTTCAATACTTTTGGTAATATAACCATTTTGGTTCACCTACCAGGTTGCAGAAATTGTAGTAGACATTATATCACATCAACAAAAATATATATACTTAATAAGGGTTAATATATTTACCTTTAGTAAAAGAGTATTGTAAGATTTTTTCATTGATGACATTTCCAACATGTTACACCAATACACGTGCATATGTCAAAGAAAATTGAAACAAAAAATGAAAAAAAATAGATAAGATTGATTTTTGTGGGTGCCAAAAGATTATTCCAACCAAAGACATACAACTCCAAAAATAGTCTAGAGTTATTAATGGAATGAAATCAAATACATATGTATAGCAAAGAAACCCACAAAGATACAATAAAATTGACTTCTATTAATAAACAGAATATGTTGAAACTATAAAAATGCAGACTAAAACAAACGTGTTTGAATGGTGGAAACTTATCTATGAGAAGAGATGTGACGGCTACACTTATTCGCAAAAAGATGAGTACAATGAGGCTCCAAAGGCCTTTTTAACATAAAACATAAATGAGAAAACCCTAAAAATCCAAAACTCTAACCCCGAGAGATGAAACATGAAAAAGTTTGTGGGCCCTGATGGGAGTAGTTGATACACCAATTTCCTGAGGGTGTAACTTTTGCATATGATCTCTATTTGGGGTGCTCGATACGCCATTAGAAAGGCCTAGTCAAGGAGTACACATTATATTCAGCCAAGAATTTGTCTTTGGCTACATGCTTCGCACTGTCGAGCCCAAAAAACGTCGTTTAGGGCTCAAAACAACCCTAGAAGTTTGGGACTCGAAAAACTGAAAAAAAAAATTGCCAAAATAAAAAAATTGTTCTTTGAGCTAGTGGAATAGGGGGATTAGTCCACTCCCCTTAGAAATAAATGGTATCCATTGCGTTGAGCGCCCCCATCAGATGTGGAAACTTATGTTGAACTTGGACCTGGGTGAGCCACTTTCCTTGGTGCAGTAGTTGCCCTGCTTTGAAAAACTGATAATGGTGGATCCTTTGTTGGCGAGTGCCTTTAATATGAGTGTCTCTGATTTGGTCAATGGCTTCATGTTCCGTGCAATCAAGGTTGAGCTTCGTCAATGTCAACTGCTTTGTGATCTCTGATGTGTACAATAATGGTGGGAATTATGGTTGAAGGAGTTCCACATTGAATACTAGGTACAAAACAAGGAAGGGGGGAATACTTAGCTCAAAAGCATTGTGACCCAAAACCTTGGTGATAATGTAAGGTCCATATAAAAGAAGATAAAGCTTCTGATCATGCCCTATAAGGCATTCTTTCTGTAAATGCAACTAGACCTTGTCTCCCACCTGAAACTTGTGTGGCACTAGG
The DNA here is from genome assembly GCA_000966675.3 of Picea glauca. Taxonomy (NCBI): domain Eukaryota; kingdom Viridiplantae; phylum Streptophyta; class Pinopsida; order Pinales; family Pinaceae; genus Picea; species Picea glauca. Next base: position 333,251 of record JZKD02S0214539.1, on the reverse strand, counting down.
TGTTGATCATGGCACTGCTTATACTTATCATTGGCTTTCTGTAAAATATCATGGAATTGCTGGCGGATGTGTTTAATCCATTCAATGAACTTGGTGGATTTGTCAGCGTCAAACTGAACATGGGAAGGTTTTTTCGGTGTGGTAGCAAGGGCTAGTGCGGCATCAATGGGATCCGATGGTTGAAATATTAGCCCCACCTGAAAGGGGTTGTGGTTGGTTGAGCTATGGAGAGCTCTGTTGTAGTTGTGATGAACATAGGGAAGACTCTCATCCCATGTGTGTGGATAATTGGAGTTGTACATACGCAAGATGTGCATGATCATCCGATTGACGACCTCTATATAGCCATTAGTTTGGGGGTAGAAGGCAATGGATTTGGTGATCTTGGTGTCCAATAGTGACCAGAGTCTCGACCAAAATGTGTCGAGGAACTTGTTTTCTTGATCCGAGATGATGGTATATGGTATCCCAAAATGTACCCACACTCATTCGAAGAAGATCTTAGCAGTGGCCTCCATTGTGATACTCTTCTTGCAGGCTATCATAATGGCCATATTACAAAATCGATCAACAACAACAAAAACACAGTCATTGCCTTACTTGGTTTAAGGAAGGCCAGACATGTTTCCACGACCTTCTGGGAGTAGGCAGAGGGGTGTACAAGCCTTGCTTCTTAGTGGCTAGTTTGGAAATGGTGAAGGTAGTGTAAGACCTGATATACTTGTTGACATTCTGTTGAATTTTTGGCCAATATAAATGCCTATGTAGTATTACCATGGTCTTTTCTATGACAAAATTTCCTACCATCTGACTGTAGTGAGATTCCCCAATGAGCTTCGCACACTCTCTTGAAGGAACACAGAGGTGGCCCAAATGGCATAACAACCCATTCTGAAGGTGACAGACAATGACAATCACACCTGTGTCCAGCAGTTGGTAGGTGGTAGCAGAGTCAGGATTAATTTTGTAGAGTTGGGTCCACTTAGAGGCCTCATATCCATAAGAGTGGAACACCGTTGTTAAATAGGCAGTTGGAGGTCGACTAAGGCATTCAGTGACATGATTGGTGCTCCCTATCTTATATTTGATGTTGAGATGGAACTATTGCAAGTATGTGGACCACTTCTAATGGCGTTCGTTCTGTAATTTTCCTTGTGTTTATATGAACTGCAGAGGCTTATGATCAATGTGAATGACTGTCTTCTTCATGAGAATGTAATGGTTCCATTGGTCGCAGGCTTGTACAATGGAATACATTTCTTTGTCACAGGGTATATTTGCAAATGTTATTAGGCATTCTGTTAGCTAAAGAGCACAAGTTTTTTTAGGCATTGATAGAAACTAAATGATTTGAATGACCTTTATCCCACACTTTCAACTTCTACATAAACTGGAAAAACATAAACAGTGGGTAACTGCGGTTAGTAATGTCGTGCATACAATGACATACATATTATTAATGTAAGACATACAATAAGATAAGTATTATTAAATATTTACCCCACTTTTTGCATATTTTGATTTAATATTATTTTAAAGATTATTTGGTTTTATTATTAGTATGTATAATTTTTTTAATAGTTTGAATTTAATTATGTATTGTTGGATAACCAAATTTATTTTGCATCAAAAGTAGTTAGATGCTCGATTATAGTATGAGAGAGATATTTTGAAGTTAACATTATTTTTTATTCTTTTGCAAGCATCTTCGTTCAAAAATCCACTAGAAAGTTTTAGAAAAGTAGTTGCAATAGAATATTTCAATTGTATAAATTTATTTATGCATTCAAAAATATGATAGTAAAAAACTTAAAAACTTTTCAAATAAGTGTTGATTCTTTAATATTAAACATAAAAAATAAATCATGTTATATATAATTATTGATATAATAATATTTATATTAAATTAACATAACTTAATTTTAAAATTTAATACAATTTAAAAGTTACAAAATCAA
>JZKD02S0214539.1:297310-310854 GCA_000966675.3 Picea glauca | reverse complement strand
CATCGTTAAAGGTAGAATGGTTGGGGGGGTCCAGAAAGACTTGTTCACCGTAGATCTGGGCACGAACATATGAGCCGTTCATACATGAGTTGTGCATAATTGTGAGCATGAAGGCATATGCGCCCGGAAAAACTTAGGATAAGTGCATATCGTGGGTTTTCCCAAGCTTTCCCATGTTTCTATCGCCAAGGGGTTAGACAACCAACCTTTTAAACATCCAAGACATGGTTCAACATTGATCATCGAGTTGGTTTTATTGAAATAAAGAAAACTACCCTATGTTCTAACCTAATTACCTATGACAATTAGCCCAGATTAAACCGTTGGACTAAGAAATTACTCTATCCTGGGGCTATCTGACCAAGATTAGGCAGTCTGGCCAGATTTATTCACTAACTAACCTAGATCACTTGGCTAAGATTAAACAGTTTAGCCAAGCTTATTCACTACTTCTATCAACATCAATTTAAAAGAACTTGGCCATGCTTGAAAGGTATGGACCAAGTCATTGTTATTGCATGGGGCTCTATTGAATTTCTTGTATGCCCTCTTTTATTCTTTTTCTTTGTTTTCTTTTCTTTTTCTTTTTCTTTTCTTTTTTCTTTCTTTTCTTTTTCTTCCTTTTTCCTCAAATTATTTGCAGAATGAAAAATCATTTGACAAACAAAAACACTAAAGAGATAACATTTCAGTCACTGGTTGATCCTATAAATTATAGGGTTGTAAAAACGACTCCACCTGGGGATGGTACTCTCCTTGTGAAGTGCCAAGAATCCTGATTCCTGATGTTCTGAAACTTTCTCCATAGCTGCCTTTGTTGCTTGATTGGTTTTATTTCAAAAATTGGAAGACAATGTTCAGTGGCTTAGGGCCTTCTCTCCGGGCTTCAACAATCTGACCAAAGTTATTCACTCAGAAATTCGCAAGCAAAATGAAAGTGGTTTGTACAATGGAAAGTGTGACTTCAGGTCCCTACTGAGGTGGTGAATAATGCTTCAACATTTTGCCATTTACAGGTCCTCCTGGCAGATCTGTCCCATCACTGTTGTTGAGCAAGAAGGCATTATCTCCTCTAAATGCTTGAATCATGTATGGTCCCTTCCACAGACTGTCGAATTTTCCATGCTTTCCCTTGTCTTCATTTCGGGAATCCCATCTCAGCACCAAGTCACTTAGCTCAAAATCATCTTCTTTGGTTCTTTTTTTAAAGATCTTCTTAATGCTTTCTTGGACTATTTGAGTCTTGTTGTAAACTTCTTCCCTGGACTGCTACAAATGGATCATTTGGTTTATCCTTCTTTGGGAGTCATTCAGCTCGGCTTACATGTCTTGTAGCAATTTCATGACAGGAACTCCTAAGCAAGTGGGAAAAACTGCTTCTATGCCATAGACTAGCTGATATGGTGACATACCGATTGACCTTTTGGTGGTCAGTCTGTTGGCCCATAGTGAGAAAACCAACTTGTTATGCCATGACTTTTTGTTTTCTTGCAAATTTTTCTTGATAATGTTTACCAGGGTTTTATTTGATGATTCTACCAGCCCATTTTTCTGAGGGTAATAAGCTATGGAATGTCCCAAACCAATATGATACTGGTTATAGAAATCTATGAGTTTCTTAGATCGAAAGGCAGTTGCATTGTCAGTTATAATTTTTCTAGGACATCCAAAATGGGACAAGATATTATTTTCAAGAAATTTAATAATGACAGAATCAGTAGCTTGCTTGCTTGGTACTGCTTCGATCCATTTTGTAAAATAATCCGTGGTAGTAAGAATCCACCCGTGTTGGCCCAAAGAGGGAGGATGTATTTCTCCGATGAAGTCTAATCCCCATTGCTAGAAAGGGGCTTCAATGGAGATTGGTTTCAAGGGAAGAGGAAGAAGTTTCCTTTTTCCCTTGAACAACTAGCATTTATGACACAAAGTCACTTTATGATGCACATCAACGAATAACGTTGGCCAATAGAATCCAGCTCTAAGGATTTTATTAGCTGTGGTCTTCCAGCTCAGATGACCACCACAGTCTCCTACATGAAAATCTTGCAATACTTTGTCAGCTTCATCCTTCAATAGACAATTTAACAAAATTCCTCCAGGATCTCTCTAATACAGATTGCCTTCTAGAATGCAAAATTTTAATGCTTTCAATTTCAAAAACCTAGCTTTAGTTTTGGTTAGACCAGGGGGAGCTTGTAAATTATGCAAAACAAATATCAGGTCTACGTACCATGGAGAGTTCAGAAATACCTCTTTCACACTTGGAGTCGCCTGCTCACCCTGTTCATCTACTGCAGTTAACAAATTAATGTCTAGAGCATGGAAATATTATTCAGCCATTAACTTTGCTAGACCTTGACCTTTAATCAATTTAGTAGGCTTAATCTCTATATCATACTCTAGAATGATAGCAATCCATTTTCCTCTTCGGCCATCCGGATTGTCCTGGGTTAAAATGTCCTTTACTACCGCATTCAGAACATATGCAATGGTGTGGCAATGGAGAATATATACTCTAAAATATTTTATGGCTTTTACCAAGGCAAAATCTTATTTCTCCATTATTTTATAATTCAAACCAACATCTCTTAAAGCTTTACTGAAAAAGGCTATGGGTTGTTCATACCCTTCATTGTTTTTCTGTAGTAATACTGTTGCAATGGTATGTTCAAAAGTGAAAGAAAAAAGATAAAAATCTTTGGTGAAGTCAGGATTGATCAAGACTGGAGCCTGCGTGAGTGCGTGTTTGACTTGTTCAAAAGACTGCTTGGAATTTATGTCCCATTTTATTTTTGTGTCCTTTTTTAACATGTTTGTGATGTTCCTGAGAAACTCGGCTAGTTTGGGTATGAATCTTCGCAGAAAATTTATTTTTTCGATAAAAGACCGTAACTCTTTGATATTTCTTGTGTGTTCTAATTTCTGAATGGCCTCAATTCTACTGGGGTCTATCTTAATTTCATCCTTAGAGATTATGTGCCCTAGCAGTTTACCTTCCTCTAATCCGAAAACGCTCTTCTTAGGATTCAAAGAAATCCCAAATTTCCTGCATTTCTCAAAAACTCGTCTGAGATGTCGTAAATTCTCATCATCAGATTGGGAAAACATAGTTAATTTGTTCAGATAGATGACAATAAATTTTCTGAGTTCTTCCACAAAAGCGATGTCCATCGCTCTCTAGAAAGTGGCCCCAATGTTCATCAACCCGAAAGACATTTTCACATACATGAAAGTAACCCATGGTGTTGTGAAAGCTATTTTTTCTTGGTCATCTGGGTGAACGAGGACCTGATTATAACCTGAGAACCCATCTAGTAAAGAGATTCGACTGGATCCGACTACCTTTTGTAATATGTGGTCCACTTTTGGCAGTGGGTAGTTGTCCTTCAGAGAGACCTTATTTAGATTTCAGAAATCGATGCAAAGCCTAATTTCTCCGGATTTCTTTCGAGTTGGGACCAAATTTGAAACCCATTTGGAAAATCGTAACGAAACTATGATTTTAGCATCATACATTTTTTTGATTTCTTTTTCTATCAGCGGAAGTAGCTTGGGATTGATTCTCCTAAGTTTTTGTCTGAAAGGTTTTTTATCTTCTTTTATTGGAATCCTATGTTGTATGATACTAGTGTCATAAGATTTCAAGTCCCTGTAAACCCAAGCAAATACGTCTGAATATTCCTTGAAAATCTCAATGTATTTGAGTTTCTGCTCAGGGGTAATGATTTGGAAATTTTTACCATCTTGGGTTTCTCTTCTGTCCCTATATTACAATCTTCTACTTCCTGACCACTAGCTTCGATTTTCCGTTTTTTAGCTACATCATTAAAATCAAATAGGTCTTCTAAAGGAACTAAACCCCTAGGTAAAACATTACTTTTTAAATGCAAAACATCAGCTTCTATTTCATCCTCACCTAACTCTCCTGAATCTATCTTATTTACACTATCATTTCCAAAATCAGTTCTTTTTACATTTTCATCCTCATTTTCTAATTCTATGTTTGTACACTCGAAATCATTTTTACATTGTAAAAAATCTTCAATTTGATAATCATTACCAAATACCTGCCAGTATCTGATGTTGTTTGGAACAATTGGTCTGCACTTCACCTCCACCGTGTATGGGTGAGTGGAACGAAAAGGTATCTTGCATGTGGCTGCTGACGTAGCTAACCCATCTACTAAAATATTCTGTCCCCTAGGCATCACCTGCAAATCAACTTCAGTGAAACATTTAGGGGCATCCAAAACAACATTCCTATAAGCTCTAAGATGGGGATGTTTTGCTACATACTCACCTTTAATTTTTTTGATAATTAATTTGGAATCTCCCCTTACCATGATTTGTTTGGCACCAACCTTCTTCAATAGTTTCAGATCGAGCATCAAAGCTTCGTACTCAGCTATGTTGTTATTGCATTGGAAATTCAGTTTGTAAGAATGGTTTTCCGAATACCTGGAATTGTGATTGTGCAACCAAACTTATACTCTAGCTCCTTCTTTGCCTACGGCTCCATCAAAGTCCATGCTCCGGAAATCCACTAGCAATTCTTCAGTTATCACATTTTTCTTTCTATCTACCTCAGTGATTTCTTGGCCTTCATTCGGACTAGATATATCTTCTTCCAGCTGAGTGATTTGTTCTTTCGTATCACTATCGTTATATAGGATAAAGGAATCTAGGTCAGAATGTGCAGAGTACAGAGGATAGTTATGTGGCTTTTCTTGGCTTCTAACCAAGTATTTCAGCAACATTTCTCTGTATAGTCTTCTCTGTTGCCCAAAAACTGGGACAGTGGCATATGACATATCCAACTGTAAAGTACATTTCAACTTGGCCCCCCAAGACCGAGACAACAACATACCATATTTCGGGGGAATGTCTGCGACCACAACATCCATGACCATTATTTTTGCGGGAATATGAACCAAGGTGATACACAAATCTTTGATCAAACTGATACATCTGACTTTGCTAGAGACAAAAGAGTGTAAGTCCTTGTAAGTTCTGTTAACCTTAAGTCCCAGTTTTTCCATCACTGCTTTAGGCATCAGATTATGGGAAGCACCTGAATCTAACATAGCGTTATGCAGAATCAGGTCATGTATATTAAGGCTGATGTAAAAAGGAGCGACAACACCATTGTCGACCTGACCATCCACTTCAGGTCCGAATAGAAGTTCAAGTTGATCATCAGTAAGGTTTACAGTATCTGAATGATTCACCAATCCAATAGTTAAGGCCTCCATGTCTATGTCAGGTTCAATGCTCAGTGCTTTAATCACCTACAATCGATAAACGCCCTTACTCATCAACTCGGAAAGAGGAATGGGAATTTTCACTTTGGCTAATTCCCCTTCGAGGTTGAAACGAGTAGGTGTTCTACTTTGGCTCTTCAATTCTAATTTGTCCACCTTAGTCTTCTGAGAAGAAATATTTGGTGGGTTGGTTGATGAAACCTTAGTCTGCAATGATATTTTAATTGACTCATGAGCTAGTCATACTTATCTAGATCCTAAGATAGTGGAAATATTCCATCTGTCGAGAAGCAATCTTAGAAAACTGTGGTTGGTGCAATTAGCTATAGGAGAAAAAGGAAAATCAATGAAATAGTTAAGGCATGTCCATTGGAGATGAATGGACTGCGCACAAAGGTTGATTTGAATATTATACCTTTGGGCTCGTATGATTGCCTCATTGGTATGGATTGGTAGGATGAGCATCATGTTGTTCTAGACTGTTACAATAAGGTATTCACTTGTTTGGATGAGGAAGGAAACTTGATATTAGTTCAAGGAATTCCAAGAGTTGTGACTATTAGAGAAGTTTGGACTATATAGTTGAAGAAATGCTATAGGAGAGGATGTCAAGTATTTACAGCACACATGGAATATACATCTAAGGATAAAGTGCCAAGTGTGGAAGACTGCATTGTATTGAAAGAGTATGAGGATATCTTTAAAGAGATACCAGGATTTCCTCTAAAAATAGATATTGACTTCTCTATTATTCTTATGCCTGGAGAAACACATGTATCAAAGACTCCTTATAGGATGAGTACACCATAGTTGAAGGAGTTGCAAATGCAACCTGAAGAACTTCTAAAGAAGGGGAATATACGCCCAAGTGTGTCACCTTGGGGTACACCAGTTTTGTTCATGAAGAAGAAGGATGGTATGCTGAGACTTTGATCAACTTCCGACAGTTGAACAAAGTAACAGTAAAGAAATAGTATCCATTTCCAAACATAGATGACATGTTTGATCAACTGAGAGGTGCATGAATATTTTCTAAGATAGACCTCAGATTTGGATATCACCAAGTGGGAATAAAAGAGGAATACAATAGTAAGAATTCCTTAAGAAGAAGGTATGGTCATTACGAGCTTATAATGGTATCATTTGGGTTGTCAAATGTACCAACTGTCTTCATGTGTTTGATGAAAGGATTTTTTGGAAGTTACTTAGATAAGTTTTTCATTGTGTTTCTGGATGACATACTTATCGACATAAGGTATGAAAAAGAACACGAGTAACACTTGAGGATGGTGTTTCGGGTTTTGAGGGAGCATCAAATTTATGCAAAGTTGAGCAAGTGTTCATTTTATCTGCGACAGATTCAATGCTTGGGTCATATCATTTCATAGGAAGGAATAGTTGTGGACCGAGAAAAGACAAAATCCATTGAGGAATGAATGACACCAAGTAATGTCATAGAATTGAGATATTTTATGGGTCTGGCGGGGCACTACAAAAGGTTTATTGAAGGATCCTCATAGATTGTGCATCCAATTACATCCATGTAGAAGAAAGGTGCGTGATTTGAGTGAATGTCGGATTGTGAAAGGAGTTTTCAACACTTGAAAAGTTTGTTGACAAGTGCATCAATTTTGAGGATTGTTGATCCTGATGTAGACTTTGTTGTGTGCACGGATGCATGAAAAGAAGGAATCGATGGAATCCTTAGTCAAAATGGACATGTGGTATGCTACGAATCAAGGAAGTTGAAAGAGAATGGAAGGATATATGCTACGCATGACTTGGAAATGGCATCCATAGTGCATGCTTTGAAGATATGGTGACATTATCTCATGGGTAAGATATTTGAGCTGAGAATAAACCATTTTGGTCTGGAGTATTTTTTTGGACAACCAAGTTTAAATGTAATACAAAGAAGGTGGTTATAGTTCCCCAGTGAGCATGAATGCAACATAAGGCATATCAGAGGAAAAGAGAACAAGGTGGATGACACACTTAGTAGGAGGATGCATGAAATGAATGCTACAACCATTATCATGTACTAGACAAATTTGTGCGACATAATTTTAGAAGTTGCCAAATTAGATCTGCGTTATATGAATATAAGTGTGACTTTACAACAAGGTATGTCGCAACAAAATTTGGAAGGCTATGAGCTAAAAGAGAATGAGATCCTCATGTATATACATAGAGTCTATGTGTCAAATGATCAAGAGCTAAAGAACTTAATTTTTTCAAAGATTCATAAGGTTCCTTATGTTGGACATCCAGGTTAGCAAAAGACCATTGTCATAGTCAAGAAGCAATACTTTTGGCCAGGTATGAAAAAGGATGTTGCGGATTTTATTGCAAAATGTCTTGAATTTCATAGGTTCAAGGTAGAGTGCAAACATCCAGCTAGTTTGTTGCAACCTTTGCTTATTTTTGATTGGAATTGGGAAGTTGTGACCATGGAATTCATAACTAAGTTTCATAGGAATGCTAATAAACATGATTCTATTATGGTGATAGTTGACAAGCTTACTAAATATGCCCATTTTATTCCAGTGAAGTCAACACACAAGGAAGTTGAGATTATTGATGTACACATGCATGGAGTTTCTAAGTTGAATGGTGTTCCTAAGAAAATTGTGTCTGATAGGGATTCCAAGTGCACTTCAAAATTTTGGAAGGGGCTATTCAAGGTATTTGGAATGAGTTTGAATTTCAGCACAACATCTCCCTGAGATAGATGGTCATACAAAGAGAGTAAATAGGGTTATTGAAGATATGTTGAGGATGTATGTCATGGATAATCCATCCAAGTGGGAATAATACTTTCATTTGGGAGAGGTTACTTAAAACAATGGGTATTAGACATCTTTAAAGATGAGCCCAACTGAGGCACTTTATGGTAGAAAGTGCAACACAACAGTGAGTTAGGACAACCCAATAGACCATCTAGTAGTTGGTCCAAATTTTCTCTGAGAAATGGAGGAATAGATGGTAAAGATAAGGAATAATCTAAAGGATTTTCGGGACAGGAAGAAAATATGCGTAGATAAAGGAAAAACTCACAGAGAATTTGGAGTGGATGATCATGTGTTTATGAAAGTAAAGGCCAGGTGTAGTTCCCTAAAATTGGGAAAGTGTTCTAAGTTAGCAGTGTGCTATTGTGAGCCATTTAAAATCCTTGAAAGGATTGGTCTTGTCGCTTAAATGCTTTCATTGTCTATGTCCTTATGCATTCATAATGTTTTCCATGTGTCATTACTTAAGAAATATGTACATGATGCTAATCATTGATTGGAATGCCATTCAGGTGGAGCCAGAAGGAGGGTTTCAAGTGCGACCGGTTTGCATATTGGATCGGAAAGTCAAGAAACTCCATAATCGATCCATGGAGTTGGTAAAGGTCCAATGGACCTGTTATGATCCTGAGGATGCAACAAAGGAGCATGAGTATGCTATGTGAGAAAATAATCCTTGTCTTTTTGAAGATTTTTGAAATTTTGTATGTACATGTGTATACGATGCACTAAGGACATTGCATAAAAAAGGGGGAGGGGATTGCAGTGTCCCTAATTCAGAACCTTTTGTAAATGTACATATAGGCTGGTGAGATGATGTGTACCAAGTGTAAATGTAATGAAAATTTAGGTTGGTGAGCCAAGGACACCTGGTTTTCATGTTGTGCGCACCAGAGTAGCATGTGGAGAAGTGTTAACAAAGACAAGGTGCACATAGTTTATGTGTTGCGTGCACCTGGGTAAGTGTGTACATGGAACCATCTTTCATGCTCTTTGGTTAGTGCACGGTAATGACTGGGAAGTGTGTGATACTGAGTTATACACACACATAGACATGGTTGTTTATGTTTTGAGGCCGAAGAGCATGTGTGAATATGAGGCTGGTGAGCCTAGACATAGATAGGCCAAGTGCACATATCCATGTAAATATAATCATGAATATTAAAATAATATTACATCGCTATGTGCTAACTGATTCAGACAAAAAGAGATGGGGGGCCTTGATCTAGATTATTTTCAGCACTAAATGAGGGTAGAGATATAATAATGGGTTGTCAAATGCACCAACTGTCTTCATGTGTTTGATGAAAGGATTTTTTGGAAGTTACTTAGATAAGTTTTTCATTGTGTTTCTGGATGACATACTTATCGATTTAAGGTATGAAAAAGAACACGAGCAACACTTGAGGATGGTGTTTCGGGTTTTGAGGGAGCATCAAATTTATGCAAAGTTGAGCAAGTGTTCATTTTATCTGTGACAGATTCAATGCTTGGGTCATATCATTTCATAGGAAGGAATAGTTGTGGACCGAGAAAAGACAAAATCCATTGAGGAATGATCGACACCAAGTAATGTCATAGAAGTGAGATCCTTTATGGGTCTGGCGGGGTACTACAAAAGGTTTATTGAAGGATTCTCATAGATTGTGCATCCAATTACATCCATGTAGAATAAAGGTGCGTAATTTGAGTGGATGTCGGATTGTGAAAGGAGTTTTCAACACTTGAAAAGTTTGTTGACAAGTGCATCGATTTTGAGGATTGTTGATCCTGATGTAGACTTTGTTGTGTGCATGGATGCATGCAAAGAAGGAATTGATGGAATCCTTAGTCAAAATGGACACATGGTATGCTATGAATCAAGGAAGTTGAAAGATCATGGAAGGATCTATGCTACGCATGAATTGGAAATGGCATCCATAGTGCATGCTTTGAAGATATGGTGACATTATCTCATGGGTAAGAGATTTGAGCTGAGAATAAACCATTTTGGTCTGGAGTATTTTTTTGGACAACCAAGTTTAAATGTAATACAAAGAAGTTGGTTATAGTTCCTCAGTGAGCATGAATGCAACATAAGGCATATCAGAGGAAAAGAGAACAAGGTGGATGACACACTTAGTAGGAGGATGCATGAAATGAATGCTACAACCATTATCATGTACTAGACAAATGTGTGCGACATAATTTTAGAAGTTGCCACATTAGATCTGCGTTATATGAATATAAGTGTGACTTTACAACAAGGTATGTCGCAACAAAATTTGGAACGATATGAGCTAAGAGAGAATGAGATCCTCATGTATATACATAGAGTCTATGTGTCAAATGATCAAGAGCTAAAGAACTTAATTTTTTCAAAGATTCATAAGGTTCCTTATGTTAGACATCCAGGTTACCAGAAGACCATTGTCATAGTCAAAAAGCAATACTTTTGGCCAAGTATGAAAAAGGATGTTGCGGATTTTATTGCGAAATGTCTTGAATTTCATAAGTTCAAGGTAGAGTGCAAACATCCAGCTAGTTTGTTGCAACCTTTGCCTATTCTTGATTGGAATTCGGAAGTTGTGACCATGGACTTCATAACTAAGCTTCATAGGAATTCTAATAAACATGATTCTATTATGGTGATAGTTGACAATCTTACTAAAGATGCCCATTTTATTCCAATGAAGTCAACACACAAGGAAGTTGAGATTATTGATGTACACATGCATGAAGTTTCTAAGTTGAATGGTGTTCCTAAGAAAATTGTGTCTGATAGGGATTCCAAGTGCACTTCAAAATTTTGGAAGGGGCTATTCAAGGTATTTGGAATGAGTTTGAATTTCAGCACAACATCTCCCTGAGATAGATGGTCATACAAAGAGAGTAAATAGGGTTATTGAAGATATGTTGAGGATGTATGTCATGGATAATCCATCCAAGTGGGAATAATACTTTCATTTGGGAGAGTTTACTTAAAACAATGGGTATCAGACATCTTTAAAGATGAGCCCAACTGAGGCACTTTATGGTAGAAAGTGCAACACAACAGTGAGTTAGGACAACCCAATAGACCATCTAGTAATTGGTCCAAATTTTCTCTGAGAAATGGAGGAATAGATGGTAAAGATAAGGCATAATCTAAAGAATTTCCGGGACAGGAAGAAAATATGCGTAGATAAAGGAAAAACTCACAGAGAATTTGGAGTGGATGATCATGTGTTTATGAAATTAAAGGCCAGGTGCAGTTCCCTGAAATTGGGAAAGTGTTCTAAGTTAGCAGTGTGCTATTGTGAGCCATTTAAAATCCTTGAAAGGATTGGTCTTGTCGCTTAAATTATTTCATTTTCTGTGTCCTTATGCATTTGTAATGTTTTCCATGTGTCATTACTTAAGAAATATGTACATGATGCTAATCATTGATTGGAATGTCATTCAAGTGGAGCTAGAAGGAGGGTTTCAAGTGCGACTGGTTTGCATATTGGATCGGAAAGTCAAGAAACTCCATAATCGATCCATGGAGTTGGTAAAGGTCCAATGGACCTGGTATGATCCTGAGGATGCAACCAAGGAGCACGAGTATGCTATGTGAGAAAATAATCCTTATCTTTTTGAAGATTTTTGAAATTTTGTATGTACATGTGTATATGATGCACTAAGGACATTGCATAAAAAAGGGGGAGGGGATTGCAGTGTCCCTAATTCAGAACCCTTTGTAATTGTACATATAGGCTGGTGAGATGATGTGTACCAAGTGTAAATGTAATGAAAATTTAGGTTGGTGAGCCAAGGACACCTGGTTTTCGTGTTGTGCGCACCAGAGTAGCATGTGGAGAAGTGTTAACAAAGACAAGGTGCACATAGTTTATGTGTTGCGTGCACCTGGGTAAGTGTGTACATGGAACCATCTTGGATGCTCTTTGGTTAGTGCACGGTAATGACTGGGAAGTGTGTGATACTGATTTATACACACACACACAGACATGGTTGTTTATGTTTTGAGGCCAAAGAGCATGTGTGAATATGAGGCTGGTGAGCCTAGACATAGATAGGCCAAGTGCACCTATCCATGTAAATATAATCATGAATATTAAAATAATATTACATCGCTATGTGCTAACTGATTCAGACAAAAAGAGATGGGGGGCCTTGATCTAGATTATTTTCGGCACTAAATGAGGGCAGAGATATAATAAAACAATGTACAGAGATATCCCAGATATCCAATAATATAAAATAAATGTATCAGAGATGCAACCATAAACACAGAGATACAATAATACACAATTTTCTATTAATGAGCGAAAATGTACAAAGACTGTAAAAATACAGAGTGAAAGACTCACTAGAATGGTGGTAGCTTATCTCTGAGAAGAGATGTGTCTGCTACTCACATTCGCAAGAAAATGAATATACAATGAGGCTTCAAAGGCATTTTTATCATAAATAAAATCCAAAACCCTAACCTCGGAAGATGAAAATCCAACAGTTTTGTGGACCCCGTTTTGGGTAGTTTGGTGTATCAACTTCCCGAGGGTGTAACTTTAGCATACGATCTCCATTTGGGGCGCACGATATATTGTTGGAAAGGTATCATCGAGGAGATTCATTTAGGGGGATAAATAATGCCTTTGTATATCATTTATAACCTAGATCCTGAAAAACCTTCATTTAGGCCCTCAAAATGGCCCCATAAGTTAAAACTGCTAAAAATAGTAAATTTTTTAAATTGCCAGAAAAATGTTTTGAGTGAGTTGGAAAAGGTGGGTGGAAAACAATATCCACCTGGATCAATCCACCCTCCTTAGGAAGAAATGGTCTCCATTGCGTTGAGTACCTGGGGGAGAGGGAAAATCATTTGTTGAATCTACATCTTGATGAGTTGCTTTCCTTGTTGGAGAAGTTATGCTACTTAGCTTGTTGAAGGTTGTCACAAACATGTCACTGGAAGGGTTGGACCTTTTTAACCAGTCTAGATACATGAGATGCCTGGGTGCAGAAGGAATATTTACACTTTGCTGCAATCTTGTTGACCTGCTTATGTTGGATAGAAGGTGCTTGGGCCGACATTATAGTGGTTGTAGTATCCTTCTCTTCACCTTTTGAACAGATTGTGAAGAAGTTAAATTTTGTAGTATGAGATACTACCTTATGGAACTATTTAGTTGGAACAGTAATCAGAACTACCTCTAGTATTATATAGGGATGACCCCCCAGAGGAACAATGCAACTGCGGGGTCGAGACTCATAAATGGGGAGATCTCAACCATTGATTAGATGGGATGTTAAGCCCTAATATTGGCTCATTACCCCTTAATTGGTCCATACTATATTAGTAATGTTATTCTATTTATGTCGGCTTTAGGCCATTAGTTTTAATTATACCTCATAGTTTCCTATATATACCAAGGAGACATTTTCATTTTGAATCATCTTGTACTTGAACATTTAAGTGGGGTAAAAGGAGGTTGCCCCCTCAAAGAGGCTTATTATCTAAAATTATCTCTTT
>JZKD02S0214539.1:274491-292999 GCA_000966675.3 Picea glauca | reverse complement strand
CCATCACTGACACAAGAATTCGCCAGCTGAGGAATAGATCCATTTCAGAGTATCTCATTAAATGGAGGAAACTACCAGCTGAAGATTCCACTTGGGAAGATGAGTCTTTTATACACAAGCATCCAGATTTACTCAAGCGTTGCGGACAACACTTGTCTCAAGGGGAGGGGCATGTTAAACCCTAATATTGTCTCATTACCCCTTAATTGGGCCATATTATACTAGTAATGTTATTTTATTTATGTTGGCTTTAGGTCATTAGTTTTAATTATACCTCCTAGTTTCCTATATATACCAAGGAGATATTTTCATTTTGAATCATCTTGTACTTGAACATTTAAGTGGGGTAAAAGGAGGTTTCCCCCTCGAAGAGACTTATTATCTGAAATTATCTCCTTTTCAAGGCGTTGAGTACTTTTTCTGAGGTTTTTCTATGCTATATTGATGTTTGGTTCTTAACATGGGAGATGACATGATCTCCACCATTCATGATCTAGGTTTCCTTTTTCTTGTCTAAGAGGGGCACAAAGGTCAAAGGAGGGGTGCATTCTTCACTTAGTGTTTTGCTTGTTGAGAGAGGAGCACTTGGGAGATGGAGATGAGGTATTTTGCATGAGGATTCTTGAGGGAAGTCACTATCTTTCATTGTTGGAGGCTTGGAGCCGCTTGCTTCAATTATTTCTTGGAGCTATTCTACTTCAGAGAGGGGCACATTAGCTTTGGAGGTTGATTCATTCCTGCAAGGATATCTAGCCATTATATTGCAATGAGGTTTGTTTCAGAGTGAGTACATCTACTGGAGCTTCATTCCTATGGAAGGGTTTTTAGATCTGACATCACAGTTGGCAGTTGGATTAGATTCAGTGGTTCTAGCAGTTTGCATGAGGGGTGCACCATTTTGGGGTGCATATGTTGATGTAGAGCTTGTATTTCAACTCAGTTGGAGTTGCTATTGTATCAGGTTCTTCCATATATTGTGTTTATTGTAGCCCTTCTTCTGCTTTTCCTCATATATACATTCAGATTCCAAACTGGTTTTTCCCGGGGGGTTTTTGTCTAGGGTCATTTTGACCAAAAACACCCGTGTCTACAAATACATGTATTAGTTCTTAGATCTATTTATTTTCAGAAGTAAATGATGTTTAGGTGGGTTATGTTTATTTTAAGATGCATGTACTAATTTCTGGTGACAAAAACGACATGCTAGAGCACCCAAAATTGAGAGAATAACTGTAACAAATCAACAAAGTGTATTTGGACTGTTGGATGTTATAAAATAGAAGAAAACTAATTAATTTAAAGTTGAAAATTAGAGCCTTTCTTTGGTCAAAGACATACCAAGAAGGCAAGCTGATAGGACCTAGAATTTTCACATGGTATCAGAGCTTCGGTGGCTGATTTTTTGGACAGTTGGGACAGCATTTTGAGTGGTTGTCATGTACTTCTTTCTGGCAGATTTTGAGGATAGCCATTGAGTCATTCAGTGGTTGTTAGAGGTCAGAATTTTTTAGAGGGTTATTGGGAAGTTTGGACACTTGGAGATCAGTCTCTTTTCACACCTACGCAGTAGGAGTGAGGCTGATTTTTGTGACCTCTTTTCACGCCTATTTTGTTGGGAGTGAGGTTAGATTACATTGTCTCTTTTCACACCTGTGGTGACAGGAGTGAGACAGTGTTTTCCTTGGCAGTGTGATCATCAGTTGGGGATTGCAGATTAGCAAAGATGTCATCATCTCATATGTGAGTTGAGGACAGGCTAGCTGGGGCTAGCAATTGGTTGCCTTGGAAGGGGAGGATGATCTTCATCTTGGAGGACCTCGATCTATGGGATATAGTCGAGGCAACTATTCCCCCCATTCTTCTCACTTCTCCCATCTTGGTAGCAGAGTTCAGGAAAAGGAATAACAAGGTGAAGAGGACTATTTGTGATGCAGTCTGGAATCACATTATACCCCATTTGACGGGGAAGGCTTGTGCATATGAGATGTGGTCATATTTATGCAAGCTGTATGAGAGCTCCAATGAGAACCAAAAGATGGTTCTTCATGATCAACTCAGGGGCATTCGCATACTCAAGGATGAGTCGGTAGCTTCATTTCTTGGCAGATATACTCAAATCAGAGACGAGCTTGGAGCAGTCAGCGAGGTTGTTGACCCTAACTCTTTGGTGAGGCAAGCTATGAATAACTTCACCAAACCATAGGGTCCATTTGTATGTGGCATAGTGGCCAGAGATTTCATGCCTACATGGAAGAGGATGTGGGATGACTTTGTCCAGGAGGAGATCAGATTAGCATCAGAGGCTTCCTGACATAGGCAACAATAGTAGCAGCAAATTGGTGAGGGTGAGAAGGAACTTTCTCTTTGGACAAAGGGAAAGAAGATGGCCAACCGAGGTGGTCGGCAAGGTCCCAAGTTTGGGGGCCAGCCATAGAGGAGTGGAGGAGGAGAGAGCATCAGTGGTCAGGGTAGAGATATGAGCAAAGTGAAGTGCTTTGTTTGTAAGAAGTTTGGGCACTATGCTGGATAGTGTCTGAACAGGAAGAATAAGAAAGGTGGTACAACAACTACAACAGAGGAGGTATACTTTCAGACACAGTTTCAGAGAGAGTGTGTTTTTCACACATGCTGTAGTTCAGTTGAGACATCGCCATGTATCTAGTATATTGATAGCGGGGCATCGAGCCATATGATTGGAGTTCTAGATCATTTTTCTGATCTCAGAGACCCTGAGGTCAGGATAGATATTTCTCTCAGAGATGACAGAGTAGTCACAGTTGTTGGGATTGGCACAGTTGCTTTTAGAAGAGAGAGCTTGCCACCTATATCATTTGTTGATGTTATTTTCGTCTCTGGGATGAAGAAGAACTTGATTTCAATTTCCACCCTCTAGGATAGAGGTCTTGAGGTGACATTCAGAGGCACCGAGGTACTAATTCATCCTCGGGGGTCTTCACTAGACTCAAGACAGGTGATTGGAGTGAGATATGGGGATCTGTACAAATTACTTTTTCAACTACTTCTTGCATTGGTGGCTAGTAGCATTAGTAGCAGATAGTTGTGTGAGTTATGGCATCATAGGATGGCCCACCTACATCATGGGGCTCTTGGAGGACTGAGATAGGTTGTGACCGGAGTGCCACAGATCAACATAAAGCATCAAGATGTTTGTAGAGGGTGTGCGCTTGGAAATTTTTCCAAGGCATCATTCCCCAGCAGTGACACCAGGTCAGTTGGGATACTGGATTTACACACAAATGTGTGTGGGCCCATGACTCAGAAGTCCTTGAGTGTTTGTGAGTATTATCTCACATTCATTGATGACTTCTCAAGGAATACTTGGATCTATTTCCTGAAGGCCAAGAGTGAGGTCTTCATATGGTTCCAAGATTTCAGAGCTCTTGTGGAGAACCAGTCGGGAAAAAGGATAAAAGTCTTGCGGTCGAATAACAGGGGAGAGTATTCCTTGAGACAGTTTGTAGACTTTTATGCATAGCATGGCATCAGGAGATAGATGACCATACCTTACAACCCCCAGTAGAACAGGGTTGTTGAGAGGAAGAACTAGGCCATTACCGGTGTAGCGAGATCCATGCTACATGATCATAGTTTGCCTTTGTATTTGTGGGCAGAGGCATGTGTTACTGCAGTTTATCTGTAGAATAGGAGTCCCCATAGGATTTTGGGGAAGATGACTCATGAGGAGGCCTTCACTGATAGGAGGCCCGATGTTGAGCACATCAAGATATTTGGGTGCTTGACTTTCTCTCATGTCCCCTCAGAGAGGAGGACAAAGCTAGACCCCACAGCCTAGCAGGGGATTCTAGTTGGATACTCAGAGGTGTCGAAAGCCTATTGCAACTAAATTCTTCCACTTAGGAAAGTGGTGGTGAGCAAAGATGTTATATTTGAGGAGGATAGGGATTTTGTGAGATCTCTTGAGTCGAGAGTTGGAGTTGAGGATGATGCAGAGTTGTCAGTTGTAGTCTCAGAGGGAGCACAGCCTCAGTCGTCAGGTACACCAGTATCAGGGGTGACAGGGTCACCATGCATAGATTTAGAGTCATAGTCAGAGCATGTTCAGTCAGATGGGGCACAGACTTCAGAGGGAGTACAGACTTTAGGATCTTAGAGTGTTGAGGTGAGTCTGGAAGCCATTACTCTTGGGTAGAGAGACCGTGTTTCTCCATTGACCACTTCAGGGAAGAAGAGACCTAGATGGTTTCAAGAGACCCTGAAGGAGGCTAGTGAGAATGTAGGGGAGCCCGAGAGCCATATCAAAGAGAGAAAGCCACCAGTCAAATTGGATGCATATTTGGCATTAGTGAAGAGTATCAGGGATACTAAGACACAGACTTTTGCACAGGCAGTGGACCATCAAGTCTAGAGAGAGGCCATGGTCGAGGAGTATGACTCCATTGTGCACAATGATGTCTGGGATGTGGTTCTGAGGCTAGTTGGGAAGTCAGTTGTGACTTCCAGGTCATTGTACAAGACCAAGATTGCTGCAGATGGCAGCGTGGACAAACACAAGGCCTATTTTGTGGCATGAGGCTTCTCACAAATTGAGGGAGTTGACTATAATGAAACTTTAGCACTAGTTGCAAGATACACTTCTATCAGGACTATCACTTCCATTACAGCAGAGATGGGTTGGTGCATTCATCATATGGATGTGAAAATCGCATTTCTGAATGGCTTTATTGAGGAGGAGGTGTACGTAGAGCAGCCATAGGTTTTTGAGGTGAGTGACAGGGAGACTCATGTGTGTCTTCTAAGGAAGGCACTATATGGTCTGAAGCAAGCTCCCCGAGCTTGGTATTCATAGATTGATACTTATTTTCTTCAGATGGGCTTCGAGAAGAGCGATGCTGATCCAAACCTCTATTCCATCATTAGGGGTGAGGACACACTCATTCTCATTTTGTATGTGGATGATCTATTCATTACTGGAGCTGAGGATCTCATAGTTGGGTGCAAATTGTGACTTGCATCAGAGTTTGAGATGAGTGATATCATATTGATGCACTACTTTCTGGGTATGGAGGTATGGCAGGAGGAGGGTCACATATTTCTCGAGCAGGGGAAGTGTGCAACAGATATTTTGAGCAGGGTTTAGATGGAGGATTGCAGACCCATGTCTACACCTATGATCACCAACTAGAAGAATCTTAGTGCTTCAGATAGCCAGTTGGTGGATGCCACAGTATACATGCAGTTGATCCGTTCACTGATGTATCTGGTTAACACTAGACTAGATATATGTTTTGTCGTGAACACACTCAGCCAGTACATGGTTGAGTTGAGGAGTGTTCACATGGTTGGGGAAAAACACATTTTGAGATATGTTGCTAGGACAGTGGACTATGGACTAGACTATGTCCGAGGATATGGATTCAGTTTGGTTGGTTATATAGATTCAGACTGGGCAGGATGTGCTGCTAATAGGAAAAGCACCTCAGGGTGCTTCTTTTGCTTGGGGTCAGGACTTGTTTCCTGGTTCAGCTGGAAGCAGAAGTCAGTTTCTTTGAGTTCTATTGAGGTAGAGTATATGGTAGCTAGTCAGGCTAGTTGCGAGGCCATTTGGTTTCATAATATGCTGGTTGGTTTATTTGGTCAGGAGATGTCATCGACTGTCATTCACTATGATAATCAGAGTTGTATCAAACTCTTTGAGAATCCAATGTTTCATGATCGATAGAAGCATATTGAGATCAAGTACCACTTCATTCATGACTGGGTTCAGAGAGGGGCAGTTCAGTTGTAGTATATATCTACATATGAGCAGGTAGCAGATATTCTCACTAAGGCCTTGCCATGGGGCAAGCATGCCTTCTTCAGAGACAAGATGGGCTTGGTGAGGAACACCTTCCTCGGTAAGAGGGAGTGTTGCAATTTGTACCTTGGGAGGTGTTCCCCATGTGCTTTTGACCTCTTTAGCACATGAGGGAAGGACATGACACTTTGTACCTTGTACTCTTGTCTATTTTCATTTTGACTTTGGTTAAAGTGAAATTTGGTCACTTTTGGCCTAAAGTGACTATTAATTCACAAAGGGGTGAATTTGGAGACATAAAGTAGACATAGGAAACTGAACCCAAAGTGGGTTTATGATTTAGATATGAATGGGGAGATCTCAACCATTGATTAGATGGGAGATGATATGATCTCCACCATTCATGATCTAGGTTTCCTTTTGCTTGTCTAAGAGGGGTGAAAAGGTCAAAGGAGGGGTGCATTCTTCACTTAGTTTTTTGCTTGCTGAGAGAGGAGCACTTGGGAGATGGAGATGAGGCCTTTTGCATGAGGATGCTTGAGGGAAGTCACTAGCTTTCATTGTTGAAGGCTTGGAGATGCTTTCTTCATTTATTTCTTGGTGCTATTCTACTTCAGAGAGGGGCACATTAGCTTTGGAGGCTGATTCATTCTTTGTAGGATATCTAGCCATTAGATTGCAGTGAGGTCAATTTCAGAGTGAGGACATCTACTGGAGCTTCATTCCTATGGAGGGGTTTTCAGATCTAACATCACAGTTGGCAGTTGGAGCAGATTCAGTGGTTCTGGTAGTTTGCATGAGGGACGCACCATTTTGGGGTGCATATGTTGATGTAGAGCTTGTATTTCAACTTGGTCCCTCTTTTGTCTCAGTGTGGTCCATCTCATGTACTGGTCCTCATAGTTGCCAACAGGGTAATATTGTTCCTTTACCACATCCACAAAAAATCCCAAGTGGGCTCGACCCCTATATTCCAGACTCCTATGTGGAAATTTTCTCCCAGTAAGTTTCCCACCAATGTTTGACATGGGGGAGATATTTAAGGAGTGTGTAGGTGATCTTTTCCCTGTCGAAAAAATTATGAACAAAGAAATAACCTTCTATCATATTTAACCATTTATCTAGGGCATCCACATTTATATGACCTTCAAATATCGGAATATAAAAATTAACTTGTACCTTGAAAGGAGAGGTGCTTCCAAAGTGGTTCTTTGATGAAGATGTGCCTATTTCTATCGGCAGACAATGAAGGATGTGGGAAAAATTCTCCATCATTTAGTCCCTATGTCACGTGAGAGCTTGATCAAGCAACAGATTGATAGAATCGTCTACTCCATCATTTTTCTTTTCTTCTACCATGGAGGGTTTCTTGGGTGTGAGAGAGTGATTGTCTTCAAGAGAGACAATCTTGAGACCCAACTTTATATACTAGGACCTCGTCGGGGACATGCAATGAAAAAAAATCCGATCAAGAGAAGCTTGCTCTTATACCATTGATATGGATTATTTTTGGCATGAAATGAGGGTGGAGAGATAATAAAAAAATGTACAGAGATATCTTGGATATCCAATAATATAACATAAATGTATCAGAGATGAAACCATAAACATAGAGATACATTAATACACAATTTTCTATTAATGAGAGAAAATGCATGAAGACTGTAAAAATACAAAGTGAAAGACTCGCTAGAATGGTGGTAGCTTATCTCTGAGAAGAGATGTATCCTCTACTCACATTCACAAGAAGATGAATTTACAATGAGGCTCTGAAGTCCTTTTTATCATAAAGAAAATGCAAAATCCTAACCTCGGAAGATAAAAATCCAACAGTTTTGTGGACCCTGTTTTGGGTAGTTTGGTGTATCAACTTCCTGAGGGCGTAACTTTGGCATAGGATCTCCATTTGGGGTGCACGATAGCTTGTTGGAAAGGTATCATCGAGGAGATTAATCTGGGGGGATCATTCCTTTTCTATCATTTAGAACCTTGATCCTGAAAAACCTTCATTTAGGCCCTCAAAATGGCCCCGAAAGTTAAAACTGCTAAAAATAATAAATTGCCAAAATTGCCAGAAAATTGTTTTGAGCGAGTTGGAAAAGGTGGGTGGCCACCGATATCCACTTGGATCAATCCACCCTCCTTAGGAAGACATGGTATCCATTGCGTTGAGTGCACGGAGGAGAGGGAAAATCATTTGTTGAATCAACATCTTGATGAGCTACTAGCCTTGTTGGAGAAGTTATGCTCCTTAGCTTGTTGAAGGTTGTCACGAACTTGTGGATGGAAGGAATGGAACTTTACTAGTCTGGATACATGAGATGCCTGGGTGCAGAAATAATCTTTACACTTTGTTGCAATCTTTCTTACCTGCATCTGTTGGATAGAAGGTGCTTGGGCCGAGGCTGTAGTGGTTGCAGTATCCTTATCGTCACCTTTTGACTAGATTATGAAGAAGCTAAATTTTGTAGTATGAGATATTACCTTGTGACACTGTTTAGGTGGAACGGTAATCGAAACTACCTCTGGTATTCTATAGAGATGAATCCCCAGAGAAACAATGACACTATGGGGTCGAGACTCATAAACAACATGGATATTCCACATATATGGTTGGCCCAAGAGAACATCACATACATCCAGTGGGGAAACATCACATAATACCTTATCCTTGAAGCGTTGGATGCCGTATGACAATTGAAACTATGGGCTGACACAGAGATTTCATCCCTGGCGAAGCCACCTGATGTTGTATGGATTCTAGTGTGGTGTTGTCAACAATCCAACTGTTTGACGACCTCTATTGAGATGAGGTTATTCTAGCTTCCACTATCACCAATAAAATGCAGCAGGGTCCCCTTCACCCACATCTATGAATGAAAAAGGCACTCCCCCTCTTCAAGATCTATTGGTTCTTCTGGTTGAATTGTTGTGGTTGCAACAATAGCAGTGGGCTATGCGTCGATGATTTGTATTTTACCAGTATTTTTAGAATAAGATTCTGAATCAAGGTTCGACTCCTTGTCTTTGATCTCAGCCACCAATGATTGTTTTGAGCGACATTCCTTGGTGTTTTTCCATGGGATTTTGTGGAAATCACACTATTTTCCGGTGTCCTTCTTTGTCTTCCCATGACCCTTCTTTTCCTGTGGCTTGGAATGGTTTTTGAGAGATTGTTTGTTAAGGTCGTTTTTATCATACTTTGTTTGTTGCAGATTTGTAGACCCAAACTCTCATTTGTTCTGGTGCTTAAATTTCTGCTCGATTTTAACAACATATCGATAAGTAGCATTGAGTGATGAGATGTCCAAAAAATCCATTTCAGTTTGGATGTATCTGTGTAGAGCCCCACTTTGATACCTAGCTTGGTGCGCAAGGTATGAAAGGTATTGGTGAACTCCAAAACTTCTTGGCCCCTCTCTTGCCACAGTGTTTTCCATCTCATGTACTGGTCCTCATAGTTTCCAATAGGTAATACTGTTCCTTTACTGCATCCACAAAAAAATCCCAAGTGGGATCGACCCCATATATTCCAGACTCCTCTATGGAACTTTTCTCCCTGTAAGTTTCCTACCAATGTTTGACATGGGGGAGAGATTTAAGGAGTGCGAAGGTGATCTTTTACCTGTCATAAAAATTATGAACAAAGAAATAACCTTATTACATATTTAACCATTTGTCTAGGGCATCCACATCTATTTAACCTTCAAATATTGGAGTATCAAAATTAACATGTACCTTGAAAGGTGAGGTGCTTCCAAAGTGGTTGTTTGATGAAGATGTTATTGTTGCTATCGGTAGGCATTGAAGGATGTGGGAAAAAATTTCCATCATTTCATCCCTTTGTCACGTGAGAGCTTGCTCAAGCAACAGATTGATAGAATCGTCTGCTTTGACATTTTTCTTTTCTTCTGCCATGGAGGGTTTCTTGGGCATGCAAGAGCGATTGTATTCAAAAGAGACAAGCTCGAGACCCAACTTTCTATACTCAGACCTCGTTGGGGACATGCAATGAAAAGAAAAACGATCAAGAGCAACATGCTCTGATACCACTAATGCAGATTACTTTCGGCATGAAATGAGGGTGTAGAGATAATAAAACAATGTATAGAGATATCCCAGATATCCAATAATAGAACAAAAATGTATCATAGATGAAACCATAAACACAAAGATCAGTGATACACAATTTTCTATTAATGAGCGAAAATGTACAAAGACTATACAAATACAGAGTGAAAGACTCGCTAGAATGGTGACATCTTATCTATGAGAAGAGATGTGTCCTCTACTCGCATTCACAAGAATATGAATTTACAATGAGGCTCCAAAGGCCTTTTTATCATAAATAAAATCCAAAACCCTAACCCCAGAAGATGAAAAACCAACAATTTTGTGGACCCCGTTTTGGGTAGTTTGGTGTATCAACTTCCCGAGGGTGTAACTTTGGCATACGATCTCCATTTGGGGTGCACAATAGCTCATTGGAAAGGTATAGTCGAGGAGATTCATTTAGGGGGATAAATTATTCCTTTGGCTATAATTTATAACCTCGATCCCGAAAAACCTTCATTTAGGCCCTCAAAATGGCCTTAGAAGTTAAAACTGCTAAAAATAGTAAATTGCCAGAAAACTGTTTTGAGCGAGTTGGAAAAGGTGGGTGGCCACCGATATCCACCTAGATCAATCTAAAATCCTTAGGAAGAAATGGTCTCCATTACATTGAGTGTCCGAGGGAGAGGGAAAAGCATTTGTTGAATCTGCATCTTGATGAGTTGCTTGCCTTGTTGGAGAAGTTGTGTTGCTTAGCTTGTTGAAGGTTGTCATGAACATGTGGTTGGAATGGTTGAACCTTTTTAACCAGTCTAGCTACATGATATGACTGGGTGCAAAAGTAATCTTTACACTTTGCTACAATCTTGCTGACCTACTTATGTTGGATAGAAGGTGCTTGGGTTGAGGCTATGGTGGTTACAGTATCCTTCTATTCACCTTTTGAACAGATTATGAAGAAGCTAAATTTTGTAATATGAGATACTACCTTGCAGCACTGTTTAGGTGGAACAATAGCCAGAACTACCTCTGGTATTTTATAGAGATGAACCCCCGGAGAAATAATGACACTGCGGGGTCAAGACTCATAAACAACATGGCGCTTCCACATATATGGTTGGCCCAAGTGAACATCATAGACATCCAGTGGGGAAATATCACATAATACCTCATCCTTTAAGCGTTGGATGTCGTATGACAATAAGAACTGTTGGCTGCCAAAAATATCTTGTCCCTGACGAAGCCACCAGATGTTGTATGATTGCAGGTGTGGTGTTGTTGACAATCCCAAATGTTTGATGACCTCCATTGAGATAAGGTTCTTATGGATTCTGCTATCAACAATAAAATGTAGTAGGGTCCCATTCACCCACATCTGTGAATGAAAAAGGTGCTCCCCCTCTTCAGGATCTGTTGGTTCTTCTGGTTGAATTGTTTTGGTCATGACAATAGCAGTGGGGTCTGCATCGATGATCTATCTTTTACCAGTATTTTCAGAATGAGATTCTGAATCAGGGTTCAGCTCATTGTCTTTGATCTTAGCCGCCAATGACTATTTTGAGCGACATTCCTCGATGTTGTGCTAGGGGATTTTGTGGAAATCGCACAATTTTCTAGTGTCCTTCTTTGTCTTCCTGTAAACCTTGTTTTCCTATGGCTTGGACTAGTTTTCGGGAGACTGTTTGTTAGGGTCATCTTTATCATACTTTGTTTGTTGCAGATTTGTAGACCCAAACTCTCATTTTTTCTGGTTCTTAAATTTCTACTTGATTTTAATAGCATATCAATAAGTAGCACTGAGTGATGAGATGTCCATAAAATCCATTTCAGTTTGGATGTATCTATGTAGAGCCCCATGGTATTTTAGAACCAAATTTTGTTTGGAGTCTTTGATACCCAGCTTTGTGAGAAAGGTATGGAAGGTATTGGTGAAATATGGAATTTCTTGGCCCCTCTCTTGTCGTAGTGTGGTCCATCTCATGTACTGGTCCTCATAGTTTCCAACAGGGTAATATTGTTCCTTTACTGCATCCACAAAAAAATCCCAAGTGGGCTTGCCCCCATATATTCTAGACTCCTCTGTGGAACATTTCTCCTAGTAAGTTTCCCACCAATATTTGACATGGGGGAGAGATTTGAGGAGTGCAAAGGTGATATTTTCCCTCTCGGAAAATTTATGAACATAGAAATAACCTTCTAACATATTTAAGCATTTGTCTAGGGCATCTGCATCTATTGACCTTCAAATATGGGAATATCAAAATTAACCTGTACCTTGAAAGGAGAGGTGCTTCCAAATTGGTTGTTTGATTAATATGTGCCTGTTTCTATCGACGGGAATTGAAGGAAGTGGGAAAAATTCTCCATCATTTCGTCCCTCTGTCGCGTGAGAGCTTGCTCAAGAAACAGATTGATATACGTGTCTGCTATGTTGTTTTTCTTTTCTTCTACCATGGAGGGTTTCTTGCGTGTACAAGAGTGATTGTCTTCAAGAGAGACAAGATCGAGACCCAACTTGCTATACTCGGACCTCGTCAGGGACATGCAATGAAAAAAAAATGATCAATATCAACATGCTCTGATACCACTGATCCGGATTATTTTCGGCACGAAATGAGGGCAGAGAGATAATAAAACAATGTATAGAGCTATCTCAGATATACAATAATATAACAGATATGTATCAGAGATGCAACCATAAACACAGAGATACAATAATACACAATTTTCTATTAATGAGCAAAAATGTACAAAGACTGTAAAAATACAAAGTGAAAGACTCGCTAGAATGGTGGCAGCTTATCTATGAGAAGAGATGTGTCCTCTACTCGAATTCGCAAGAATATGACTTTACAATGAGGCTCAACGGGCCTTTTTATCATAAAGAAAATCCAAAACCCTAACCCCAGAAGATGAAAAACCAACAGTTTTGTGGACTCCATTTTGGGTAGTTTGGTGTATCAACTTCCCGAGGGCATAACTTTGGCATACAATCTCCATTTGGGGTGCACGATAGCTCATTGGAAAGGTATCGTCAAGGATATTAATTTAGGGGTTAATTTTTGTAAGTTGTGGCATACAATTATTTGTGTTATTTTGTTTAATGTTGCTTACATCTGTAAGTATTATGATTATAGCCTATATTTGTAGTTGTGCATGAGTATGTCAGTTGATCATAGCCTTTCCTGCTAAGATAACCTTGTAATATTTGGTTATGAGTTGTTAAGAAGAGAATTGAGTGTCTGTGTGCACAAAATTGTAGCATGTGTACACCAATAGGATGGAATTTTTGTGTATGAATAGATAAATTAGGTCCCATGCATAGTTAAATCTGAGCTGGCACATGATTTCTAGATGGTTGTGCATGTAGTTGTGCTGTGTGGATAGTATGTTGGTACGTGAAATTGATGAACACAATTTTGAGTTAATTATGCTACTTAAGATTGCATTAAAAGAGAATGGTGTGTCCTCTATTATAAGTTGTGTAGCACTAATAAAGCTTGGGTTGAGCGCATTACTTCAAATGATATTACATGGATTGAGTTTAAAGCAGATTCTGTGCAGTGTACTTTTACAGTAACTTTGGTAAGTAGTGTGTTGGGAATATTACAATTTGGTTAACTTAGTGCTTATGAAGTTGAGGTTGTGTGACATGGCCTAGCCTGGGGTGGTTGGGGATGTTACACATTACTCCAATAGCTATTAATAAAAAAAAAACTGAAAATCTAATTATTTTTCAAGGTTTTTATCAAAAGTGGTTTATTGAGTTTGGTTATTCTAAGCATTATTCTCACATGCAGTTGTCGTATACTTTTTTGTGAACTTAGAAGGACTATAGTGGGATAGTTGGAGTGAAATTAGGAGCAGCTAGAAACTAAACTAATAATTGGTGGAAAAAACAAACCACCTGCATTGATCAATGAAATGCAATGTTGATGAAACATGTCAAATACTCATAGGATGCCATGCTTTGTCATTTTCTACATATCTATGATCTGGATAATGTCTTATGTGTCTGATTCTCTTACAAAGAAAAATTTTCTAATTACATTAAAAAATACTATTAACATGTTCCAAAAGTACATAAAAACATAGAAATTAGCAAATCAAAATCACAACATAAAGATTGAAACAACTTACAATTGAGGAATTGAAATAATGGTCTCTTATTGATAATGGGAGTATTAAGGATAGAAAAATACCAATAAAAAAATCAATAAATTGAAGCAAAAAAGGCCCTTCATGTTCAATTTCATAGATAACATCAAACACAAAATAACAGTCTCATCCACAGGCCCTCAAGTTAGTATTAGGTATGATTTAAGGGGAATCTAAATCAATAAAAATACTTGACCTACCATCTTATGTGACTGTAAAGAAAAAAATAAGGCATCTAAAGAAATACACAAAACAAGTAATTATACAAAAGTTATTAATTTATTTCAAAAGACGTTGCACTAATAAAGAAATACTAACATGCATGCTTTGCAAATATATACTTTAGCCAACATGGTGTGCAAGCTTAGAGATATATAGAAGCTAGATATCATAGAATAAATGTGCACTCAATCCTAATTTATTACACAAGAATATCAAATATGAAAGTACTATCCAATATATTTATGCTAAGTTCGCATGAAAATCTACAGGTTCAATTATCATAAGATTTCAATCATAAATAGTATTTTCTTAAATGGGAATATTTTTCCAGTGTGGTTGCAAGGGGTAGTGAGACATCAATGGGACCTAATGGTTGAAATCCTAGCCCCACTTGAAAGGGGTTGTGGACGATCGAGCTATGGAGAGCTATTTTGTAGCTGTGTTGAAAATAGGGGAGGCTCTCATCCCATATGCGTGGATGCTTGGAGTTGTACATGTACAATATGTGCATGATCATATTATTGACAAACCCTGTCTGGCCATCAATTTGGGGGTGGAAGGAAGTGGATTCCATGAGATTAGTGTCCAATAATGAGCAGAGGCTTGATCAAAATGTGATGACGAAATTATTGTCCCGATTGAAGATGATGATCTATGGTATCCTAAAATGTACCCACATCCATTTGAGGAAGAGATTCAAAGTGGAATACGTTGTGATACTCTTCTTGTAGGTTGTTAGAATGGCCATCTTAGAAAATTGATCAACAACCAAAAAAACACAGTCACTGCCTTGCTTTGTTGAAGGAAAACCATACATGCAGTTCATCGAGATGGATTCCCAGGGCCTGTCGAGAGTAGGAAGAGGGGTGTATAGGACTTTATTCTTAATTCCTGGTTTGGCAATGACACAGGTAGTGCAAGACCTGATATACTTGCTGACATCCTATCATAGTTTCGACCAATAAAAATTCTTTTGTAGTATTTCCACGGTATTTTCCATGCCAAAATGTCTTGCCATCTGACTGTAATGAGATTCCCAAATCATCTTTGCACGCTCACTTGAAGGAACAAAGAGGTGGCCGAAATGGCATAATAGTTCATCCTGAAGGTGAAAGTAAGTGAGATTCATTCCTATGTCCAACAACTGGTAAGTGGTAGTGAAGTCAGGAACACTTTTGTAGAGTTGGGGCCACTCAGAGGTCTCATGTCCACAAGAGTGGAGCACCATTGTTAAGGAGGCAACTAGAGGTCGACTGAGGTAGTCAACAACATGATTGGTGCTCCATGTCTTCTATTTGATGTTGAGATGGAATTGTTGCAAGTATGTGGACCACTTTTGATGGAGGCCATTCTGTAATCTTCCTTATGTTTGTATGAATTGCAAAGGCTTGTGATCAGTGTGGATGAATGTCTCCTTCTTGAGAATGTAATTCTTCCATTGACAAAAGACTTGTACAATAGAACACATTTCTTTGTCATAGGTGGGGGACTTATGGATGGCATATGATAGTGCCTCACTTTGATATTCCACTAGATGACTGTGTTGAGTGAGAACTGCAACCACAACATAGTCTGAAGAATTAGTCTCAATCTCAAAATATTGTTGCAGATTGGGTAAGTAGAGTACTCGGGATGAGCACACACAATGTTTCATCTCATCGAATGCTTTTTGTTTTGACTTCCCCCTGCATGAAATTTTTCTTGCCACCAACCTTGGTTACTTGGTTGAGGGCCCATGCAATATGGGAGAATCCCAACATGAACATGTGATAGAAGTTGACAAGATATAAGGAACTTCAAAGCTCGGTTAGTGTGGTTGGGGCTGGCTAGTTGCGAATGACCTAGATCTTGGTTGGATCCACATGCACACCATGCTCATCAACAATGTAGCCTAGGTATTAGACCTTTTTCATGTTGAAGGAACATTTTTCCAATTTACCATATAGCTTGTGTTGTCGTAAAGTGTGAAGGACTTATTGAATATGTTGTAAGTGTTTCTCCCTAGTCTTGCCTAAGATGAATATTTCATCCAGATATACCACCAAAAACTAATTGGTGAAGGGCCACAATATATTGTCCATCAACCTGATGAAATTTGTTGGAGAATTTTTCAAACCAAAGGGCATGGACTTGAAAGCAGTCTTCCATACATTAGTATATTCTATTGGGACCTAGTGGTAGCCATACTTTTGGTCAATTTGACTGAAGTACTTTCCTCCCTTGAGCTGGTCAAGAAGTTCGTCAATTCAGGGAATTGGGTACCAGTTCTTGACTGTGATTTTATTTAGGGCCTTGTAATCAATGCAAATTTGCCATGTCCCATATTTCTTCTGCATGAGTACAATCGGGCTCCCATAGGGTGAGGAGCTGGGTCAGATGTGCCTCTTTTTAAGAAACTCTTGGATCTGGTGCCTGATTTCCTCATTTTCCATCACCAAGCAACAATAGTCTGGCCCATTGGGTAGAGGTGCACCAAGGGTTAGATCGATTGAATGCTTGACCTAACAGTGCAATGGTACTCCAGTGGGTGAGGAGAAGATGTCTTTGTATTCTTCCACGATCTTTTCCACCTGCTTCTATTGTGTGGAGATGCCCTGTGTAGAGGCCATGGATTTTTCTACAACCTTCTATTCACTTTGAGAGCAATTCATGAAGAAGAAAATTTTCCCAGTTTTGGAAATGACCTTCCTGTATTGCTTATAAGAGATCAAAGAAATGGAGGTAGGTGGATCTACCTCTGGTATCATGAAAATTTTTCTACCCTATGAGGTTTAGACTCATATACAACATGTCATTTCCACAATTATGGTTGGCCTAAAATAACATCACAAACTTCAAGGGGGGAAATATCACACAATACCTCATCCTTTAAGGGCTTGATGACGTAGGGTAGACGACAATGTTGAATGATGAAAATATCTCTCCCTTGGCGAAATGGTGTAGGGTTCTAGGTGTGGTGTTGCCAGCAGGTCCAACTACTTGATGACCTTTGTCGATATTAGGTTCTTTTGAATTCCTCTATTGACAATGAAATGAAATGGATCACCCTTCACCCACATTTATGAGTTAAAAATGCACTCACCTTGCTTTGGTTCTTCTGGTTCACTTAGCTAGATCCTAGTGGTAGTGATAGTGGCATTGGGTTTTGCATCAATGATCTGCTTCCCCTTGTATGGATCTGATTCAGAGTCGGAACCTACCTTTGAATCTGAGGCTTTGAGCGACATTTATCAGTGTTATGCTAGGGATTTGATGGAATTCACACCACTTCCCATTGTATTTCTTTGTCTTCTCATTACCCTTCTTTATTTATGACTTGGACCGGTTCTCTTAAGGGGGTCCATCCTTTCTTTGTCCTTTTTTTTTTGGGTTGGGACCACCTTTTCCCTACTTCTGCTATGAAGAATTCGTAGATCCAAACTCCCACTTCTTCTATTTAAATTTCTACTCTATTTTGATAACATAGTGATAATCCATGCCCAATGATGAGATGTCTAGAAACTCCATTTCTATTTGGATGTATCTATGTAGATTATCTCGGTACTTTAGCACCATATGTCGTTCAAATTCTTTTATACCTATCTTGGTGTGAAAGGTATGGAATATATTTGTGAACTCTGGTATCATCTGGTCCCTTTTCTATCATAGTGTAGTCCATCTCGTACACTAGTCATCGTAGCTTCCAACAAGGTAACATTGTTCCTTAATAACATCCCTGAAAGAATACCAAGTGGATGCGACCACAAATATTGCAGACTCCTCAGTTAAATTTTTCTCACAGTAAGTTTCCCAACAATCCTTGACATGGGAGACATCCTTAAGGAGCGCAAAGGTAATATTTTCTCTGTTGAAAAAAATATGGACCAAAAATACCCTTCTAGTAGATTCAACCATTTATCTACAAAATCCACAACTATTTGACCTTCACACATGAATATCAAAAACTCACTTGTACCTTGAATGCGGCGGCGCCTCCAAACTGGTTTCTTGACGAAGATGCATCACTTGTTGGCAGGCGTTGAAGGATCTGTGAAAAATTATCCATCATCTCATTCCTTTGTTGTGCAAGGGATTCCTTGAGAAATAGTTTAAAAGGATATTTTTCTCCTTGTTTTTATTGTTTTCCACCATGGGAGGCCATCAGGAACATCGGGGACCATCTTGCAAGAGATCAACTACTTTGATTCCTATCTCCTTGTACCTTGACCTCATTGGGGACATGCACAGAGAAACAAATAAAGAGAAGACCACTCTAATACCAATGACCTGGAATTATTAATGGAATGAAATGAAATTCAT
>JZKD02S0214539.1:235236-246686 GCA_000966675.3 Picea glauca | reverse complement strand
GCAGGGATAAAGGAAATCTACAGAAGACAAGGTGTTGTGGTCCCTTTCTGTCTGAGCAGGGACACTTAACCAAATCTCTACTAGCACACTTGCAGCATTAAACGAATTCTACAGAGGGTATGATGTCCCGACCCCTTTCTTTCTGAGCAGGGACCTTTAACCAATTCTCTGTTAAGATCATCACACAAGATTGCTGACAAAAAGAATTACAAATTCCATTCAATAACTAAGACAGAGTCAGTAGTGTTTCAGCAAAGCAGAATCCATTAAAACAGTGTTCAGCAAACAACAGTCAAACAAAATATAAACAGGAATTAAATAAGCACAGTTCTAACTAAAGGGTGAATCTTGTGAAGAAGGTGGGCCCTCCCTTCTCACAAGATTCCCCTGAAACGGGAAAACTTAGAGACGAATTATCAAAGCAGTCTTCTATTCATCTGTTGAAATATCACATTACAAATTGGAAAGATCGAACAGGTCCCGCTTCTCTGAAGTTCTTCAGTACCTAAAAACTTGGATCCCTCGAATGGTGATTTCCCTTGAATTTAAAGGGAAAATCCCATCGATACAATCATTACAAAGTAGATCTGGATCCTACACTAAATCGGATCTTCTTTCTAAATCAGCATAGGGTGTCCTATTCTCACGCAATCGAATGCTAATACAGGAGCTGAACGAGGCATTGTTGTTACGGCTGGTGTAACAGCTTCTTCTCATAGCTACTGATGTTGTTTCGGCATCGCAATTCACAGGTTGTTTCAGCCACGTGAATTGTGCTCTTGACTGTGTCGGCCTTGACTGCTAACTGTCATGGCTCCGTGTTTCAGCATCGTGGCGGTCTCCTCTGTGTTTCAGCATCTGCACTTCTGAACTGAGTTACAGCTCCATGTTTCATCATCTGCATCATTGAACCATGTAGCTGCTCCGTGTTTCGGCATATGCATCCTCGGACTGTGTAGCAGCTCCGTGTTTCGGCATATGCGTCCTCGGACTGTGTAGCAGCTCCCGTGTTTCAGCATCAATTCAACAGCGACTTTGGGTAGTTCTGTGTTTCAGCATCGGCCTTGAATACTATTCTGCAGATATAGACACTTATGCACTTCTAATCAATGGTTAGGTTCAAAAGTAATGTAAAGTATTATGCAAAATAGTAATGAGAAAGGACGTTGTATACCTTGGAATGATCAGGTGCAGTGATATTATGAGTCTAAATACTAGTGATGAAGGGTATAATAATGGCAAAAAGTATGGGCAAAAAGGTGCAATATGTGGTCCTAACAGCGAACACTTCAACTGCACTCCTTGCTCAGACAGAGGAACAATTGAAACTCATTCCTTCTCCCCTTCAAACTTCAACTCAAACATGAAATCATATACACAACATGTAAAGAAAATGTATAACATGAAGAAAACATTCATGAGCATATCATTTAGCATCAATACACAGAGAACAAACACAAAACCATGAATTTGAATTAATCTCTTCTATTAATTCAAGTATCTGTACATGGGTGTTTTTACACAACTCTCTGCATGCTCTCTTCTCAGTACTCCGAATAATGTTACAATGCACAATGAGGGTGTCTATATCCGGTTTCCCTCTTGCGCTTTCAAGCAGTCTAATCTAGAATTAAATTCTATCTACCTGCATTAACTATCTTAAATTTCGTCTACCTACTAAGGACGAGAGCAATCCGCTCAAGTTCCATTTACAATATACAAGTACGCTTCATTAAATTGCCACATTTATGTTCGCGCAAAAATTTCCAAGGCGTTTTCAAAATTTGTGCTGGTGCTCGTTCAGCTGTCTTCTGCTTCCGCTCAGGCTCACTTGATGTGGGAGATGCTCTTGCATCATATTCATTGGTAGAGAATTAGTATAATTATGTGTTATGATATACTATTAAATTTGTTTTCAATCCATGAAGGATTTATTTGATCTTTGGGAGGATTTCATCCTCTTTGGTTTTTTTCATGTATGAATCATATGTAGGAACATCCTTAATTTATGTCTCTCTTCCTTTCTTAGGCACTGGTAGAACCTAGGGGAGCTTAGCTCCTGCAAAGTGAAAAATCCCTACAATAGATTGACAACCATACTAGGGAAGTTTTTCTCCATGTATTAATCCCATTAGATTGTTGAATTTTTAAATATTATTTCTAAAGATATATTCCCTTTTAAGTGATCTTTTTCCATCCCAATAATTTCCCCACTCTTTTCTGAGTCTTGTTGAAAAAACCCATATCTCAAATCTGTCAAATATTGTCTAAATCCACCATTTTTTCACTTCCCAGCTTCAGTCACCCTTTCCCTGTGTACATATAGCGACCAAAATCCTTTGGTAGGAAATTTTTCTCTATAATGGAGTGACCAAACTCCTTTGGTCACACCTTTTTCTCTATAAAGGAGCGACCAAACCTTCTCTTAGGTTAACTAGGAGCGACTAGACCTTTTGATCGCACTTCCTCCCTTCACAGGGAGTGATCGATCACTTTGTCTCCCTTTTCAGGGAGAGACCATTATATTGAGACTCATTTTTGAAGAGTAATCCTTAAAAATACTCACTCAAATCTATTTTTTGTGGGCCACTTCAACACTCTAGATCCACCTTGGATCTACCTTAGATTCCTTGCTGTGAATTTTACAATTTTTTGTGAAATGTTTTTCTATTTTCTTGAAAATTTTCCTCTCTTTCTGCATGCCACTCATATGTCATCTTATTGCACTTATTGTTGAATTGGTCTGAACGAAACTCTTTTCCTTGGCCTTCTCAAGTAGTCTATAGATCCTTGGCATCTCCCTGAAACATTGTTTGAAGAAATTTCCCTTTGATTGTCTTCCCACTCTTAGTTTGATTGCTTTGAGTGTTGATTGCTTTTCAGTCATTTGTAAGACTTTTTTCAATTTTGAAACCTTGAGTTTTGTGTGTTTCAATTTTGGATCTTTGCTTTCTTCCTTCTTATCTACTTTTCAGTGCACTACACATTGTAGATTGAAAAAAAACGAAATAGAATGAATTCTTTTCAAATTTCATTTACTTGAAAAGAAAATGAGAAAGTATATAATTTTGTTAGCATGTTTTGAAAAGTATCCGAGGAAAGTTCTTTTCTTTCATATTGCAAGAACTTGATTTCATCATTTGGCATTGTTGTCCATTTCATTGAAAAGAAAATTAAGATTTCATGTTGTTGAGTGCTTAGTTGTCATTATAAATGAGTAAATAACTCCCCTTCGTGCTTTAGCTAGCTTTCATAGAAAAGGAGTTATTGCATTGCATCATTCTCTACACCTTTTTGGAGTTGAGTCCTTTACACATCATTAGTTTCACTACCGCATCATTGAGTAAACCAACAACCATAAAATCAAGCTCTTAATAAAAATGATCCAATAACTTTTTTTTTTGGGCATGTACATCAATAGTAAATCATAATAGAGATTTGGAATAGGTTGTGAGGTGAACTCTCCAAAGCAACTAAAACCAACTTAGAATCTTGCGATAGGGAGAGAAAATTCAATTTTCATATAATCATAGTCGGGACCCCCCTCTCACACAAGGGATAAACATGAGGTCATGTGCAAGAGAGAAATGGAGATTACCCCTTCGAGGATTAACGAAACATAGTGGAACGTTAGCATATTGGGGGTTATTCTTGAGAATCGACTGTTTTCATCCAGTCCTGGAACTTTGTGAATCCTGAATCCGTTCGGGGTCCTTTGGAGTTTTTTCCAGTCCTCTTGTTCTCAGTCCTCTTAGAAAATTTTAGACTTGATATCCTGCCCATACTTTTGGAGCTGACTGTCGACTATACCCTCCTGGAGGTTGACTGTGAGTTGGTAACCTTAGTAGCCATAATCCTTGGGGTCTATACACAAGGTGACGGTGAAGGGGAGTCTTCACTGTACCTAGGTCATACATTGGTCAAACTCACTCGGTCTCCTTGGAGGGTCACCCACAACTTTCGTGGTAAGGGGACTTACACGAGGGTGTAAGTCCTTTATGCAGGCTGACAACGTAACTTATCCACCCACTCATCCCAACCCATTCTTATGTGTTCTCGCAATGTTGGATTTCATCACCAACTAGTATATTCATTGTGAGAAGTTATTGGTTTGTTTGGTCTGCTTTCTATATTTTCTAGCATGTGTTGTTTGTTTTCTTAGTGGACCTTAGGATTGAGTCGGTATCTATGGCATCAATTCTTGGGGATACCAATGAAGGAATACCTTTTCCATGGATGTCATTTGTTTCTCCTTCTGTGGGACACATTGGTCCACCTTACATCGCCACTTTGACTCTTCCTGGTCTCATGATTAGGTTACCAGTTTGGTTATTTTCCACTCCGATGAACGTCAATGCTCCTAGTGCTTCATATGTAAAAACTCCACTCCATGATCCTCAACCTCATTTCGATCCTCCGCCTTCTTCTCCCTTAGGTTCTTCTTCCCATTCTTCTTCTTCTCCTAGTGAAAGTTGTACAACTATTAACTAGGTGGATAAGAAGAAGAAGAAACGAAAGAGTAAGAAGAAGAAAAATAAGAAAGATGAAAATATTCCAACCACTGCAAGATGTGTTGGAAGTGATCATCCAACCTATGAACATCATGCTAGGAGTGTTGATGGTGTCATCAAGTCTAACAAGAAAAATCACAAGTCCAAATTCCCTTGTAGGCTTTGCAAGTGTGATCACCTTCTCAAGGATTTCCCTGGTATTCCCAAGGTCATAGAAGTGTGGTCTCATTTTTATTCTCAATCCACATCATCATCCATTGCAGGTCATGCTAGTGACAACTCATCGAGTAGTAATCAGGTTGGAAATAAGAAGGGTAAATTCAAATTTTCTTTCTTGTTATGTAAGGAGATGCATCACACCTACCTTTGTCCCCGCGTGGATGAAGCTTCATATATGTTGAAAAATATTATTGATGTTGAACAACAAATTCCAACTGGTTACCGTAAAATATCTCCCAACCCACCACTAGTTGATGAATTGGTCAATCTGGTTCCCTCCTCGGTTAATCCAGTTGATAAGGTGGTCAAATTGGTTTCATCCCCTATTGACCTAATTGATAAAGTGATCGATCTGATTCTGTCATCGGTCTATCCCACTCTTCCATCGAAGGGTTAAACCCCAATGATCGATACGAGTACCTCCTCAGTCGATCTTGTCCATCAAGTTGTCGATTTGATATCCCCATCCATTGATCCCACTCCTCCTTTGAAGAGTGAGTATGTCGCTCAGGTATTTCTTGTCACTACAGATCCCTCCATACAAGGGGGCATTCCACCCATTCCAACAACACCCCCTCTAAGCAATGCTATTACTATTGATTGGAATGCTCTAATGTAAACTCGTCTTCCTTATTACACACCTTTCCAAATCACTGTCGAGGTTTGTGCTAGGAATATTCCTAACACTATAATAGATGAAGGAGCTTCTGTTAACATCCTATCCTCGAATGCTTGGCAAGCTCTTGGTTCACCTCATATTGCGTCGATGACTCATAATCTGTTTGCTTTTAACATAAGAGTTAGTCAACCTTTAGGGATCCTTCCTCAATTTCTTATTGCCTTGGGGGGGAAATGGTCTACATTGATGTGATGGTAGTGCACGGCCCCTTAGACTTTAATTTTCTCCTCGGGTGAGACTATGTTTACGCCATGAAAGATTTTGTGTCCACACTCTTTCGAGTGATGTGTTTTCCTCATAATAGACACATAGTGACCATTGACCAACTTTCATTCATTGGCCCTCATGTGATGGTCAACCATCAGTCTTTCTTGAATGGTCCTTATATGCCAGCATCATCTGCCTCACCGCAGGTCAATTATGTGGAAACCTGTCCCATGCATTCAACTCTGAATGAGAATGAATCTCTCCCTTCTGCTGACTTAGATACAGTAGTTGACATGGTGATCTATTCGATAGGGATTTTAGAGCCTGATCTTCCTACCCCTATCACGCCCCTCGATATGTATTCCTTTTAAAGTGTTGTTCTTCCATCTCGTGAAGATCTCTTGGAGGCCATGACCAAGGTTTGTCCCTTGACATGTATTCCTTCCGGATTATTATCCTCTTGGAAGCCATGATCAAGATGATAATAATGAACATGGTTCCCATTTCCGTGTCAAACTATTTAAAAAATGAAACAGAGATCTGGGGATTCAAACCAACTACGAGCATGGTTCCCATTTCTATGTCAAGATCATTAAAAAATGAAATAGAGGTATGGGGATTCAACCTAGCTACGAGCATGGTTCCCATTTCTATGTCAATCTCATTAAAAAATGAAAGAGAGGTATGGGGATTCAACCCAACTATGAGCATGGTTCCCATTTCTATTTCAAGCTCGTTAAAAAATGAAACAAAGGTTTGGGGATCCCACCCAACAAACAACATAATTTATTTTCGATTTCAAGCTCGTTAAAAAGTGAAATGGATCTAGGAGCATATTTCTTTCCTGTGTCAAGCTCATTAAAAAATGAAATAACCGCCTCTTCCATTGAGTCGAGTCTTTCATTACAACTCATACATGAACCTTCATTCCATCCACTTCAGCCAGTTGATCCTTTTTTCTTCCTCCCTCTCTGGTGAACATTTTTCCTATTAGTAACCAGAGGTCTATTGGGTATAGAAATTAGCAATAGGAGAAGAGTCAGTGGATGAAGCGAAGCTTGGGGGGCATGTCTCTGGTCTCTTGTTATCATGTTGGAGTTAAGCCACTAGCTTCTCAAGCTAGGGGAAAAGTTCCAACCACCCACCTTTGGAATTTACATTGGGAAGTGTCGAGCATAGTTAGTTTTCAATTTCAAGCTCGTGAAAAATTGAAACCATTTTCGAGCATAGTTTTCCTAGTTTCAATCTTGTAAAAAAATGAAACCTACCCAAGCATAGTTTTACTTTGTTTCAAGTTTGTGTAAAAATGAAACCAATCTCCAGCTTAGTCAATGTTCTTTCTCGTGCTCGTAAATACATGAGAATAGGTTACCAAGCTTAGTCTTTGTTCTTTGTCGTGCTCATAATACATGAGAATATGTTACCGAGATTAGTCTTTGTTTTTTCTCATGCTCACAAATACATGAGAATGGGTTACCGAGTATAGTTTTACATTTTTTTCAAAATCATAAAAGCTATATGAAAAAGTAGATCTTTGGAGTCTCCTTTAAGCTCTTTTCAGGCTCTCTAAATATGAAAAGATTGTTGAGTGAGTTTGTTTCCTTTCACACTTGTTAAAAGAATAGAAAGGATGTCTTTCGAGTGATAGTTTACCCCTTTTTCGGCCTCGTTAGACTAATTGCAAAAAATGAATACTCTAATCAAGCATGGTTAGAAGAGTTCTCCTAGGTATCATTTTATAATTTTTGGGCCCAGGAGACTAAATTTACGATAAAATTCCCCCCTTGGAGTCTTCTTTAATTTTTTCAGACTCCCTAAAACTGAAAACACCGGTGAGCAAAAACCTACCTAGGATCGAGAAAAATACCATTGAGTTTACCTTCTTTGGGCTAGTTAAACTTTACATCAAAGGACCCACACATGGGACCGAACCCCTCCTTCAAATTTGTTAAAAATATGTCGAGAAACTCATCGTAAGATGAGCTATATCGAGCATTTGTTATCCTCCTCAAGCTCGTAAAACTAGAAAGAGGTACTCACCAATCATGGTGGGGAATTTTTAAAGGGTTTTTCCATCTTGTTATCTTCAGTATCTCGCAGTCATTACTACTTTAAGTTGCCCTTGAAAAATGCACATGTTCTATCATCATATATAACATTTGAGTCATCCATTCTCTCTCATTGACCACCATTCCCATCATTGTGTCACGTTCACTCATTGGTCCATGACCAGTTATTATGGTATTCATCTAAGTTAATGCTGTCGAGTCTAGCCATTTATTGTGCACACTTGTTCAAGGGAAGTTTCTCTGCATCAGCCACCTGAAGTCCCTTTTTTCCCCTTTCCCGACCATCCCTATGTTAGTTGTGCTCCATTATGGTTTTCACAGCATCTATCTTTACATGTTTCATGCCGATTGATAGGGGATATATCAAGGCCCTCCTTCGGCATATTTCACCCTATTGACTCCAGCTAATTATCCAGGATTGAAATCTAGAAACCCATGAGTACCTTGGGCATGCACACATCGGTGGCAAGTCTCCTTGCATTTCGACAGTGGGTTTACATCATTGGCTCATGTCGAATGAATTTATGAGTGTTCTACGTCAACTTCTTTATTTACACTTCGTAGATTGTACTCAGTATCTTGGATTCCATCATCATCATCGATGGACTCACTCACGTCTGTTAACGATATACATTCAGGACCGATAATCAAATGGTTTCTACCATGCTCGACGTCAACTCATTTATTCACATGTTGTAGATTCATACCATTTGGATTAAGGACGAAGACCTTGGGGAAGATCACCCTCCTGTTAGATGACATTCTTTCCCAAGCCACGATGGAGAATATTCATGAGCACTTCACCGATTGCTCAGTTATTGAGTCATCTTACTGCTTTGTGTGACGTCACATAGATCCAAATTTGTACTTGGTTGTGGTTATGATTTCACTTGCGCCTTGCACAAATCCACAATATATACTTTCGTGGCCATGTTCGAGTCATGATTGGTTCTTGATGGATCCACGATGTATTTTGTTGTGGCCATCATCCCATTAATTGTGTCATGCATGGATTCGTAGTGTATTTATGGCAGCTATGCTCTTGTCTTTCTTATCGAGCCTGCATATGTCTGCCTCGGGGATCTTTTTCTGCATGACTAATAATGCTCTTCTCCAAGCTTCTTTGCCCAAAGCTCTATGACTTGATTTATAAAGTGTTTCGGCCATCAAACACCTCTTCTGACCTCAAACTTTAGGGGACATCTATTATAATGTTATTTTCCACCTAATCATTAGACCATTATCACCTAAATATCACCTATCCAATCCAACAACATTCAACACTTCTTCCCTGAGTTTCTAGCCTAATTTTCACTTGGTCGCTCTTATCCTTCATTAAGGGTTCGACCGAAAAGGGTTTGATCGCATTTTTCCTTCATTGAGGGAGCGACCAAAGGGTTTGGTCACATTTTTCCTTCATTGAGGGTGTGACCAAAAGGGTCGGTCGCTCCCTATGGCTTGCCAAGGAGCGATTGATCGCTTTGTCTGTCTATATAAGTTGCAACCGAGCCTAGAAGCTCATATTTTTGGATTTGGTTTCAACGGATGATATCTCCCACTGATTTCTAGGGGTTTAGCTTCGAGAAGGCTTCCATCATGAGCTCAAGAATATTATCCTAATAACTATATGGCCTTATCCCTAAATCCCTATAAGAACCAAGCCATTTCCCATGGAAAAGAGAAGAAAAGAGCTAGCAAGGTTACTCTGGTGATTTGGTTGCAAGACTTGGGAAATGAGCTTGGAAGGAGACTATTGGATCCGCTTATGATTTGTAAGTTGTAATATTGTTTCTTTGATTAATAAAAGACATAATATTGGATGTTTCCCTCTATCTAATTGTTCATACAAGTTTATGTATTCATTGGTAGAGAATTAATATAATTATGTGTTATGATATACTATTAAATGTGTTATCAATCCATGCATGATTTCTTTTATCTTTGAGAGACTTTCATCCTCTTTGGTTGTTTCCATGTATGAACCAGATCTAAGAACATCCTTAGTTTATGTCTGTGTCTTAGGTGCTGGTAAAACCTAAGATGGCTGAGCTCCTATCTTAGGTGCTGGTAGAACCTAAGGGGGCTCAACTCCTAGAGGGTGCAAAATCCCTACAAACTGAAAAACTATTGCACACATAACACTTCTACATTATTTTCCAAGAGCTACTTCCTCGAATTTTTGTTTTAATGTCTTGCACTCCCTTTTCTTCTCCTCTATATTCAATTTCTTTGGAGACTTTAGTTGGTTGGATTGGATCCCCGAGCCTCTTGAGATGCTATGAATTTGCGAAGTGCCTGCCGATTTGGCTAAGTCCTTTACAAGTTCTCTCTGAAGCTGTTGTAGCTACGGAACTTGTAGATCTGCAAGAGCTTGGTCTCCATGATTGGCAATTAAAGCTGGGATATCTTGCTCTCCATGCTATGCTGCCACGGCCATGACAGATTGACTCGATCAGCTGCCAATCTATCCGAACTTCTAGACTCGATGCGATCAAACCGTAGGCACCAGGACGTCACTCCTCCATTGATGCTCTGGTTCAGCAGAAAAGAGATCATTCCATTCAAACCAATATATTTATGATGGGAATGTGAGACACTTACAAATGGGAAACATTCATAGTCTCATTGTTGGCTACTTGTCTTTATATTTCTCTGACTGTTGGGACTTCTCTATCCATGTGCCTAAATTGCTAACAGGAGATTAGATTTTCTATATTTATGTCCACAAATTTTGGGGTTTTATCCACAAAATTAAATCAATGTAGTTAAATTCCAAGCTCCTGTCAAGAAAATTCTGTACTTGTGTAAAGCCACGGAGTCCAATTGATATCTTAGTGCACTTTGTTTGAAATGAGAAATAAAAAAAACTGCAAAGATTTGGTGCAGATCAAAACAATAACGTTTGGAAATTTGATAATCAAAATGTCTTACATTGGTGCAATTTCGACGGTTTAGAAGCAGGAGCGGACTCCAGCCCGTGTGAACCATTTGGATTCTCTCAAATTAGACCTAAATTCTCCTATATTATTTAGATTTCTCCTGCCGAGCTCTCCAAGTTCAGAGAAATTAAAAGCTTCCACAGTGACAAACATAAAATATGTGAGCTACATAAGTTCTCACATAAAATTTCTACATATAATGCTCACGCCCACAGTTAAAAGAGGATGACACATAACGAGGAAACAAAAGACCAAGGTAAGAA
Organism: Picea glauca; assembly: GCA_000966675.3. Taxonomy (NCBI): domain Eukaryota; kingdom Viridiplantae; phylum Streptophyta; class Pinopsida; order Pinales; family Pinaceae; genus Picea; species Picea glauca. Next base: position 235,799 of record JZKD02S0214539.1, on the reverse strand, counting down.
TGCGCATTTTTAAATTATTTGCCAAACGGAAAGAATGAACTTAGAAATGCTACAGATTCGTGGACCATGGCCGTGAGGGTTTTTACGGGCAGACTACGACAGGAAGTGGCCGTAATTCGTCGATTTAAAAGAAAGAATAAAAATTTTCATGAGTTTTTCCAGTACGTTCGATTCCCAAGTGCAATACATCATTTTCCATTGTAAATTGGTGAGGAAGGAATATTAGGGTTTAAATATAATGCCCACGCCCACAGTTAAAAGAGGATAACACATAACGAGGAAACAAAAGACCAAGGTAAGAATGCGCATTTTTAAATTATCTGCCAAACGAAAACAAATGAACTTAGAAATGCTACAGATTCGTGGACCATCGCCGTGAGAGTTTGTACGGCCAGACTACGAGAGGAAGTGGACGTAATTCGTCGATTTAAAAGAAATAATAAAAAATTTCATGAGTTGTTCCAGTACGTTCGATTCCCAAGTGCAATACATCATTTTCCATTGTAATCAACAACGATAAACCAACAAATAGGTGACGAAGGAATATTAGGGTTTAAATATTT
>JZKD02S0214539.1:197336-209389 GCA_000966675.3 Picea glauca | reverse complement strand
GATTCAAGAAGAAGTGGTATAAATCCTCAAGATTTAAGAACTATGGGAAGGGTTATAGGATGAACCTTCCTACTAGAAGTGTGTATCAGAAAAATTTCCCCTCTCAGAGTGGAAATAAATCTTTTGAGGCAGTCCTAGGAAAGACTGATAACTCAAATAACGAAACCTTAAAATGTTGGGGTTGTGGAGAAGAACATCGATTGAGGGATTGTCCACGCATACAACAGAACAATAAGAGAGTCTACAATATTCAAGAAGCTATCACTGTTAATTATGTGGCTAGGAACATGCCACAAATTTATTCAACCTTGGACAATAATCAAGCCGACCACCAAGCTTCAGTGGTGGAGATGGAAAGTATGATCGCCAACCATCTAGTTTCTATTTTAATTGACCCTGGTTCTAATTTGATTTATGTGGCCCCTCAAACTGTTGATAAGTGTAAACCACAACCATTATACAGGTTAAGCTGTGGTTGGTACAACTAGGCATTGGGACCAAAAGAAAAGTAGCAGAGGCCATACCAACTTTCCAATTCATCATGGATGGATTTCCCACCCGAGAGACCCTTAAAATACTTCCCCTTGGATCTTATGACTTGTTGGTTGGTATGGACTAGTTGGATGCTTATAAAAGTAAGTTGGACTATTACCATAAAACTTTATAATGTGTAAATGAGGAAGGGAGAGAGATAACCCTCCAAGGGATTCAGAAGCCTGTCTCAGTGAGACAAATATCAATCCTTCAAATGAAAAAGTATTGCAGAAAGGGGTGTCCTTTATATGCAATACATGTGTTGGAATTTGTTGAGGATGAAAAACCAAACCTAGAGGACCACCCCATATTAAGATAATATAAATACGTGTTTCCAAAAGAGGTACCAGGTCTACATCTAAGAAGAGACATTGACTTCTTGATAGAACTTGACCAGGAACAACACCAGCATCTAGAACGCCCTATAGGATGAGTATGCCAGAACTGGTTCAGCTCAAGCTACAGCTAAAGGAGATGATGGACAAAGGATACATCTGACCCAATGTATCTCCGTGGGGAGAACCCGTCTTGTTTGTGAAAAATAAAGATGGCACACTCCAACTGTGCATAGATTATAGATAACTCAATAAGACAACCATAAAGAACAAGTACCCCTTAACAAGAATCGATGACTTGTTCGACCAATTGGGAGGTGCTTCCATTTTCTCGAAGATTGACTTAAGGTATGGATACCATCAAGTCTGAATTAAGGATGAAGACATCCACAAAACAACCTTCAGAACAAGGTATGGTCACTATGAATTTGTGGCGGTGCCATTTGGGTTAACCAATGCCCTTGCCACTTTTATGTGCTTGATGAATAATGTACTTAACAAATTTATGGAAAAATTTGTATTGGTTTTCATTGATGATATCCTAATATACGCCAAGAAAAGAGAGGAGCAAGAAGAACATCTTAGAATCGTACTTCAAGTACTAAGAGAGAATCAACTCTATGACAAGTTTAGCAAATGCGACTTTTTCCAGAAGAAATTCCATTACTTAGGCCATGTCATTTCTAAAGAAGGGGTGGCAGTAGACCCTGATAAGATAAAATCGATTATGGAATGGCCTACCCCAAAGGATGTATCTGATATTAGATCCGTCATGGGCTTGGCAGGATATTATAGAAGGTTCATAAAAGGGTTTTCTAAGATTATATGTCCAATCACTTCCCTTCAGAAAAAGGGGGTTAAATTCACTTGGACATCAAAATGTGAAGAAATATTTCAAGAACTGAAATACCTCATGACCCATGTACCCATGCTGAAGATTGTAGACCCTGATAATGATTTCCTCGTGTTTACAGATGCCTGGAAGGATGGAATCAGAGGAGTCCTTATGCAAGAGGGACATGTAATTTTCTATGTGTCCATGAAATTGAATGAGAATGAAATAAATTATGTGACCCATGATCTAAATTTGGATGCCATAGTGCATGTTTTAAAAATTTGGAGGCATTAACTCCTAGGTAGGAGGTTTGTGCTTATGACAGGCCATTGTGGATTGAGGCACCTATTTGATCAACCAAAACTCAATGCCAGGCAAGCTAAGTGGATGGATCTCCTTAGTGAGTTTGATTTCGAAATCAAACACATCAAAGGAAAGGAAAATAGGGTGGTCGACGCCCTTAGAAGAAGGATAAAGACAATTCACCTAGAAGCGGTAAGAAATTGTGAAACAGATGTCAGGGAAAGAATCAGGAATGCACAAGAAACATATGCATTCTTCAAGACCGTGACCTCATACCTAAGGAAAGAGCCTATAGGGATAAAGTATGAAGGATACCAGATGCTTGATGAAGGTTTTTTGACCTACAGAAACATATTATATATTCCAAACTGTGATGACTTGAAGAGGTTCATAATGGATGAACTACACAAGAGACCATATACTGGTCACCTAGGATATCAGAAAATGATCATGGCCACTAGGAAACAATTCTATTGGCCTAGATTGTAGAAAGACATAGCTGAATATATATCCAAGTGCCTAGAATGCCAACAAGTTAAAGTAGAACACCAGCACCCGGCAAGGCTGTTACAACCCCTACCCATCCCACAATGGAAATGGGAAATCATCTCCATGGATTTCATCATCGGATTACCAAAATCGACCAAAAAAAATGATGACATCATGGTCATGGTGGAAAAAATGAGTAAGTCTTCTCACTTTGTTCCTGTCAAGTCAAAATGCAAGGCAATAGATATTGCCAACATCTTCATGAAGGAGATATTTATACTGCATGGCGTGCCTAGATAAATTGTATCTGACAGAGAAACCAAATTTACTTCAAACTTTTGGAAATACTTAATGGCTGGTTTTGAGACTGAATTGTTGTTCAGTACAACCTATCACCCTCAAACTGATGGAAAGAAAGAAAGAGTAAAACAAGTACTAGAAGACATGCTAAGGATGCATGTAATGCATCATCCTAAGAAGTGGGAAGAATACCTACCATTGGTAGAGTTTTCCTACAACAATGGATATCAAGAATCCTTGAAGATAAGCCCTTTTGAAGCCCTCTATAGTAGACAATGCAAGATCCCAATCAGTTGGAGTAATCCAGTGGAAATAATTACAATCAAACTTGACATGTTGAAAGAAATGGAACAACAAGTGATTCAGATAAAGAAAAATCTGAAGATTTCTCAGGATAGACAAAAACGTTACGCCGACAGAAAGAGAACCCCCAAAGAGTTCAAGATAGGAGACCATGTCTATCTCAGAGTTAGACCCAAGAAAATTTTCCCGAGAATGGGAGCTTGTGCCAAGATGCCACCTCGATATTATGGACCCTTTGAAGTCTTAGATAGAGTGGGACCTTTAGCCTATAGGCTAACACTTCCTCCCATAGTAAAGGCACACAATGTGTTCTATATTTAATTATTGAAGAGATATGTACATGATTCTAATCATATAATTGACTGGTCTGTGATCCAGGTGGAGATGGAGGGAGAATTCATGCTAGAACCTCAATGCATACTAGACAGGAAGGAAACCTCACTTAGGAACCGAATCATTTCACAGGTTAAGGTGTAGTGGAAACGCTTTGGCTTGGATGAGGCTACGTGGGAAATGGAGGATGCCATGAGACAAGCATATCCATTTTTTCTTACTCCTGTATATACATATCATGTTGACAGATAGAACATCAAGCACAATGTTCCTTTAAGGGGGAGGGAATTGTAACACCCTGTTTCCCCCAGTTTGTAAATATAACTATATTGGCCAAGCAATTATGATAAACTCAAAGGTGTGAATGTTTGATTTGATGGACCTTTGTATAAAAGGTTGATGAATGTAAATTCTGTTATTTTAATAGAAAATGGATGCGCGTTGCATGACTGCTGGAAAGGGGATGTGCTAAGAGAAACCATGAATGCTATGAAAAGGTGGTGGAGGGGACCAGGAATGGTTGCGTTAACCTCCACCGAACTAGTACTTTGCTAGATTTAATTTATTAGGATCAGAACAACCCTCTGACCCAGGAATGAATTATAGTCAAGATGGTAGGTGGGAAGACCTCCTTAAGAGTTAAAGAGGGAATGGGGCAGAGCACCCATCGGTAAGGCTTTCAGACCTGACCACGAACTAGGAATTTGTGCCACACACAATCTTGTTGAGGAGGGAAAGAAAGCAAGCAGTGTGGGCGGAGGAAGACCTGCGAAGAGTGCAGAGATGAGAGCTCAAGCTCTCGGGTCTGAGGAAGGACTGAAAGAGGAAAGTGAGTTACGATCGCAGAAAATAGAGACTAAGTCGGGAGAAGGAGAGTAACCTTCATTCCTATCTATTTTTGTACTAGGAGAAGGAGAGTAACCTTCTTCCCTAACTTCCATTGAGATGGAAGAGAGAGATTGAATCTCAAAGCATCGTGGTCTAAGCTCGGGGCTGGCCAGTGGTAAAGACATTTGGAGTGACTGAGCCTATGGTTGGGTGGAAATGAGCACCCCTTTCCGTAGTTACATGACGCCTCATGGTTCTGATAAGTGTTTTCATGCCTTATGATTTGAATTGGAAATAATGGATGCATGCATGTATTTATATGTATATACATGGTTTCTGTATTGAAATGATTAAGTTATGAGTATGCGTTTGTCCCCTTGAGAACTTATGCTTGTGATTGATTTTTCAAATGCTCCAGTTTAATCCCTCGAAGGAGTTTCTCCAAGGAATTACATCACAGTTCTAGATTCGGAGAAAGCTTCTTGGCACTGCTACCATTTCGGTAACCTTACAAGTTTACCTTGCCCTGTTTCAGAGCTTAAAGTTATGCGAGTTAGGGAGGCGTCTCCTTAAGTCCAGTAGTCTAAGAGACTTTGAACTTGCGCCCAAGTCCTTAACCAAAAACCCGACTAAGAGAAGAGTTCATAGTCCAAGCATCATCCGAAGGTCCATGTGACCTGGGTCTAGGAACCTTGCACTAAAAGGAGTTAGCTCATGAAGGTTTCAGAACTTCAGGAACTCGAAGCTCTGAGATGTAAAATTTCACGATAGTCAAAGCTACCCAAACTACTGGAGTAACAAGATCCATAGATGACTTAAGAACCTGACAACGAAGATGAATGTGAGTCATTTACCAGGAGGAGAAGTCGTCTCAGTCATCAGATTGACTCAAATACCACTAGAGTTAACGAAGTAAACACTAGTCGCTGAATTTAATCGATGGCTGGGAGTCATTGGCACATGTGAAATTAGTGGTCACGCTAGTTCGTGGCATGCAATTCACCAACGTCGTTGATCTCGTTAGGTTGGAAAATCAATGACTAGGATTAGATCAGATTCGGGTGAGCACTTCCCAAATTGTGGAGATTGGACCCCATAATCACTGTGAACTATTGATCTGTGAATTAAGATCGATGGTGGGGAATAATTGCGGAGCGTGAAGGTGAAATTAACGGACTTTCTAGTTTGCGACCCATAATTCACCAACGTCGTTGATCTCGTTGGGTTGGAAGATCAATGACAATGAATAGACAAAGTTGGGTGAGTACTTTCCAAATTGTGAAGGTTGAGCTCTCTTGTAACATCCCGCTCTGGCACACTGAGAACACTTATTATTTGAGGACACTTGCTCGCAAGTGATATGGACTTTTCTGATGTTAAAACATTTATACTTGATTATGATGCATTATGATAGACGGCATGATGTTTTACCATTTGATGTAGACAGGTGCTATTGACTCAGTTGTATTGAGTGTGTAGGGTTTTGGAGCTCGAGGATGCAGAGGCATTGGTAGAAACCCCTTGGACTCTGGATTGAGTCAGGGAGTGTGTTATCTGGGTTGATTTATTTACTGTGATATTTCATTGATTTGATGATTTGATGTTGACATTTTTGACATGATTGTTGATGATGCAGGCTGATGATAGCTTGCCGACCAGAATCACATATGGAGTAAAAGGGCCACACACAATTTCTAGAGAGGTTGAGGGAGAGGGGTGGACAGTAGCCCTGCCACCGCCTACTAGCACTCCCGCCGTGGCTCGAACTGTAGGTTAACGATTACCTAGTTCGAGAGGATCCACGATGCCGTGAGGGCAGACTGGGACAGTCGCTCACGATGATTCTAAGGGGCGCGCAATAAGGCGGGGGCCTTATTCCTTAGAACCCTTAGTCTCCCACAAGTTCACCTGGTGGAGTGTTCACTCCAGGGGTTATAGATGTCTACCAATCAGTCCAGTTGGCGAGTGGCACCCTTGGAGCACGTGGTGCATCTTGAAGGGTACGTCGCACAAAAGAAACTCAAGAGGCGAGTGGCACCCTTGGAGCACGTGGTGCATCCTAAAGGGCACGTCGCATTAATGTGGATGAAGGAATCAGCCTAAATAGCCCTAAGACATCAACACCTTAATAAATCCTTAAACAATTCCCCTAACCAGGCGTCGCTAGTTCCGAATTTGAGTCCTATGTCAAAAAAAAAAAAACATAATTCAAGACCTACATTAAATATTCATTACTCCTATGCTTTGCAACCTCCACCTAATCCACAGAGTTTCCTTCCTTAATTAAATACATAAAACAATTCCTCCTTTAATTGAATTCATAAAGTAATTCCTTGTTTAAATTGCATACTTAAGGCCATTCCTCATTCCCAGTAATAAGCTTGATAATTTATCTTTTTAGTGAAGGTGCTACTTCACCCTAACATAATAATCAAAACTTAACCATCTCCTAATAACAATTCCATTATATTCTAGCTCACAATAGCTCTTCCATTCAAATAACATTAGAATTTCATTTCCTACTAGCTAGCACTAACAATACTTGTGCTAATAATAAAATTAAACAAACAAACAAAAAAACCCACTTAAGCTAATGTGAGTCTTCATAAAGTGTGTAGGATAAAATAAAGAGATTAAGAAATTAATTCAAATAGGTGGTTGTAAATTTGAAAAGAAGAATTTAATTAGTTAACTAAGGGGAGTGTAAAAGAAAAAAAAAGATATATATATGAATTTTAAAATAAATTGAAAAGATGCTTAGCTGTGGGCGTTTTTATTTTTACTTTGTGGGCGAAATCTTTCTTGGTGGGTATTCTATTCCTCTGGGGTGAATTCATTGACTAGGGGGTTTCTCTTCATTCCCTATGGGCCTCTAGGTATGACAGTAAGTTGCTATTTTAGTGGGCATTGATTTACAGTGCGACCTTATATAATGCGTGATGTTTTCATTACAGCTCGTTATTTTTTCTTATTTACAGTGCACCCCTTTTTATTTTGGTGGGTGTTCTATTTTGCATGGGGGCGTTTAGACCCCCGTGGCTGTAGATTAAGTTACAGAGCGTCTTTATTTTTCTTGGGCATGCTTATACTGCCGGGGGCCATTTTCGTTTGGCATTTGATATGAGGACTGAAATTTGGTTGTTAGAACCGGGGCAGTATTAAACCTAAAACCCTTGAGTCTCGTGCACGGGATGGTTGTCATATGTGGTCACACCCAGTGCTGCATGCGACTGGCCGCAGGTTACCCTCATCTGATCCACCGCGCCCTCACCTTGACACCTGAATGCTCCTTAGACCTAAATCATGGAAGCATGTGAAAATTTGGGTGGTTCTAGTTTATGGCCTCGTCTGATACACGTAGCCTGTTCCTCCTACCCTATGAGCTCATGCGAGCTACCATTATGGGATCTCTTGTCCCCCTCTTGGAGTGTTGTTGGGCGCATTCCTAATGATGGAAAACCAGCGGATTGTCGGGAACACCTCCACGCGAATCGTTGGTAAGAGGCGCCACACCAGAACCGGTTTTCCTGAAAAGAACACTATTCGTCACCTGCCCAGTTCTGAGCGGCTTTAGAATTTTTTTTTATTTTTTTATCCACTTTTAATAGTGAGCTTAACCCACACGGCCTAGGCCTTATGGATAGACCTCACCCGTTGAAAAAAAAAAATTATAGAAGTACTGACCAAGGGCAGAGCATCTAAGGAAAGGACTGTAATTCATGCAAATTGTAGAAATTCTCATTTTGGGGAGGCATGACAGTGCTTGGTATGCGCTGGCGACTCCTGACCATTTTAATTGTGAATTAGAACAATTGCCCCTTTCAATGTCAGGCTTCAACACTCAGTTTACTGAATCACTTACCTTAAACGCTTTCCATTCAATACTCTCCAGCCTGTTATAGTGTCTTTCCAGCCTGTTATACTCTCCAGATAGCATATTTACCTCAACCTCTTCAATTCCAGCAACCGTGATATTTTTGCCCACAGATTTCTAGATTTGTAGTGATGAACAACCATTGGGTGGTTTACTGCTCCAGAAGGAACATTGAAGTGTCCCTACTTATAATGATAATTTATTATAAGTTTTTAATGATTAGTAATTTAGACCATAACGATTACAAGGTTTACAATTTGAATGATTAGTTAGAATGTAAGTTTATATCGATTGATTAGAATGAAAAGGTTTACAATGATTGTATGGAAGGCTAAGTTATAATGATTATTAATTAGGCAATAATGATTTATAATGCTTATTAATTTGATGGATTATTTAGAATTTTAGGTTCACAATGATTATTAAATTATATTAAAAAGGTGCCTTGTGATTAATAATAAACGATTAATGTTGTTGTGGTTAAGTTTGATCGCTATATTATGGCTTTATTTTTACCATTATCGTTTGCTAGGAATGGTAGGAATGGTTAAGATTTGATTATTATATTAGGGCAATGTAACACTTTTTCTAATAATAATGAATTATCATGATGGTTACTGTGGGATGAGGAACTGCTTTAGTTTTTTCGATTAAGGAGGGATTTGCTTTATGTAATTAATTAAAGAAGGAAACTCCCTTGTTTTAGGTCGTGGTTGCAAGTTATATGGGTAAGGCAATTTTAATATATTGTCCTGAATTATGTAAGAGCAATGTGCTTTTGATAAATAAAAGGTACGGTTAGGGTTAGATAACATATATTGGTAATGTTGATGGCCATCTAGGTTGCAAAGTTATAGTAACATTGTGTCATGGCCCTGGTGCCTTATTTCAATTTATTGTTGTAGTGATGTGTAAGGAGTAATGTCAATGCAATATATCATTGAAATACATAAGGATGATGTCATGTCCACATAAATAAAATGTAACGATAGTGTTATATATCATACGAAACACAACGACATCATGGTCTTATCACAGTACTATTGAAACTTTGGTTATGGACGATTTATAAATTATGAGGTTCCTGGATCTAAGTACCATAAAATGTTATGAGTTAGTAAATGAGGTTTCTTGTTCATTTAATAATGCTAGCGCTATGGTGATGTCATTGTAGTTATCAAGAATTTACTTAGTGAATTGCGAAGTCTTTATATTATAATGTAATGATGCTAGTTCCTATGAAGATGTCATGGCAGTTTAATTATTGATACTAACATATGAGATGAGATGTGGATGGAACCCTATTGCAAGGTAAGCGAGGTAATGTAGTGAAATTTTTCATTCATGGTATGTTATTGTAGTTTATGGTCAGTGGTAAACATATATCATGAATGGTCCTTGAAATTAAGTATGAAGAGTCACCATGGCTTAGTAGATGGGGATGAAATTTAGTTGATTTTACCTATTTAAGAATGGGTTGGTGATTCGTCGTCTAATAGAAGTCAACTGGGGTAAGTGGTTTGTAATTGAATTCGATGAGTCCTTCTAGTGGTTGGTCGTTGTTGGTGTCCTTCTAACTTGCATCTTCCATCGAGGTCGTGGTTGCCCTTGATATTGTAGTACTGGGTTGTCCTGCATTGTGTGGTTGATTGTGTCGGGCGGGATATAGACACCTCCTTGTAGCCTTAGTAATTATGTCTGTGTGTGTGATCCTTCTGTGTAAGAATCCAGTGCTGTATCAAGAGTCTCGGGCCCTTTAAAGGCAGGGTTTCCACTCTTACGACACACCTGACAGAGATTACTATTTTCTGCCTAAGCAATCAGCCAGGAGCCTATCTGACCTTCTCTCTCTCCAGAGCAAAGGACTAAGATTAAACGCCCTTCTTTCCTGTGCAGAATTAGTAAGATCTACTACCATGGATTATTCCCTCTATGATCATACTGGGCACAACCCAGTATGTCATTAAATGTTTGCATTGTACGCCTTATGTCCTTGGTCGTTTATTGTTGCAGTTACCTGTAGTGCGCCTTATGTCTTGGGTCGTTCCTTTCTTGCACCTCTTGTTGTGCATCTTGTCTTCTTTTGGTGACCATCGTGGTTGCGTCTTGTTAGTTTTCAGGTGGCGATGTAGAGTCAAGTGTGTTTGTTCCTTTGTACATGCACGCACACATTTACAACCAAAATAAAATAAAATTGCACCTGTTATCAGAGTTGTTGTCTTAACAAGGAGGGTCTTTACATCTCTGATAAAGAGTGCGCACATTAGGGCCCTTCAATCACTATGAACTGTCGATCGGTGAACACATCGGTATTGGCCGGATCCTAATCGTCAGACTTAGAAAAGTTTCTAGGTAGATAGTCATGAGTTTCTTTGGAAATCCATGGAGTAATGGGGTCCTTCTTTGTCATCGATCTGGGAGAAAGGACACGTGTTGGAAGATCATCGAATTTAGGTGTAATCACTCTGGGAGAAAGCGAGTGTGGAAAGGTTGAAACTCCCAAAGCCTGAAGAGGCAAAGTGGTTTACAATCGTCGATCTGTGGGAGACACACGTTGACAGATCATCAGCTTCGGGTGTAAGCACTCTGGGAGAAAGTGAGAGTGGAAAGGTTGAAAATACTGAAGCCCAAAGGATGAAGTGGATTATAGTCATCGATCTATGAGAGACATGCATCGACAGATCGTCAACTTTGGGTGTAAACACTATGGAAGAAGGAAGGTGTGGGGAGGTTGAAACTCTCAAATCCTGAAGAGCCGAAGCAGATCTGAGCCGTCCAAGCTAAAATGGACAGGTGTCATCAAATCCTGCACTTTGGAGGAAAGTCACTCTAGGAAAAAGGGAATGTGTTGAACAAGGACTCCCGAAGGCTGGAGAGTTAGATTTCATCTGAGCCGTTCATCATCTAAGGATAGGTATCAATAGATCTTCCATTTAGGAATATAGCCACTTCGGAGGAAGGTGGAGTCACTAGAGTTGAGAACTCCTGAAGTAAATCACGACCGTTGATTTGAAAAAGATGTCATTGATCGATCATTGACTTCATGTGAAATAATTCTAGGAGAAAAGGTGGTGTGAGCATTTGGGACTCCCGCATGTTGAATCCTTGAAGTGGACCTGAGCCATTGATTTAGAGGGACGAGTGGCGTTCGACCTGTAACTCCAGGTACAGAGTACTTTGGAGGGAAGTGGTGTAGGAACGTTTGAAACTTCCAAACGTCAAAAACCCAAAGTAAATTAGGGTCATCGAAATCCTTGAGGACATGCAATGTCAAATCATGAACTTCGAAGGGTTTCTACTACAGAGAATTTCGCGTGGTGGTTATCTTGGCGCCTGTTGTCTTGGCGTCTGGACATAGGCATGATCATATGAAATATAGGGGGATGAAAGAAACCGAAGATGTTGGGAGAGGATACCTGCCTGCTCTAAGCTCGTTTCGGGACATGGAAATCATGGATGGAAAGCTCTGGAAGAGTAGAATGGAAGAGGGACCCCGAATGAGGGTATTGTTTCTTAAGAAGAATGAAAATTGTTTTACTCCCCTCCGTGGGTGTGTTACAAAAAATGTTAGAAAAAATAAAAGATAACACATTCTCTCCATGTAGAAAGGATATGCAAATAGGGACCATGGGATTCTAAACTATAACTTCCTAGTTTTTTCATCCAAACTATTGTATATCTTATTATAATTTTGAAAGTAGAGACATCAAAATTGAGTAATTAGAACAAAGATTGACTTCATTACTCCAACAACTACTCATAAAAAAAATCCCAAAAATATAATTCTTTTTCAAGGGTTTTCTCAAAAGTGGTTTATTGAGTTTGTCTATTCAAAGCATTCTCCTAGAATGGGGTTGTAATATAATTTGTTGTGAGCTTAGAATGACTATAGTGGGTTAGTTGGAGTGAAATTAGGAAC
>JZKD02S0214539.1:180605-192774 GCA_000966675.3 Picea glauca | reverse complement strand
CACTCCCCCTCCAAAACCGCCCTTCCCCCAAAACACAAAACCGCCAGTCTTGACCAATATTTTTCTGGAGGTGATTCTGGGAAAATGAAGATGGATTTTCAAAATCCGAGAGAGGTTTTTCCTCAGCATGGGCTGAATAACAAAGTACTCTCTCAGTTTTTTCACAGGTGGCACGAGCAGGGAGAATCAAAGCCACCTTCAAGGCTCATTTTTTCAGTTTTTCATTCTTCTATTGCAATCCTAATTTTGCGAGAGGTTTTTCGGTGAGATGGAGGCAAATTTGGCGAAACCGAAGGAGGTTTTTGTCCATAACATGCCCATATACAATAAAATCCTTCATTTTTTTCCCAAGTGTCATAATTAAAGAGAAGAATATGTCTAAGTGGACCTCTTTTTCGCAGAAATTCGGCCCGTCTTTCATGGCAGACAATTCCAGATTTTTGGGGATTCGTGTCTATTTTTGGCCAAGGCGGTTAAATATGACTTAAAAAACTTGCTGGGGGATATCTCCTATTTATTAAAATGATTTTTAATGTAAAAGGTTGTTGATCTCACGCCCAGGTAAGCTGTGAGCACTGTAACTTCTATCAAGAGATTTTCCAGAAATATAAAGAAACATTTCACAAGATTCCTGCATGTTAGCTATTGGTGAAGTTTTTCCCTCGTCATTGAATGTGTATCTACCTTTGTTATCATTGTGTTTTCTGTCTGATCTTTTTAAAAGGAGTTAAATTTACAAGATTTATCTTTGCATACCCTGTTTTCTAACTTTTAAAAATATAAATGTTTGTCTTCTGATGTTATAGTGAAAAAATTCTTAAATGCTTCTTTACTGTGACTGATAATATCACCTTTTTCTACTAATCCATCACTTATTCCCAAAGAATCCAATATTTTCATTATCTCGCCCTATGAAAAGACTTCTTATAAATTTTTCTTTGATCTCTATCTTTATGAACAAACCCCATAGCCCAATGGAAGCGTGAAACCTTTTCCAGCCAATCTACAAAAAATTCCCAGAACATAACCTATTCTGCATAACTAGCCTAATATCCTATTTCAAACAAATCTAAATTTGACAGAGGGATCCCTCTCTGAGTCTCGGAGGGCTAGATCCCTGACTTGAAGTGGTTTTGATGTTGCCTCTATGACTGCCTCCATAGCCTTGGGCAAATTACAGAGTGCTAAAACTTCTGATGGGGAAAGCTATCACACCCTAGCTTTCCCTCTTTCACAAGCAGGAGCGCATCACAAACAATATCATCTCACCATGGAGGAAATTTAGTGCATTCTAGCTTTCCCTCTTGCGCAAGTAGGAGCACATCTCGAACAACATCATTTAGGTGTGTTAGCTATCCCTCTTGCACAAGCAAGAGTCCATCTCGAACAACATCATCCCACCAATGCGGAAAGCTAGCGCGTTCTAGATTTTTCTCTTGCACAAGCATGAGTTCTTCTCGGACAACATCATCCCACCATGGGGGAAGCTAGTGTGTGCTAGCTTTCCCTCTTGCACAAGCACAAGCTCATCTTGGACAACATCATCCCACTCTAGGGGAATTATAGCTTGTGCTAGCTTTCCCTAATGGGAAAACACGAGCTCATCTTAGACAACATCATCCCACCGTTGGGGAAAGCTAGCTCATGCTAGCTTTCCCTTTTGCACAAGAACAAGTACATCTCGAACAACATGATTCCACCATAGGAAAAAGATAATGCAAGCTAGATTTCCCTCTTTCATAAGCACAAGCGCAAACACATATTGAACAACATCACTCCAACCTAGGGGGAAGCTAGTGTGTGCTAGTTTTCTCTCTTGCATGAGCACTATCACATCTCAAAAATCATCCAACCATGTGGGTAAGCTAGCATGTGCTAGATTTCTCTCTTACACAAGCATATACGCATATCAAACAACATCATTTCACTGTGGGTGGAAGCTAGTGCATGCTATCTTTCTCTCTTGCACACACACAAGCACATCTCGAACAACATCATTCCACTGTGGGGGAAAGCTAGTCCATGCTAGCTTTGCCTCTTGTACAAGCAAGCGCATCTCGAACAACATCATTTTAACATGGAAGAAAGCTAGCACAGGATAGATTTCCATATTGTAGAACGACAAGCACATCTTGAACAACATCATTCCATTGTGGGGGAAGCTAGCACGTGCTAGCTTTGCCTCTTGTACAAACAAGCACATATTGAATAACATCATTCCACCATCAAGGAAATCTAGGGTGTGCTAGTGTTCCCTCTTGAACAAGCACAAGTACATCTTGAAAAACATCATTCCGCTGTGGGGAAAAGCTAGTTTATGCAAGCTTTCCCTATTGCAAAAGCACAAGTGCATCTCGAACAACATCATTCCACCGTGGGGCAAAGCTAGTGTCTGTTGGATTTCTCTCTTGCACAAGTATAAATGAAATTCGAACAACATCATTCCATTGTGGGGGAAAGATGACGCATGGTAGCTTTCCCTCTTAGAAATGCACAAGTGCATCTTGAACAACATCATTCCATTGTGCGCGAAAGCTAGCACTTGCTAGATTTCCCATTGCAAAAGCACAAGTGCATCTCGAACAACATTATTCCACGATAGGGGAAGGCTAGAGCATGCTAGCTTTCCCTCTTGCACAAACACAAGTGCATCTCGAACAACATCATTACACCATGGGGGAATGCACAAGCAGATATTGAATAACATCTTTCCATTGTGGGGAAAATCTAGTGTGTGCTAGCTTTCCCTCTTTCACAAACACAAGCACATCTCAAACAACATCATTCTAGCATGGAGGAAAGCTTGCACATGCTAAAATTCCCTCTCGCACATGCACAAGCACATCTTGAATAACATCATTCCACCATTAAGGAAAGCTAGCGGGTGTTAGCTTTCCCTATTAGGCAATCACAAGTGCATCTCGAACAACATCATTCCACCATGGGGTAAAGCTAGCACGTGCTAGCCTTCCCTCTTACAAAAGCACAAGCACATCTCAAACAACATCATTCCAGTGTTGTGCATCTCGAACATCATCCTACCATAGGGGAAAGCTAGCGCATGCTAGCTTTCCCTCTGACACAAGCATATACACATCTCGAACAAGATCATTCCACTATGGGGGAAAGCTAGTGTGTGCTAGCTTTCTCTCTTCCAAAAGCACAAGTTCATCTCGAACAACATCATTCCTCCGTGGGGTAAAACTAGTGCATGATAATTTTCAGTCTTGCAGAAGCACAAGCACATCTTGAATAATATCATTCCATTGTGGGGAAAAGCTAGTGTGTGATAGCTTTCCCTCTTTCACAAACACAAGCACATCTCAAACAACATCATTCTAGCATGGAAGAAAGCTTGCACATGCTAAACTTCCCTCTTGCACAAGCACAAGCACATCTCAAACAACATCATTCGGCCGTTAAGGAAAGCTAGTGCATGTTATCTTTCCCTCTTGCATAAGCACAAGTGCATCTCGAACAACATCATTCCACCATGGTGGAAAGCTAGTGCCTGCTAGATTTCTCTCTTACACAAGCACAAGACCATCTCAAACAACATCATTCCAGTGTTGTGCATCTCGAACATCATCCTACCATGGGGAAAATCTAGTGCGTGCTAGCTTTCCCTCTTACACAAGCATATACACATCTCGAACAAGATCATTCCACTTTGGGGGAAGGCTAGCATGTGCTATCTTTCTCTCTTGCACAGGCGCATATCGAACAACATCATTCCTTTGTGGGGTAAAACTAGTGCATGCTAAATTTCAGTCTTGCAGAAGCACAAGCACCTCTTGAATAACATCATTCCATTGTGGGGAAAATCTAGTCTGTGCTAGCTTTCCCTCTTTCACAAACACAAACACATCTCGAACAACATCATTCTAGCATGGAGGAAAGCTTGCACATGCTAAACTCCACTCTTGCACAAGCACAAGCACATGTCAATCAACATCATTTCACCATTAAGGAAAGCTAGCGCATTTTAGCTTTCCCTCTTGCATAAGCACAAGTGCATCTAAAACAACATCATTCTACCATGGGGGAAATCTAGAGCATGCTAGCTTTCCCTCTTACACAAGCACACGTGCATCAAGAGAAATATCATTCCAATGTTGGGGAAAGCTAGTGCATGCTAGCTTTCCCTCTTTCACAAGCACAAGTGCATCTCAAACATCATTCTCCCATGGGGCAAATCTAGCGTGTGCTAGCTTTCCCTCTTTCATAAACACAAGCACATCTCGAACAACACCATTCTAGCATGGAGTAAAGCATGAACATGCGATACTTCCCTCTTGCGCAAGCACAAACACATCTCAAACAACATCATTCCATCGTTAAGTAAAGCTAGCACGTGTTAGCCTTCCCTCTTTCATAGGCACAAGTGCATCTCAAACAACATCATTCCACTAGGGTATAAATCTAGCGCGTGCTAGATTTCTCTCTTGCACAAGCACAAGACCATCTCTAACAAAATCATTCTAGTGTTGTGCATCTCGAACATTATCCTACCATAGGGGAAAGCTAGCACGTGCTAGATTTCCCTCTTACACAAGCATATACACATATCAAACAATATCATTCCACTGTGGGGAAAAGCTAACATGTGCTAGCTTTCTCTCTTGCACATGGATAAGCACATCTCGAACAACATCATTCCTCCGTAAGTTAAAACCAGTGCATGCTAACTTTCAGTCTTGCAGTAGCACAAGAACATCTTGAATAACATCATTCCATTGTGGGGAAAATCTAGTGTGTGCTAGCTTTCCCTCTTTCACAAACACAAGCACATCTCGAACAACATCATTCCAGCATGGATGAAAGCTTGAACATGCTAAACTTCCCTCTTGCACAAGCACAAGCACAAGCACATCTCAAACAACATCATTCCACCGTTAAAGAAAGCTGGCGCATGTTAGCTTTCCCTCTTGCATAAACACAAGTGCATCTCGAACAACATCATTCCACCATGGTGTAAAGCTAGTGCCTGCTAGATTTCTCTCTTGTACAAGCACAAGACCATCTTGAACAACATCATTTCAGTGTTGTGCATCTCGAACATCATCCTACCATGGGGAAAAGCTAGCGTGTGCTAGCTTTCCCTCTTACACAAGCATACACACATCTCGAACAAGATCATTCCACTGTGGGGGAAGGCTAGCATGTGCTATCCTTCTCTCTTGCACAAGCACAAGCGCAATCTCGAACAACATCATTCCTCTGTGGGGTAAAGCTAGTGCATGCTAACTTTCAGTCTTGCAGAAGCATAAGCACATCTTGAATAACATCATTCCATTGTGGGGAAAAGCTAGCCTGTGCTAGCTTTCCCTCTTTCACAAACACAAGCACATCTCAAACAACATCATTCTAGCATGGACGAAAGCTTGCACATGATAAAATTCCTTCTTGCACAAGCACAAGCACATCTCAAATAACATCATTCCACCATTAAGGAAAGCTAGCGTTTGTTAGCTTTCCCTATTATGCAATCACAGGTGCATCTCGAACAACATCATTCCACCATGGTGTAAATCTAGTGCATGCTAGCCTTCCCTCTTACACAAGCACACACGCATCTCAAACAACATCATTTCAGTGTTGTGCATCTCGAACATCATCCTACCATGGGGGAAAGCTAGGGTGTGCTAGCTTTCCCTCTTACACAAGCATATACACATCTCGAACAAGATCATTCCACTATGGGGGAAAGCTATTGTGTGCTAGCTTGCTCTCTTACACAAGCACAAGTGCATCTCGAACAACATCATTCCTCCATGGGGTAAAACTAGTGCATGCTAACTTTCAGTCTTGTAGAAGCACAAGCACATCTTGAATAACATCATTCCATTGTGGGGAAAAGCTAGCACACCGTGTGTTGGCTTTCCCTCTTTCACAAACACAAGCACATCTCGAACAACATCATTCTAGCATGGAGGAAAGCTTGCACATGCTAAACTTCCCTCTTGCACAAGCACAAGCACATCTCAAACAACATCATTCCACCATTAAGGAAAGCTAGCATGTGTTAGCTTTCCCTCTTACATAAGCACAAGTGCATCTCGAACAACATCATTCCACCATGGTGGAAAGCTAGCACCTACTAGCTATCTTTCTTGCACAAGCACAAGACCATCTCGAACAACATCATTCCAGTATTGTGCATCTTGAACATCATCCTACCATGGGGAAAATCTAGTGCATGCTAGTTTTCCCTCTTACACAAGCATATACACATCTCGAACAAGATCATTCCACTGTGGGGGAAGGCTAGCGTGTGCTATCTTTCTCTCTTGCACAAGCACAAGCGCATCTTGAACAACATCATTCTCTATGGGGTAAGACTAGTGCATGCTAATTTTTAGTCTTGCAAAAGCACAAGCACATCTTGAATAACATCATTCCATTGTGGGGAAAAGCTAGCCTATGCTAGCTTTCCCTCTTTCACAATCACAAGCACATCTCCAACAACATCATTCTAGCATGGAGGAAAGCTTGCACATACTAAACTTCCATCTTGCGCAAACACAAGCACATCTCAAACAACATCATTCCACCATTAAGGAAATCTAGTGCGTGTTAGCTTTCCCTCTTGCATAAGCACAAGTGCATCTCGAACAACATCATTCTACCATGGGGGAAATCTAGTCGTGCCAGCTTTCCCTCTTACACAAGCACAAGCACATGTCGAACAACATCATTCCAGTGTTGGGGAAAGCTAGCGCATGCTAGCTTTCCCTCTTGCACAAGCACAAGTGCATATTGAACATCATCCTACCATGGGGGAAAGCTAGCGCATGCTAGATTTCCCTCTTACACAAGTCTATACACATCTCGAACAAGATCATTCCACTGTGGGGGAAAGCTAGTGTGTGTTAGCTTTCTCTCTTGCACAAACACAAGCGCATATTGAAAAACATCATTTATTCATGGGGTAAAACTAGTGCATGTTAACATTCAGTCTTGCAAAGGCACAAGAACATCTTGAATAACATCATTCCATTGTGGGGAAAAACTGGCATGTCTTAGCTTTCCCTCTTTCACAAACACAAGCACATCTCGAACAACATCATTCTAGCATGGAGTAAAGCTTGAACATGCAATACTTCCCTCTTGCACAAGCACAAACACATCTCAAACAACATCATTCCAACATTAAGGCAAGATAGCACGTGTTAGCTTTCCCTCTTGCATAAGCACAAGTGCATCTTGAACAACATCATTCCACCATGGTGGAAAGCTAGTGCATGCTAGCTTTCTCTCTTGCACAAGCACAAGGCCATCTCGAACAAAATCATTCTAGTGTTGTGCATCTCGAACGTCATCCTACCATAGGAATAAGCTAGCACGTGCTAGCTTTCCCTCTTACATAAGCATATACACATCTCGAACAATATCATTCCACTGTGGGGGAAAGCTAGCATGTTCTAGCTTTCTCTCTTGCACAAGAACAAGCACATCTCGAACAACATCATTCCTCCGTGGGGTAAAACTAGTGCATGCTAACTTTCAGTCTTGTAGAAGCACAAAAACATCTTGAATAACATCATTCCATATTGGGGAAAAGCTAGTGCGTGCTAGCTTTCCCTCTTTCACAAACACAAGCACATCTCGAACAACATCATTCTAGCATGGAGGAAATCTTGAACATGCTAAACTTCCCTCTTGCACAAGCACAAGAACATCTCAAACAACATCATTCCACCATTAAGGAAAGCTAGCATGTGTTAGCTTTCCCTCTTGCATATGCACAAGTGCATCTTGAACAACATCATTCCACCATGGTGGAAAGCTAGCGCTTGCTAGCTTTCTCTCTTGCACAAGTACAAGACCATCTCGAGCAACATCATTCCAGTGTTGTGCATCTTGAACATCATCCCACCATGGGAAAAATCTAGTGCGTGCTAGCTTTCCCTCTTACACAAGCATATACACAACTCAAACAAGATCATTCCACTTTGGGGGAAGGCTAGCATGTGCTATCTTTCTCTCTTGCATAAGCACAAGCACATCTCGAACAACATCATTCCTCTATGGGGTAAAACTAGTGCATGCTAACTTTCAGTCTTGCAGAAGCACAAGCACATCTTGAATAACATCATTCCATTATGGGGAAAGGCTAGCTTGTGCTAGTTTTCCCTCTTTCAAAAACACAAGCACATCTCCAACAACATCATTCTAGCATGGAGGAAAGCTTGCACATGCTAAACTTCCCTCTTGCACAAGCACAATCAAATCTCAAACAACATCATTTCACCATTAAGGAAAGCTAGCGCGTGTTAATTTTCCTTCTTGCATAAGCACAAGTGCATATCGAACAACATCGTTCCACAATGGGTGAAAGCTAGCACGTGCTATATTTCCCTCTTACACAAGCACAAGCGCATTTCGAACAATATCATTCCAGTATTGGGGAAAGCTAGTGCATGCTATCTTTCCCTCTTGCACAAGCACAAGCGCATCTTGAACATCATCCTACCATGGGGGAAAGATAACATCTACTATCTTTCCCTCTTACACAAGCATATACACATCTCGAACAAGATCATTCCACTGTGGGGGAAAGCTAGCGTGTGCTAGCTTTCTCTCTTGCACAAGCACAAGCGCATCTCGAACAACATCATTCCTCCGTGGGGTCAAACTAGTGCATGCTAACTTTTAGTCTTGCAAAAGCACAAGCACGTCTTGAATAACATCATTCCATTGTGGGGAAAAGCTAGCATGTGCCATGTTTCCCTCTTTCACAAACACAAGCACATCTAGAACAACATCATTCTAGCATGGAGGAAAGCTTGAACATGCTAAAATTCCATCTTGCACAAGCACAAGCACATCTCAAACAACATCATTCCATCGTTAAGGAAAGTTATGGTGTGTTAGCTTTCTCTCTTGCATAAGTAGAAGTGCATCTTGAACAACATCATTCCACCATGGGGGAAAGCTAGTGCGTGTTAGCTTTCCCTCTTACACAAGCACAAGAACATCTCGAACAACATCATTCTAGTGTTGGGGAAAGCTAGCGCATGCTAGCTTTCCCTCTTGCACAAGCACAAGTGCATCTTGAACATCATCCTACCATGGGGGAAAGCTAGGGCATGCTAGATTTCCCTCTTACACAAGAATATACACATCTCGACCAAGATCATTCCACTATGGGGGAAAGCTAGTGTGTGCTAGCTTTCTCTCTTGCATAAGCACAAGCACATCTTGAACAACATCATTCCTCCGTGGGGTGAAACTAGTGCATGCTAACTTTCAATATTGCAGAAGAACAAGCACATATTGAATAACATCATTCCATTGTGGGGAAAATCTAGCCTATGCTAGCTTTCCCTCTTTTACAAACACAAGCACATCTCCAACAACATCATTCTAGCATGGAGGAATGCTTGCACATGCTAAACTTCCCTCTTGCACAAGCACAATCAAATCTCAAACAACATCATTCCACTGTTAAGGAAAGCTAGCGCGTGTTAGTTTTACCTCTTGCATAAGCACAAGTGCATATCGAACAACATCATTCCACAATGGGGGAAAGCTAGCGCATGCTATCTTTCCCTCTTACACAAGCACAAGCGCATTTCGAACAACATCATTCTAGTGTTGGGGAAAGCTAGCACATGCTATCTTTCCCTCTTTCACAAGCACAAGTGCATCTTGAATGTCATCCTACCATGGGGGAAAGCTAGCATGTGCTAGCTTTCCCTCTTACACGAGCATATACATATCTCGAACAAGATCATTCCACTGTGGGGGAAAGCTAGCGTGTGCTAGCTTTCTCTCTTACACAAGCGCATCTCAAACAACAAATTATTTTCCAAATTGTCTAACCCAACATTATCAGGAGGAGAAATATCACCTTCATCACACTTATTCTGTTCAACTTTATCTTGCAAATCTGAGTTGTCCCTACCACACCAATTCTCTTCTTCTTCATTCTCAGACATCCATTCTTCATCTTCCTTTGAAAGAGCCAATAAAACATCATATGACATGCCCTGTAAGTAGTCTTTCACAACAGAGCCTTCATCATCAAGATTTTATGCACTTGTACAGTGATGTTCATCATTCTCAATGATTGTCGAGCCTACATAGTGCCCTTGTTTATGATCACTCTCACTTGAAATTGTATCGAGCTCTGAGACATAGCCATGTTCTTAGATAGAGCATGATTTTTTCTGTCCATGTAATGATAAATGTAAGAACATAATTGTTCCATGTATTTCATATGCATTGGAAGGTGAGAACCTATGGATACATCATCCTCTCCATCATGATTACACTCCTACAACCTATGGTAATGAGAGCCTAACATTGTCTTATTTAGAGGAGCATTTGAATTTTAGGTCTTTTGGTCATTCAAGCTATCAAAATTTCCCAATGATTGGATTTCCAGCCATTGCATATAACAAGGTAAATGATGATGACCCAACTACAAACACATAGATGAAGTGAAATGATGTGTGTTTGATCGATGCATACTAATAGGTAGAACCTCAGGTAGAGTATTTATATTCCCCCATTTGCCATCAAAATCAAGTAGAAAAAGAACCACGCGGAATACAAATTCTTAATCGTTTGTTACAATTTGAGAGGATGTTAAGCTTTAAGCTTACAGAAATGGACAACTACATGGGGGACAAACTATGCTTTATTGTAGTGCATCCATGCTCAATCCTCTTCGCAAATATTGTTGCCAAACTTTTGCGGATGATGTTCGATCCTTGTCCAATGACTATATAGGCCCACTTGATTTTATTGTCATCACTTACAAGGAAGAAAGGCTATCTAATTGCAGTGTTTAAGGGATGGAGGATATGTCAACATTTCTGCCAATCCCTTACTTGGAAGATTACTCTATTGTTACAGGAAAGTCATAGATTATGAAACTGAGTGGCATAGATTCCTATGTAAAGTTCTTGCAAATTTCT
This sequence comes from Picea glauca, assembly GCA_000966675.3. Classification (NCBI taxonomy): domain Eukaryota; kingdom Viridiplantae; phylum Streptophyta; class Pinopsida; order Pinales; family Pinaceae; genus Picea; species Picea glauca. Next base: position 181,846 of record JZKD02S0214539.1, on the reverse strand, counting down.
TTAAAGTCCAACCCCATGGTCGAGTTAAGCATAGCCAACCTAGGGAAGCATTAATAGGCTTTAGGTATTACTTGTTTTGAAGAATCCATGGATTAGTTTCATCACAAAAACCAAAATGATATTGAAATCACAGTTTCGGTTAGTAACATCCTTGTTGTTGTAGAAACCCAAGAAAACATAGATAAAATCCCATATCTAATCTGTAAATCCAAACCCAAGAAAACCGCACAAATATATCTTCAGTACCCTTGACCAAGTCAACCAAGACCATGCCCATATTTAATTCACAACTCTTTCTGTCATAAACAAACTAGCAAGTTAGCAACGCTTTTTTCTACCCAAACTACCTCTAGCTCAACTTCTTCGTATGATTATCCAATAAATGACATAAGCTGGTCCTATCAGGAAGTCCCTTGGATCAGTAATCCAGTTATGATCTTAAGGTTTCAAGTGTTCTTACTTATATCTATGATCCACATGGGACGACTCTTCCAAGATAGCATGGGTCTGAACCCACCACTACAAATAGTCCCCGAGATTTGTTCCTTGGAATTAGTATGCATGGATAACTTTAAGAAGTTATGGAAAAGTAATCTATCCTTCAACCAAATTCAACCTTCAAATCTGCAACACTACATAAATGTTTGAAAATGCCAGTGTAATTTTGAAGGGGTAACAATTACTCTTTTAATGACATAATATTCATCGTGGCATTTTGGTTAAGTACGCATACTTTTAGTGACATAATATTCATCATGGCATTTTGGTTAAGTACGCATATCCATAAGTAGTTGGTTTTGAGTTTGTTAGAATTAGGGAAAAAATTGAAAAACAAAATGCTTTTAAATTCTTGTTTACTAGATCAACACCTATGAGAAAAGATATAAACAGATCTTAATACAAACAAAATTTCTGAGTGTAGAAAACAAACCTTTAGCTTACCTCATGATCAATGAAAGATGTACCTGTCACATGTGTGGATGTAGACCTCTTGTATATGCTCAGAAAATTAGTTTAGGTTCATGGATAAAACCTTTCAGGTTTGATCTCTGTCAATAAGGACTGAGGGACAGTTTGCCAAGAAATAGACCACAAAAAGGATGTCTGAGACAGCAACAACAAGTACAGCAAAACCCCACAATAGAAAACAGCAAGACTTCCAAAGATGAACCAGCATTCTCTATATGTTTCTGTCAAAAATAGACAAAGGCCTTTTATATATTTACAATGGGTCCACTCAA
>JZKD02S0214539.1:161118-180555 GCA_000966675.3 Picea glauca | reverse complement strand
TGTGTGACACATAATGTATAGGTTTGAGTTTGTGATTCTATTTTCCTTTGAAACATTGATTGTTGAGATATAAACAGACTTTATCCCCACTTGAAATTGTGTAGGAAATATATGATAGTCTTGTATTGAGAATTTGAATCTTCTAGTGTTGTTGCAACTTGTGAATGGATGTGCTACAATTTTAAACAATGAATGAAGCATGTTTCTATTCATGTTGTTGGTGTGGGGAGGTTGTGGGATGAAGAGTGASTAGTATCTCATAAGGATAKTCARGGRTTGATACCCATARCATGCTTCAAATRGTWGGTWCCTTGTTGGTATATTCACTGCCCTATTATAGTTGTGTTGTAGTACATGTAAATATGTATCACACTATTTATTGCAAGTGTAATAAATATGAAGTGCATGTACTAAAATGAGAATCATCACTTTAGTCTATCCATGTGTTTGAGGGTGAAAGGTTGTAGAAAGATAAAATTGGCATCCTAGTAATTTCCATAGTGTTTTCCAGAAGGTGTAAAGAAAGTCAGAGCCATGATCAAAGATAATGTCAAGATGTAGCCCAAAACAAGAAAAAACATGAGGGAAGAAGAGTTTGTTGTTACACAGTGGCTTTGATACACAATATAAAGATGGACACTTTTGAGAAACAATGAAAACCATTGTAAAATACCTCCTTAGATACCTTATCGAGTTTGCTTCTATATCCACAAGACTGTGTGTATTTTTGTTTAATTTTCTTATTTAGGTAATTTGACAAACAATTCGCATACAGTCTTCTTACAAGAGTATGTAAATTAAGATGAAACTTATAATGTTCACACTAATATATTGGCACAATTCAAAGAGTATTTTTTGCACTCTATTGATTAAACTAGATGGGAAATAATGACAATATCAGTCTCAATACTTAGAAGAAAATAAATAGAATAACCTAGGTTATACAATCTGTGTGTGTTCTTCAAGATCCCAGTTCTCCAAGGAATATTCAACAATAGTATTTCTGGAATATATTAGCTTGTAGGTGCCCCGAACATTGCAGCAGTGCTACCATAGATGGGGCTGGTGTAAGGAAACCCCATGACCTCCACACAACAAAAACGAGTCTCATAATGAAGAAATTTGTCCAGAATAGCAACATGACCTGTAGCAGCTTGGACACTCACCCAACCAATCAATGAGAGACTCAGAACAAGGGAGAATAGGATCAGATTTGGCCTTGTTGATTAAAACCCGTCCCACAAACTCGACCTCTATGCAAGAATTCATGCCCAGAAAATTTGTCCCACCTTGGCAGCAGTCGCCCTACTCATAACACGGACCTCCAGTGGGTAACTCGCCCTCCTCTTGAGTAATCAACCTCTGTCTCATTCAAATGTGCGCCCAAAAGAGAAGAATAAGAACCCAAATGAGAGATTCGACCCCCCTTCTCAATGTATTCTTTAACACAAGGATCAATGTCATCGATAAATCTTTAGTTCTCACAAAAAAACAATAATCAAGATAACTCTGCTAACCATGAATTCCAATGAAGAAATATGAACCAGAGATAGATGAAGGGTTTACAAAAACCCTCGGTCTGTCTTCTCAAGAGCTCTCACAAATCTTTTTATCAAATGAGAAAATACAAAAATGAGGGGGGCCTCCTCTTTTCCCCTCTTTTATTTCTCTTTGAATTAATTCCCGCACACTTTACTTTTAATTTTCTTCTAAAGTCATTTTATGCTTGCACACTTTTGTCACAAAATTGTGTTGCTGCTTATTTCCCCTTTGGGGCTGGGTTACTCCCAGGTTCAGCCCGTGCACCATATTTTGTTATCCTTCCAAGAGAGGAGAACCCTGCTTGGCGTTGAGGCTCAACCAAACTAGCAAACTCACATATCTGATTCTCTATGGTATGATGAAAATTGCACCCCATTTGAATTTGTAAAAATTGAACCATTGATTAATATATGTATTTTTTTTATCTCATGTTGTTTCATGCAAGATAGGTGAATAATGTATGTTCATTTAATTCAAAGTCACTTTTTCTTGTGCGGTAATTGCAAACATTTGATCTTGGCATGTACAATCATTTTTTATCATTAATAATTCTTGTTCCAAATTAGATAAATCTTCTTAAGCATATTCAAACTCAGAAGTTTATGGACTTGTTGGCAGCCATTTCACATTTTTATCCTATCTTTATAAGCTGCGCACACAAGTGTTTTGGAACCCTTGATCTTCATCGCAATCTTTGAATAAAACAACACTATTATTTCACGCATTTGCACACCTGCCTTTGTTCTCGTTTTCACGACTGCAAGCGTGAAAACTTTGATTTTGAAGTCACGTCAATGGCATTAAAATCGTCACTGGGTTATTATGGTCACTCTTGTCTATGTGTTCATTTGCATTTCCAATTTAATTATAGGTGCACAGTTAGCAAGACACCAAAACCTTTACTCATTTGACATTTTTTTGTTGTTAATATGATTTCATTTTTATGAGACTGTGATGATATTCTAATGATTATGATTGAGTCCTTGATTCGATAGTCTTTGATGTTCTATTGTCTTTGATCAAATTCAATTTGTTCATAACAACACATTAACATTGTGGTTAGACTCTTGGTGCAATCATTGCATACAACACATACTTGCTATGATCGAACCCTTGGTGCTGACTTCGAAACATTGTTTTGATTTTAAAACCATGCAAACACTATTGCTTGTGAAAATCTTTGGGTTGACTCACCATAGTTTTCGTTAATTGTTTGAAAGGTATTACTTTTAACACATTGCAATAGTGATTTGAATCACCATATGCACCGTCGGTTGTACAGTTGGATATGACTGTTTTGCATGGGTTGATTTCGTTCCACCACACCCGCACACTTAGACATTAATGCCCGCCTCCTATCACGTGTTAACTCTATTGGTTTTGGGGAAGTCTGTGAGCTATTCAATCCTGCGAATACCCTGTCCAAACCCTTGCCCATTTACCTGGCTCACTGTGTGCTCTTGCCTATGGCACCTGTGGTGCGCATAGAACCAAATGGTATCCAAACTTTGTTGCTATTCGACAATGCTTGTGAGGATTTGGAAAATAGTGGTTGGATGGTGTTTATCCAAAGATTTGAGGGTTTCAACCTTTCGGTTTCCCAACAATTCACCCTCACCTTCGACGGATGCAGGGCTAAGGTCGGAGACATACAACGCGAGCTAAATGAGGAATCCCTAAGCTTAGCTACACGACTACCAGCTACAGGGCAAAGGTGGTTTAAAAATTCCAAAGTAGACGAGGTGCCATGGCCGCTCCTATTCACATCAAGGAAGATTGTTAGCTGCGATAGAGGTTTGCCTCTCACTACCCTCAAACCCAGGTGGCACGATCTTTTGGCAATTGTTAAGTAGTTTGTGACCTCTGAAGGTCGTTATGGCTTGGTATTTCTGTATCATCTTCGGTTATTGATGAATTTTATAGGATACCCTCTGAATATGTCACATTATCTCTTACGTAGTCTGTACAAGATGTCCAAACGATTTAAGGGTGAGTAGGCTAATAGCAGCGTTTTTCATCACTGCTTGATCAAACTCATTGTCGTCCACCATTTGAGCCTTAGTGGTGACTGTTGGCAAGCCTTCCTATCAAGGAATGGCTTTGCCACTCTCGAGTCTGTCCAAGTGGACAAGGTTGTGGTTACTGAAACTATGGTTGGACCAGCCGTGCCACTTCATATCCTTCTACCCCCTATCAAACCCTCAAATTGCCTCAACATGGACCAACTCGATACCATGGCTAACCCATGTGCTAAAGACAATACTAAATCCGTCAAGAGGCTTGTGAGGAAGAAAGGAAAAGGTGATACTATTGTCAACAATAAGGGAAAGAAAAATGCACGATGGGTATCTAGATGTGCTAGGAACAAACCCAAGAAAAACGTTGACCAGAAGCCAATAGTGCTGAGTGAGGACTCGGACTCCGAAATTGAACATTTATTAGCAGAGGAATACCCTTACTCTCATGGCCTTTTCTCTATGGAACCCTATGACTATGTTTCCAACTTAACTTTGTGCCTCAAGAACGATCCTAAATTCCCAGGAATTAAGCTTCACAGTGACACCCCTGGTAACTTGAAAGAACCGTCGCCTATGATGCCAAGGCCAAATTAATCACCTTGTACCCAATGCAATTCCTGGCTTGAACATTATTACATGGATGTTCCCCTGTTGCAATCGAAGATAAAATCTTTACAGGAACGAGTTACAGTGCTGTCAAAGGAGAATCATAGGCTAGAAGCCAATGAAAAGAAACAAAAAACCACCAGTTCAATTGTCTTCAGAAATGTCGAGGCAACAATGGCCTTTGTCAATTCAAAGTTATCATGAGCGAATCATTTTGTTGTTACCCAGGTATGTATTTCAACATCGATTTTGTTTTATGAGTTGGTTTGAATTAATATAACCGATTGGGTTTGCTTTCAATTAGTTCTATTCGTTTTAATAGATTCAAAATGATTATGTTATTTTCAAATTACCAAAAATGATTTCATTATGAATCATGTACATAATATTTGTTTTCTAAACTCGAACACATCTATGATTCGATTAATGCGATTTTATTGTTCTCAGATTAGTATAAACGCTTGATTTGTTTTCGATTCTGTTTGGTTTGATTTTGAAACAATTATGTACGTTTGAATTAGGGTAGTCATTTGGGTTTGATTTCGTTTAGTTCTGTTCGAATAGATTCAAGAAACGATTTTGTTTTGTTTTGAATAGATATTTTTGTTTTGGATTATGATTGCATTCGACCTGTACAAAAGATTTGTTTGCTAAAATCATGTAGCTATGTATTGATTGATACGACTTTGCATTAGCATATCGATTGTGTCGGCTCTAAGATAGTTCGATTCGTTTCTTTTTGTTTGATTTTGAGACGATTCTGTATGCTTGAATTAGCATGGTATTTTATGTATGCATTGCATCAATATCAAAGATTGGTTTGATAAATAAAATGTGATCTATTGATTCGAAAAAACAATTCTGTTAGTTTTGGATTTAAAAATGATTTTGTTAATTTCTGAGTCGACATAAAATATTGTGTTTGTATTAAATGAATATGAATAATTTGTTTGATTGGTTACAGTTTGTGTCGATTGAAATTGATTCATGAAAATGATTTCATTGGTTTTAAAGTGTCTAAACGATTCTGTCTGCTCTGAATTGGTAATAAGAAGTGTTGAACATATTGCATGTATCTCTGTTACCATTCGGTTAAACACGATTTCTGTTTGTTTCAAATTGGCATAAAGATTTGGTTACTTCTGGCATGAACGATTTGCTTTGTGTTCATTTAATGATTAAATATTTGGTTTAATAATTTGAATATATTTCTGTTAGTTTTGGATGGATTTAAAACAATTATGTTTTCAAATTAGACCAGCTACAGAATCGTGAGATTCTGTAGCTAGTCTTAAAATTTAGATTTTTGTTAATTTTACCAATAAACATTATCTAAACTTGTCTATTTTTGTCCACCTTCAGGTACTTACRAATTTCAATGGAAAATTGGGCATGCTGTGGCAGTTTAGGAGATACTTTTGTGATATAGTTTTGTTATAGGCTGTTAGTCATAGGCAGAAATAGGGACTTGGGAGATTGTTCCCACATTTTTTGTAAACTGCTTTGATAATTCCCACAGGGATGTTTTACCCTGTGGTATTTAAATAATTGTTATTTTTTGTAATGAACCCATCATCACTGTTGAGTGAACAAGACTATGGATTTATAATGATACAGACTTGAATGGAAGCCGATCTGTTGTAACAACTTTAGCTTTCAATTTATCATACTTTCGTTCAGGTTTTGTGCATTTTATTTTGTGACTAAGTCATTGACTACTTTAGATATCAAGAATTATTGCAGGTTAATGCGTTGTGATTTAAATTCTATCCATGTCTTATGTATCTTAGTTTTAGCACAACAATTACTCTGTTTTGATTTGATGAGTAAATATTTATCTTCTTCATTAAATGAACTGTTTTGTACAGATCTTCACGCGGGGATTTATCTAACTGTGATGATTTGTAAATCATAAGATTGTTGTCAGTTTTATGTCTTGTTTGTTTTGTTGTTTATATTCAAAAGAGCACTGCTGCTTCTTGTTTACGAGAATCCTGTGAAGAATTTGGTGAGGGTTTCCTCCCATCGAATAGCTGAATTGAATACTTTGCATGGGACAAATAGGAAGCGTTATTTCAGGTTAGTTCTTTATTTGTTATTTAATAGTTAATAAATATGAGAATTATCATTAGTTTAGATAGATACGTGGTTCAGTTCTACAGTTAGGATTATTATTTTAATTACTTAGCTTAGTTAGTTTTGTCTACTTCTATTCTTTCACATAAAAGATATAAAAATAAAAATAAAAATAAACAATAGTTTTGCTGTCATAGGACAGTTACAAATGATTTTTGCAGGTTTCCATTTAAAATCTGTAATCTGTAAATATTGTACATTTGTGATTAAGATCTAATTCTGTTGATAGCTGAACATTTAATTTCATAGAATTATTACTGTATAATATTAGACAAAAGACTGTATATATTTATTTCAGATTTGTTTATTAGTTTTCTTTCATTGTTGTTTTCATTTAGATTAGTTCCTTTAGCTAGTTTCTTTTGTTTTCCTAGGAATTAGATCGACCAACAGAGCCGCTAAACCTATCAGGGTGGATCATCCCAAACGGCTTGAGTTATTTAGACAACCTCGAACCAGATCCACTCTTCCAGTTGGCGGGCATTCATTTTCACCTGTCAACAAATGGCGCTAAAAGGAGGGCCTAAAATTTATTAATGGCATGAGGCGGTCATAAGACTCCTCCACCACCTAACCACTCACCTATAGTGACAAGAATCCATTCAAATGACAACATTCCCCCTCAAACAACAACCACATCAAACGATGATCTACGGATCATAGTTGAACCAACAACCCCAAATCCTACAGGTGGTGATGTACAAGAGATTGTTCACCAATCTCTTTTAAGAACACATAGTGCCTTCGCCCGTTTGAGGCAACCAAACCATCCTTTGGACCAACCTTTAGATTTCTCTGATATCAGAGAACAACTTGGAGCCACTAACCTCACTTTAAACCCTATAGATTGAATCCTCACTCTTGCTGCAGGAGGATCTGGAATACCACCCTTACCGCCTCCATCATCTCCTTCTTCTTCTGGAGAAGACTCTTCTGACGAGGGCAGTTCTCCTTCTCATCCTTCTACACCACCTATACCAATGGCCAACCAGAACAATCCTACCAGACCTTGGCTCGACTAGGATGCAGTAGTCGTACCTGGGGCTCAGCATCCCTTACCCAAACATCTGGAGAAGTGGCTTCCCAAGTTTGACCCTGGCTCTAAACAGATCGCCGAAGATCACATTAAAATTTTTATGTTAGCCATAAGACTCCGTAATGTCGAGCACGAAGACGTAGTCTATAGGTTGTTCCCCTACACCTTCGAGGGCAATGCCTCTACCTAGTACTTTTCCCAGCAACCCCATACCATCATGTCTTGGGAAAAGTTTGAGTCATGCTTTCTGGAAAAATTCGGAGACGATAAGTCCCCAGAAGTTCTAGTTATGGAGCTTTCTAGCTTAAGAATGAACCCAAAAGAAAAAATTAAAGACTTTAATAAAATATTCTTAACACTTAAGAACTGAATCCCTACGGATTCCATGCATGTCGAGAATATTATCATAGAATACTATACTAAATCCTTGCATCAAAATATAGCCATTTGGGTAAAACGATCTAAGAAATCCACGTTGTTAGAGGCCTTCGAAGAGGCCAGCCAGATTGAAAAAGACATACTTAGTTTAAAAGACACTACTAGCAACAAAACAGAGACTACTTCTTCTTCCAAAAAGAAGATCGAAATCCTCCCTAGACCTACTCAAAGTAAAACACAACTTGAAAGTTCTGATTTAGAAAACCTAACTAAAGTCATTCAAAAATTGTCAAATCAAGTTATAGATTTGAAAAGGACAGCTGAAGAAGCTCCTTCGAGCAAAGGGCCCTACAAACCCCCATTCAGGAAGCCTTTTCCCACTAACCGACCTAATCCAACTACCGAGGGCCTTAATCTAGAAAGTCTGCAATTCGCCCTTCAATCAATTTTAGAAGCCCAGGATAACTTGATGCCTCCTGAGATTCTTGAGGAGGTTGTTGAACAAGAGACAGTTCAAGAAGAAGAATCTTCTCCGAACATTTTTAGACACTTCTCGGATAGCATTTTTCAAGCTAACTTCAAGACAGTACATCCCTACAATACTAGGAGTAAGACAACAAACAAACCTTCTTCTGAAAAAACTACGACTTTTCCCCCGAAGCAAGCTAAACCAGCTAAGACTAAACAGAGTCATGTAAACCCCAACTTAGATTATGATTTAGTTGAAGATATTAAAAAGTTAAGGGCTAACATTTTTGTTTATGAATTATTAAAATTTCCATTTCTGCTACAAAAAATGTTACAGAATATCACAGAGAATAGCAAAAATGGTAATTCAAACAAGGTTGTTCAAAACAAAGTTCCTCAGAAGAATTCTGCTAAGAGTAATCCTGATCCTCATGATAAAGGAAGCCTCCCTGTAAATAATGTAACAAATGTAGATAAATTAGCTTTAGAAACTGCGAGTAAAAAGCCACAAACTACCACCCTTAGTACTCGTAGGAATGTACCTCCATTTTTGTTAACTTTCGAAATCTTTAATAGAAACGTGCACAATTGTATGGTAGACTCAGGAGCATCATTCAATGTGATGCCATGGTCGGTGTGTCAGAATATTAATGCTGAGGTTGAACCATCCACTTTAAAAATCATTCAACTTGATCAAACTAGTGTTAAAGTTGTAGGGGAATTAAGGAATGTAGGCGAATTAAGTTTTTGAAATGAAAGTGAACAAAACTGAAAGTTTTGAAGTCAAAGTCATTTCAAAACTTCCCCCTCCTTCATCCAAAAAGTCTATGCAGTCTTTCTTAGGCCAGATAAAGTTCGTTAGGATATTCGTCCCCAGTTTCTCTGAAATGGTTAGAACTTTACAGAATTTAATTAAGAAAGACACACAATATCATTGGGGACCCTTAGAAAATCAAGCTTTTAATGCAATAAAAAGGCCATAATAGATGCTCCTTCTCTCATGAGCCCCGACTTTTCGCAAGACTTCACGCTCTACACTTTTTCTTCTGACCACTCCTACACTGCAGTCCTAACTCAAAAGAACGCTGAAAACAATGAAGTACCCATTGCCTTTATGAGATCTTCTTTCAAAGGCACGAAACTTAATTACCCAGCGGTTGATCAGCAAGCCTACGTTATTTTCAAAGTAGTCAAACACTTCCGGTCTTATCTTTTGAAATCTAGAATGAAAATTATTGTCCCTTACCCAGTCGTCAAGAACCTATTAGTGCAGAAAGAACTAGGTGAAAAGAGGGCGAACTGGGTTACCTCCTTACAGGAATACGACATAGGAATTGCCCCAGCTCAGATAGTGAGAGGCCAAGGGTTATGCAAGTTAGTTGTTGACTCAACAGTAGGGCATCAAGAAGAAAATGATAGGTCAAACCTAGGACAGCACAACCAAAATGCAATCTGTTGTGCACAAAACTCTATTAGTCCATGGTATGATGATATAAAATTTTGTCTTGAACATGGGTCAGCCCCCCATCACCTAGATCCCACTAAAAGAAGAGAGTTAAGATTAAAGTCTACCTCCTTTCATTTGGTTAATGGTATTCAGTTTTGTCAAAATCTTGATGGCATATTGATGCATTGTCTTGAGAAAAATGAAGCAGAAAAAGTCTTACTAGAATTGCACGCAGGAGAAGCTGGTGGGCATTTTGGTGGTGACACCACTGTCCATAAAGTTTTGAGAGCCAGTTATTACTGGCCCACACTTTTTAGAGACACCCATGCCTTGTGCTGTAAGTGTATTATTTGTCAAAAAACATCCAGGCGCATACAGAAACCAACCTTTCCTTTGCAGCCTATTTTAGTAGACTCTCCTTTTCAGCAGTGGGGCCTTGACATTATAGGTCCAATCAATCTGCCATCCTCACGACAACATAAGTTTATCATAACAGCCACATATTATTTCACCAGATGGTCTGAAGCTGCCGCATTAAGAACTGTGAATACCAGTCAGGTAATTGCCTTTTTAAATTCAAATATTATCACTCGTTTTGGTATCCTTGACTGTTTAGTATTCAATAACTCTTCTTATTTTTCATCTCTTGAGATGAGCGAGTTCGCTCTAGAAAAAGGAATTAAATTGAAATATTCTGCTAGCTATTACCCTCAGGGCAATGGATTGGCAGAATCAACAAATAAGAATCTGATTAAAATTATCAAGAGAACGGTATCTGAGAATCACAAAAACTAGCATAATGCACTGTTAAACACAATTTGGACTGATAGGGTAACACCAAAAACTACTGTAGGTAACTCTCCCTTCTTTCTTGTTTACGACAGAGAAGCAATTCTTCCACCACACATTCTTCTTCCCTCACTACAGCTATCGCAGAAAATACAAGAAGAAAACTGTCCCCCCTTTGGAAAACCGAATCAACGCTTTAATGAAACTAGAAGAGGTAAGAGCCCAAGCTAAACGTAAGTTAGATTAGCATCAACTAGTGGTCAAAGTCTGGTTTGATTCTAACTCTACCTCTTATAGAAACTTCGAAGTAGGTGATCTTGTCTTGAAATGGGACAAACCGCATGAGGGAAAGGGAGAGCACACGAAATTTCAGAACTTATGGCTTGGACTATTTTTAATTGCTGAGAAATTGGGTCCCAGCTCTTTTCGATTGCAGAGTCTAGAGGGACAGCCAGACACCTATCCAGTGAATGGCCAAGCTCTGAAAAGATATTTCGCTTGATGACAACCCTTTGTATACTATGTAAATATTTTTCTTTTGTTTTCTTTTCTTTTACTGTTTTGGTTTTGATCTTTTCCCTTGCACTTATTAGTTTTTGTTTTTGGAAATACACATACCTGATTTTTGAACTATTTAGACAAAGAAAACAGAAAATTCTTTCACGGAAATGACTGCTAAAAAATTGTATAAACATCAATTATATACTTCTGAAATTTATATCTGTGTTGAGAAAAGACTGTTGTTTGAAAGAAGTTAACTGATTTCGATCTGTGAGTGAAGCCTGTCACGGTCATCTATTATCTTCTTACACTATCCCTGTTCCTTAAAGGAACGACTCAGAAGATGTCTCCCTTCCTTAGAAAGTTGGTTTTGTAAATAAACCATCTCTGGATCTTAATGAAGGACAGTTCTAAAATTTTTTGTTGAGGTTTGTAAAAAATATGCTAAAATATCATAATTTTCAGCGTCACCCCACTCAACTATATATCTTTAAAAAATAAAATAAATCATTAAAAGAGTTGTGGGAAGTGCTTGTAAACCCGCCGGGATGCTGAATAGGTCTGCTGGAAGCAGGTAAATGCATGCATGATGTCAAGACAACTTCGTCGGGGTACTGAACAGGCCCGCTGACAGTGAAGCAATGTCAGGTATATGAAAATTCGTAAGTATGAAACCTCTTAACCTTAACATGTCCTTTATTCTAATCTGGAACTTCTTGGCAGGATACGGATATCAGAGTGGGTTAAATGGAAACCCTGTTGAGGCTATGGATTCCTGCTAGCAGGAGTGGCCCTGTCAACAGTATTGGAGATTTTATATTTAATATCGTGGCTTGCTTATCTTAAGACTGTTTTCAGTTTTCATCCTTTAAACACTACTGGAATATTTGATTAATAATGATGTTTAGACAATTTTCTAGTTGTTTTTGAGTTTGAATTATTCATGTTATCATAATCTGAATTTGTTCTTTTGGTAGAGATAACTACTTCTACCAGTGTGTCACCATTGTTGGCAGCCATTTCAAATTTTTATCCTATCTTTATAACTTTCCCACACAAGTGTTTTGGAACCCTTGATCTTCATCGCAATCTTTGAATAAAACAACACTATTATTTCGCGCATTTGCATACCTGCCTTTGTTCTCGTTTTCATGACTGCAAGCGTGAAAACTTTGATTTTGAAGTCATGTCAATGGAATTAAAATCGTCATTGGGTTATTATGGTCACTCTTGTCTATGTGTTCATTGCATTTTCAATTTAATTATAGGCGCACAGTTAGCAAGACACCAAAACCTTTACTCATTTGACATTTTTTTGTTGTTAATATGATTTCATTTTTATGAGACTATGATGATATTCTAATGATTATAATTGAGTCCTTGATTCGATAGTATTTGATGTTCTATTGCCTTTGATCAAATTCAATGGGTTCATAACAATGCATTAACATTGTGGTTAGACTCTTGGTGCAATCATTTCATACAACACATATTTGTTATGATCGAACCCTTGGTGCTGACTTCGAAACATTGTTTTGATTTTAAAACCATGCAAACACTATTGCTTGTGCAAATCTTTGGGTTGACTCACCATAGTTTTCGTTAATTTTTTGAATGGCATTACTTTTAACACATTGCAATAGTGATTTGAATCACCATATGTGTCGTTGGTTGTACAGTTGGATATGATTGTTTTGCATGGGTTGATTTCATTCCACCACCCCCGCACACTTAGACATTAATGCCCGCCTCCTATCATGGGTTAACTCTGTTGGTTTTGGGGAATTTTGTGAGCTATTCGACCCTGCAAATACCCTGTCCAAACCCTTGCCCATTTACCCGGCTCACTGTGTGCTCTTGCCTATGGCACCTGTGGTGCGCATAGAACCAAATGGTATCCAAACTCTGTTTCTATTCGACAATGCTCATGAGGATTTGGAAAATAGTGGTTGGTTGGTGTTTATCCAAATATTTGAGGGTTTCAACCTTTCGGTTGCCCAATATTTCACCCTCACCTTCGATGGATGCAGGGCTAAGGTCGGAGACATACAGCTCGAGCTAAATGAGGAATCCCTAAGCTCAGCTACAGGACTACCAGCTACAAGGCAAAGGTGGTTTAAAAATTCCAAAGTAGACAAGGTGTCATGGCCGCTCCTATTCACATCAAGGAAGATTGTTAGCTACGATAGAGTTCTGCCTCTCACTACCCTCAAACCCAGGTGGCACGATCTTTTGGAAATTGTTAAGAAGTTTGTGACCTGCGAAGGTCGTTATGGCTTGGTATTTCTGTATAATCTTCGATTATTGATAAATTTTATAGGCTACCCTCTGAATATGCCACATTATCTCTTATGTAGTCTGTACAAGATGTCCAAATGATTTAAGAGTGAGAAGGTTGATAGCAGCCTTTTTCATCACTGCTTGATCAAACTCATTATCGTCTACCATTTGAGCCTTAGTGGTGACTGTTAGCAAGCCTTCCTATCAAGGAATGGCTTTGCCACTCTTGAGTCTGTCCAAGTGGACAAGGTTGTGGTTACTAAAACTCTGGTTGGACCAGCCGTGCCACTTCATATCCTTCTACCCCCTCTCAAAACCTCGAATTTCCTCGACATGGACCTACCCGATACCATGGACGACCCATGTGCTAAAGACAATACTAAGGCTTTCAAGAGGCCTGTGAGGAAGAAAGGAAAAGGTGATACTATTGTCAACAATAAGGGAAATAAAAACGCACGATGGGTATCCAGATGTGCTAGGAATAAACCCAAGCAAAACATTGACCAGAAGCCAATAGTGCTGAGCGAGGAATCGAACTCTGAAATTGAACATTTCTTAGCCGAGGAATACCCTTACTCTCATGGCCTTTGCTCTATGGAACCTTATGACTATGTTTCCAACTTACCTCCGTGCCTCAAGAATGATCCTAAATTCCCGGGAATTAAGCTTCACAGTGACACCCCTGGTAACTTGAAAGAACCCTTGCCTGTGATGCCAAGGGGAAATCAATCACCTTGTACCCAATGCAATTCCTGGCTTGAACATTATTACATGGATGTTCCACTATTGCAATCGAACATCAAATCTTTAGAGGAACAAGTTACAGTGCTGTCAAAGGAGAACGACAAGCTACAAGCCAATGAAAAGAAACAAAAAACCACCGGTTCAATTGTCTTCAAAAATGTCAAGGCAGCAACGGCCTTTGTCAATTCAAAGTTATCATAATCGAATCATTTTCTTATTACCCAGGCATGTATTTCAACATCGATTTTGTTTTATGAGTCTGTTTGAATTAATATAACCGATTGGGTTTGCGTTCAATTAGTTCTATTCGTTTTAATAGATTCAAAATGATTCTATTATTTTCAAATTACCAAAAATGATTTCGTTATGAATCATGTATAGAAGATTTGTTTGCTAAACTCGGACACAGCTATGATTTGGTTAATGCGATTTTATTGTTCTCAGATTAGTATGAACGATTGATTTGTTTTTTATTCTGTTTGGTTTGCTTTTGAAACAATTATGTACGTTTGAATTAGGGTAGTCGTTTGGGTTATGATTTCGTTTAGTTCTGTTCGAATAGATTCAAGAAACGATTCTGTTTTGTTTTGAATAAATATTTTCCTTTTGGATTATGATTGCATTCGACCTATACCAAAGATTTGTTTGCTAAAATCATGTAGCTATGTATTGATTGATACGACTTTGCATTAGCATATCGATTGTGTCGGCTCTAAGATAGTTCGATTCCTTTCTTTTGGTTTGATTTTGAGACGATTCTGTATGCTTGAATTAGCATGGTCTTTTATGTATGCAATGCATCAATATCAGAGATTGGTTTGATAAATACAATGTAATCTATTGATTCAAAAAAAAAATTCTGTTAGTTTTGGATTTAAAAATGATTTTGTTAATTTCTGAGTCAACATAAAATATTGTGTTTGTATTAAATGAATATGAATGATTTGTTTGATCGGTTACAGTTTGTGTCGATTGAAATTGATTCATGAAAATGATTTCATTGGTTTCAAAGTGTCTAAATGATTCTATCTACTCCGAATTGGTAATAACAAGTGTTGAACAGATTACATGTATCTCTGTTACCATTCGGTTAAACACGATTTCTGTTTGTTTCAAATTGGCATAAAGATTTGGTTACTTTTGGCATGAGCGATTTGCTTTGTGTTCATTTAATGATTAAAGATTTGGTTTAATAATTCAAATATATTTATGTTAGTTTTGGATGGATTTAAAATGATTCTGTTTTCAAATTAGACCAACTACAGAATCGTGAGATTCTGTAGCTAGTCTTAAAATTTAGACTTTTGTTAATCTTACCAATAAACATTATCTAAACTTGTCTATTTTTGTCCACCTTCAGGTACTTACAAATTTCAATGGCAAATTGGGCATGTTGTGGCAGTTTAGGATATACTTTTTTGATATAGTTTTGTTATAGGTTGTTAGTCATAGGCAGAAATAGGGACTTGGGAGATTGTTCCCATATTTTTTGTAAACTGCTTTGATAATTCCCACAGGGATGTTTTACCCTGTGGTCTTTAAATACTTGTTATTTTTTGTAATGAACCCATCATCACTGTTAGGACAACAAGACTATGGATTTATAATGATACAAACTTGAATGGAAGTCGATCTGTTGTAATAGCTTTAGCTTTCAATTTATCATACTTTCATTCAGGTTTTGTGCATTTTAATTTGTGACTAAGTCATTGACTACTTTATATATCAAGACTTATTGTAGGTTAATGCGTTGTGATTTAAATTCTGTCCATGTCTTATGTATCTCAGTTTTAGCACATCAATTACTCTGTTTCGATTTGATGAGTAAAGATTTATCTTCTTCATTAAATGAACTGTTTTGTACAGATATTCACACAGGGATTTATCTAACTGTGATGATTTGTAAATCATAAGATTGTTGTTAGTTTTATGTCTTGTTTGTTCTATTGTTTATATTCAAAAGAGCACTATTGCTTCGTGTTTACGAGAAGCCTGTGAAGAATCTAGTGCAAGTTTCCTCCCATCAAACAACTGAATTGAACACTTTGCATGGGACAAATAGGAAGCGTTATTTCAGGTTAGTTTTTATTTGTTATTTAATAGTTAATAAATCTGAGAATTCTCATTAGTTTAGATAGATACGTGGTTCAATTCTATAGTTAGGATTATTATTTTAATTACTTAGCTTAGTTAGTTTTGTCTACTTCTCTTCTTTCACATAAAAGATATAAAAATAAAAATAAACAATAGTTTTGTTGTCATAAGATAGTTACAAATGATTTTTGCAGGTTTCCATTTAAAATCTGTAATCTGTAAATATTGTACATTTGTGATTAAGATCTAATTCTGTTGATAGCTGGACATTTAATTTCATAGAATTATTGTTTTATAATATTAGACAAAAGACTGTATATATTTATTTCAGATTTGTTTATTAGTTTGCTTTAATTGTTGTTTTCATTTAGATTAGTTCCTTTAGCTAGTTTCTTTCATTTTCCTAGGACTTATATCGACCAATGGAGCCACTAAACTCATTAGGGTGGATCATCCCAAACGGATTGGGTTATTTAGACAACCCCGGACCGGATCCACTCTTCCAGTTGGCGAGCGTTCATTTTCGCTCGTCAACAGAACTTGATGAGAAACACCCATCATTCATAATAATAGCAACAATAGAAGAAAAAGTCCAAATTTGTGTCATCATACTAGCAGAGTAAAGGCTTCAGAGTAGTCCGCAGGTGAGTAGCCATGGGTATAGTTTGTGTTCTGATAGGCTAACACAATTTTGGAAAATAATGCTAGAGTAGTGCTTTATTTCTATTATGTGTATCTAGCAATTGCAACTCTATTTGAGTGAGGACATTTGAAGAAATTGTGTTGGGAAACATGTCAGTGGTATTGGTCTTGTADAATTTACACATGCCTAGTTTGTTCAGTAATCTAGAAAATACTAACAATGTTTTGGGCAGTCTGGAGTAAGGTTCTGATAATTAGTAGTTCTTCAGGAGGTTGGAAGCAAGTGGCAGGCTTGTAGGACATATGGGATTAAATCAGGCAATTCAGTATTTTGACACTTTAGTAACAAGTGAGATTTGGGATTAATTTAAAGTATTAACTCAGGTAATTCTGTCTTTTTAACAATTGCAGTGACTAGTGAGTGACAGGTGCTATTTGGGAGTAATTTGAGGTAGAACTATTGAGAGGTTGGCATGTGTGGAACTTCCAATCTAACACTAGATTGAAACTGGGCAGTAATTTGTTACTATCTATCCATCTTTCCAAAGTTGTATTTTCAAGGTTAATTTTGTTGATGTTTTAAGACTTAACCAGAATATTAATGTAGGGTGTCATTGTAGGAAAGAAACAACTCTTTGGCTAGAGGGTGTAAACCAGCATGGATGTTTTCCAACACTAGAGCCAAGTATCAAGAGTGATAAGTTCCCAGGGGTGAGTGATAGAGATGATCAATGCCATAAATATTCACTACATGTCTTATGGTACAAATGTATGCGCTTAAGGCATTCTAAGTAGCAGCCTAGCAGGTGCTTCTAGCTTGTGGACTTTTTAGGTGAATGACTRTTACATATGAGCARATGGATTTCAGGAAGATGTTTTAAATTAATATGAACCTCTTCTCTTTTGATAAAAGGACTGTGTGGACAATGGTTAGTATCATGTATGTCTGATCCACACCTATTGCAATGAACTAAAACTATTTATTTTGAGGTTTCAACCTTTTCCCTTGCTTGTCTGGATTTGTTTTCAGAAATCTTTCCCTTGCCTCTTTTTTATAGTTCTCCTTTATGACATTGGTTTGCATGATGACTAGGTTTTCTTGTCCAGAAAGCCAACAAACTATAGCTTGTTTAGCTTGTTACTTATGTGTTTTCAAATTGATATCCTCGGGAGTGTAGTAATGAGTTTTTTTATACCTTTTAGAGGACTTTCTTAGATATTGCCTTGTGAATTTTCTTAGATAAGTCCTAGATCGGTTGGTTTTTTTAGATCTTACCTTTTCCAAGGCTTTTTTTTTCCTTATTTCTTCTTCTTACAGGATCATCTATAGCTAGACCATATGTTTCACAAATAGATCAATTGTCAAGGAGTCTTTACATTTTTTGAATTGATTTACTAACCTTCATGTTAGTACAGAGACTAACCCGACATTTGTGACAATTGTATAGATTTCTCCCCAAGTATAAATCTCATAAGGGAGTTTGAATGCCTCTTGGGCCTTAAGATATTCTACAAAATTGCTAGGTAGAGCTGCCAGATAAACATGTGTCCAAAGAAAATTATTGATGTATTTAACCTCATATATTCTTTGATTCCATTCTTGGTGGAAGTCTTCATAATGTGACATTTTTCTGCATTTCATATTCATGAGGATCAAAGAATGTTTTTCAACAATTTCCTTTACAGTGCCACACCAGTGTCTAAGAATTAGTGTAGTAAGGGCACCTATCATGTTCCTTTGTTGGTTCCCATTTTCATGATAAATGGCATCATCTATTTCATATTTCAATACTTCTTTCTCCATTTTTTCAACTAGAGCTGTTGAGGATTATATCTCCCACGATTTAGACAATGTGTCTGTAAAGCATTGAATAATGGATTTGTGGGCCTTAATCTCAGTCTTTCCTTTCATACAGATAATTTTATAGGACACATACATCATATCAATGACTTGGAAAAATTTTCTAGTGGTCAAGTCGTCAATGTTCCATCCATGTAATGTTCTTGACTTGGCTAGTCTAGGAAACACTGCTAATGTGTGTGTAGGATCAAAGGTTTACAACATATAAATGATTATACAAATAATAAACATGACAAAGGATTGCAAATTTTTTATTGTGATATCTCTGTGGATTACAAAATGGTTGAATGCGGTTGAATAAACTCACTATACCCGACTAGATCAACAGACAAAGGATCTTAGCCGAAATAAAAATAAGAACCATGGTTGAATTAAATAACAACACTCAGCTAGATCAAAAGACAAAAGGAACTTAGACGGAATACAAATAAACAACTAAAAGATAATACCCAGAATATGGGAGCACTGTGGAATCAGTGAAGAATGATGGAAGACCTGGATGATCTTCCTGGTGACTAGGGTGTGTCTTTCAACACCAAAATCAGCCAACTGGTGTCTTCCTCCTAGAACACACCGAACTATCTCTCCTGAGATGCACCTCTTCTCCTCAATGACACATCATAATATGCATAATGATGAATTAGGTCACTGACCCTTCCTTTATAGTTTTCCAAAACCCTAAATCATGCTGAAACCCTAATTCACTGTTGACTTCCAAAACCCTAAATCATTGCTAGAACCCTAATTCACTATTGAATTCTATTTTTATCTCATAATGAATTAAAAGCGCTTTTAACCCTTTTTAGCTCAATGTCACTTTCTAAATATAACACCTGTGACTGGAGTGACCTCTAGTAACCCTGTTTACCCCTCTTTGGCCCTGGCTATAGTCTAA
>JZKD02S0214539.1:127468-144531 GCA_000966675.3 Picea glauca | reverse complement strand
AATGTGATGTGGCTCTCTCTAGGACAATCTCTTGCTTGGTGTAGGCACCGTGGGATTATCCTCTGCTGACTAAGGTTTGGCGGCTCTACTGATAAGGGTTTAGGTTGTTGTGGCTCCTCTAATTCAGCTTGACACTGGTCACTTTTGTTGTTGCTTGAAGATCTGTCCTTGTGCCATTTCTTTAGGCTGTCGTTGTCATATTTTTGTTGGTGCCATTTTGTTTAGGCTTTTGCTGTCATAATTTTTTTTTGGTGCCAATTTGTTTATGATGTCGCTATCTTCTTGTGCCACTTGAAGGCTTTCGTTGTCCTCTTTGATTTTTTTGGTGGTGTATGCTGATAGGGAAGCCTTGGGACTGTTATTACTTTTGTCTATGTGTAGAAGTTTGGTAATTTGTTTTTGGACAGAATTTATTAGGGTTGTTAGTGGCCTCTCAAGCTTAGAACTTTC
Organism: Picea glauca; assembly: GCA_000966675.3. Taxonomy (NCBI): domain Eukaryota; kingdom Viridiplantae; phylum Streptophyta; class Pinopsida; order Pinales; family Pinaceae; genus Picea; species Picea glauca. The sequence continues at coordinate 144,081 of JZKD02S0214539.1, read as the reverse complement.
CCTTTCCTTTGAGCCACAGCCTCACTACCTAAGACAGTCACAAACCCTGCTATTATATGGGAGTTTGTATTCATGGAATTTTWGTGTGCATGAGGGTTTTKCTTYCAGTCTCATGTGTGTGGTTTAGTATTTTTTGAATGAGGTTTTTCCTTGGTGSCAATCAGTCYTACATTTCTCATGATGGAGATCTAACCCATTGAGGTTGATCCATGATCCTTAGAATTTTTCTAAGCATATCTTTAATGGCATATCATTCCTCAAGTGAGTCAAGCTCTCCTTTATAACTCAGAGGTAAGTGGCTACTTCAGTTTTATTTCATTGCTTGTACTTAGATCTTTTGACTTAGCACACTTAGAAATAGTCTTATGGTTTAGGTCTAATTGTTCATAAATAATTCTATGGCTATATTGCTTTATACTTTTCAGATCTACTATATTAAAATGATTAATGTTTAGATCCATTAGTTCAGATCTAATTGATGTAAATACTCATGAATATTGTTCAGATGGTTTAGATCTATTGTTTTGCTTGCTCAGAAACTTGATCTATTGATTTGCTTACTTAGATATCTAAGTTTCAAATATATTGTCTTCCTAATGAATTCTTTTTTGAGTTTTATTTAAGATCCACTATGATCTTGCTGATCTAGTTTTTCCAGAAATTTAAAAAGGATATACCTTCTGTTTCCTCTCCCTAATTCTAACAAAATTCCATATTAAAAACTCTTAATCTTCGATCTGGTGAGGTCCTACTACAAAATGAGGGACACAATGATATTGGTAGAGATACTATTCAGCTGGAAAAAGAGGTTAACATCACAAAAATCTAAATTATTGTAGATAAACCTAGCATTTCTTAGTTAATTGAAGGCTACACAGTAACTAGATTAATGCATCCATAAAGTGTTTCGATGTTGCATGGATTTTCTTTATTCAAGCATAATTTTTGGTTCATGCCTTATGATACCACGAGGAATATAGAACCCATATTTGCAGAGAACATTGAATACAATTCACTCCAAATATGATATGCTAAAAATGATGAACAATTCACTGTTTGATAGAGCTGCATGTGAATGTTTGACTAGACCAACAGTCACTATTTGGAGTGTAACTTTTTCGTTAAAGATTTGATCGATGTGATTACACTTGGAGAGTAAAGTAAATTCATTTTTCTGTATCCAGTAGAAGTAGGTTTTTAAAACCCTTAGGTTTGATATCAAAAAATGTCTGATGAACAAACCTAGGAGGCAAAGTTTTACTATGCTGATTTGAGGACATGTAGTCACTAAATGAGTCATAACTTTTTCATCTGACTTCCAAATGGGATGATTCAAATTGTGTTTCAAACTAGACTTGCATATATATCTCCCATATAAACAGGTTTTGAAAATAAGATGATTTTATATGTGAAATATGCCTATGAATAGTCAAGACCTAGAGTTGTCACCATGCAGATTTTGTTCTACAAGCAGTTAGTATTTTGAGCATAATTTTTTCATACGATATCGGATTGAGGTGATTCAAACTAATTTGGAAATTAGATTCCAGTCAAAATCCTTTTGTGGATTAGTTATTAGAGGAAGATGTTGGTTTTTCGGATATCTCTTTGGCCCATGTTGTTTCCCATATCTTGTCCTTTAGAATATCCAAATGATGGCCAATTATAATTTCTGAGAATCTTTCTTTCACCGAGTAAGATGTTGAGGCTCTATTCCAGATCAATTCATCTATTTCTTCCATGCTAAATGGGGCCTTCCCTTTTAAGAGCATTAGCAGTTTATTGGATTCTTCCTAGAGTCTAGGGGGAGGAGTAACTTGTGGGCCATCTGCTTATTTATAACCAACGAGAGGATCTAGCTGGAGAGACACCAATTGTAGAGTTTAGAAATAAGAGAATTATCCTTGAGATGTTGGTAGTTCAATATCCCATTTTCCATAGATTGAGATTCAATTCATTTCTTGTGGACCATGATATTATGGGTTTGAAGATTGAAAATACTTGCTTAATCCATATGGATGATATAAACTTGTGGGGAGTTGATAATCTAGATACTACCCTTAGTCCACACCTAGAAAATATTTTTTGTGAAGGAGGAATTTCCACCAAGCATCATCTACTGTAACTATGTTCCATGGGGTCTTTACTCCAAGAGTCTTATTCATTAGGATAGGTTCTTTAGTACCTGCACCCCATGTAGTTTTTTGCTTAAGGACCTTGTCCCATTTGACAAGAGCAATTTTTTTCCATGTATCCCTTTTCTCTCCTTCCCAAAGGAAAGATATCAACAATTTGTTAATTTTGCTAGGGACACCAATAATCATTGCAAAACAAAGGTAGTTTGGGAGTAAAGAAAGCACTTTGATTAGGAACGTTATGGTTTGCAAATTTAGCCACCTTGAGACAATTTGCCTTCTTATTTTGTCTAGAGTTGGCATGTAATTATGTTCTTCGTTGCCCTAAATAAATGGTGGTACAAATACATTGAAGTGTTTTGTAGTTATGTTCCATAGAGATTTACTTGGGCCCAAAAAGATTTTCGGCCACACTTTGGCTACACAAGATACTACTACTAGAGGTCTTAGTGGTGCAAGGAGTGCACAACACTAGACTTGGAGAATCATGGATTCAGAAAAAACTGAGATGTTCATAGGCAATAACAAAGACATGGGGAAGATTTGCAAAGAAATGACATTTCAATGAGAACCCTGTCAGATTTGGTCCATAAATTGGATGCACAACAACAAAAGCAGCTCCAAAAGATAATGGGCATCCTTGAAGAGCATGGGGAAAAAATTACAAGTATTCAAATGGATTGCTACAAATTGAAGCAAAGTTGTTGGTTACATAAGAGAGGAATACTCTTGAGATTCTACGGCTCTGCAGTCAACAGGACAAGAAGACAATAGAGAGCAAGAAGAAGACACTAGTCAACAACACAAAGAAACTGAATAAACAAGAAATAATGATAATTAACCTAGAGAAGAGACATGGTACCAAATTTTCAATGTTCTAGGGGGATGCGCCCCCCATGTTTCCCATGCTTCAAGGGCAAGGGGGCGCCTGGGGAAACGTTTACCCACGTCCCCATTTTGGGGAAATGGGAGGAAATGTTTCCCCAATGTGGGCACATCTCCCACCCCAAAAAAAATGGGGGCGAGATGCCTAGGCACCTTTCCCCCCCATTCTTTTTGTCCAAGAGGGAAAGCTAGCATGTGCTAGCTTTCCCCCATGGTGGAATGGTGTTGTTTGAGATGCAATTTTGCTTCTGCAAGAAGGAAAGATAGCACATGCTAGCTTTCCCCCATGTTGGAATGATGTTATTCGAGATGTGATTGTGTTGGGGGAAAGATAGCACATGATAGCTTTCCCCCACATTGAATGATGTTGTTTGAGATGAGCTTGTGCTTGTGGAAGAGGGAAAACTAGCACGCGCTAGCTTACCCCCATGGTGGGATAATTTTTGAGATGCGCTAGTGCTTGTGCAAGAGGGAAAGATAGCATGCGCTAGCTTTCCCCCACGGCGGAATGATGTTGTTCGAGATGTTCTTGTGCTTTTGCAAGAAGGAAATCCAACATAAACTAGCTTTCCCCCACAATGGAATGATGTTGTTTCAAGATGCACTTGTGCTTGTTCAAGAGGGAAAGCTAGCACATGCTAGATTTCCTTGACAATGGAATGATGTTGTTCAAGATGAGCCTATGCTTGTGTAAGAAGGACGACTAGCATGTGCAAGATTTCCTCCATGCTAAAATGATGTTGTTCGAGATGTGCTTGTGCTTGTGTCAGAGGGAACGCTAGCACGTGCTAGCTTTCCCCCATGGTGGAATGATATTTTTCAAGATGCAATTGTGCTTCTGCAAGATGGAAAGCTAGCATGCACAAGATTTCCCCCATGGTAGAATGATCTTATTGAAGATGTGATTATGATAGGGGGAAAGCTAACATGCTAGCTTTCCCCCACATTGAATGATGTTGTTTGAGATGATCTTATGCTTGTGGAAGAGGGAAAACTAGCACACGATACCTTACCCCCATGGTGGGATGATTTTTGAGATGCGCTAGCTTTCCCCCATGGTGGAATGATGCGCTTGTGCAAGATGGAAAGCTAGCATTCTTGTGCGTGTACTTGTTCAAGATGCACTTGTGCTTCTACAAGATGGAAAGCTAGCACACGCTAGCTTTCCCCCATGTTGGAATGATGTTATTCGAGATGTGATTGTGCTAGGGGGAACGCTAGCACATGATAGCTTTCCCCCACATTGAATGATGTTGTTTGAGATGAGTTTGTGCTTGTGCAAGAGGGAAAACTAGGACGCGCTAGCTTACCCCCATGGTGGGATGATTTTCAAGATGTGCTTGTGCTTGTGCAAGAGGGAAAGCTAGCATGCACTAGATTTCCCCCATGGTGGAATGATGTTGTTCGAGTTGTGCTTGTGATTTTGCAAGAGGGAAATCCAACATAAACTAGCTTTCCAAGATGAGCTTATGCTTGTGCAAGAGGGAAGACTGGCATGTGCAAGCTTTCCCCCATGGTGGAATGATGTTGTTCGAGATGCACTTATGCTTCTGCAAGATGGAAAGATAGCACGTGTTAGCTTTCCCCCATGTTGGAATGATGTTATTCGAGATGTGATTGTGCTAGGGGAAAGCTAGCAAATCCCCCACATTGAATGATGTTGTTTGAGATGAGCTTGTGCTTTTGGAAGAGGGAAAACTAGCACATGCTAGCTTACCCCCATGGTGGGATGATTTTCGAGATGCGCTAGTGCTTTTGAAAGAGGGAAAGCTAGCATACGCTAGCCTTCCCCCATGGTGGAATCATGTTGTTCGTGATGTGTTTGTGCTTCTGCAAGAGGGAAATCCAACATAAACTAGCTTTCCCCCATGGTGGAATGATGTTGTTTCAAGATGCACTTGTGCTTGTTCAAGAGGGAAATCTAGCACACACTAGATTTCCTTGAAGGTGGAGTGATATTGTTCAAGATGAGCTTATACTTGTGCAAGAGGGAAGACTAACATGTGCAAGCTTTCCTCCATGCTAAAATGATGTTGTTAGAGATGTGCTTGTGCTTGTGCAAGAGGGAAAGCTAGCATGCACTAGCTTATTCCCATGGTGGAATGATGTTGTTTGAGATGCACTTGTGCTTCTACAATATGGATAGCTATCACACGCTAGCTTACCCCCATGTTGGAATGATGTTATTCGAGATGTGATTGTGCTAGGGGAAAGCTAGCACATGCTAGCTTTCCCCCACATTGAATGATGTTGTTTGAGATGAGCTTGTGCTTGTGGTAGAGAGAAAAATAGCACGCGCTAGCTTACCCCCACGGTGGGATGATTTTCGAGATGCACTAGTGCTTTTGGAAAAGGGAAAGCTAGCATGTGCTAGCTTTCCCCCACAGTGGAATCATGTTGTTCGAGATGTGCTTGTGCTTCTACAAGAGGAAAATCCAACATAAACTAGCTTTTCCCCACAGTGGAATGATGTGGTTTCAAGATGCACTTGTGCTTGTTCAAGAGGGAAAGCTAGCACACGATAGATTTTCTTGATGGTGGAATGATGTTGTTCAAGATGAGATTATGCATGTGCAAGCTTTCCTCCATGCTAAAATGATGTTGTTCGAGATGCGCTTGTGCTTGTACAAGAGGAAAAACTAGCACATGCTAGCTTTCCACCATGGTCGAATGATGTTGTTCTAGATGCACTTGTGCTTCTGTAAGATTGAAAGCTAGCACACGCTAGCTTTCCCCCATGTTGGAATGATGTTATTTGAGATGTGATTGTGCTAGGGGGAAAGCTAGCACATGGTATCTTTCCCACAAATTGAATGATGTTGTTTGAGATGAGCTTGTTCTTGTGCAGGAGGGAAAACTAGCACGCGCTAGCTTACCCACATGGTCGGATGATTTTCAAGATGTGCTAGTGCTTGTTTAAGAGGGAAAGCTAGCACACACTAGATTTCCTTGACGATGGAATGATGTTATTCAATATGAGCTTATGCTTGTGCAAGAGAAAAGACTAGCATTTGCAATCTTTCCTCCATGATAAAATGATGTTGTTCAAGATGCGCTTGTGCTTGTGCAAGATGGAAATCCATCACACGCTAGCTTTCCCCCATGGTGGAATGATGTTTTTCGAGATGCACTTGTGCTTCTACAAGATTGAAAGCTAGCACGTGCTAGCTTTCCCCCATGTTGGAATGATGTTATTCGAGATGTAATTGTGCTAGGGGGAAAGCTAGCACATGCTAGATTTCCCCCACATTGAATGATGTTGTTTGAGATGAGCTTGTGCTTGTGCAAGAGTGAAAACTAGCATGCGCTAGCTTACCCCCATGGTCAGATGATTTTCGAGATACGCTAGTGCTTGTGCAAGAGAGAAAGCTAGCATGGTCTAGCTTTCCCCCACAGTGGAATGATGTTGTTCCAGATGTGCTTGTGCTTTTGCAAGAGAGAAATCCAAAGCTAAACTAGCTTTCCCCCACGGTGTAATGATGTTGTTTCAAGATGCACTTGTGCTTGTTCAAGAGGGAAAGATATCACATGGTAGATTTCCTTGACGGTGGAATGATGTTATTCAAGATGAGCTTATGCTTGTGCAAGAGGGAAGACTAGCATGTGCAAGCTTTCCTCCATGATAAAATAATTGTTTGACATGCGCTTGTGCTTGTGCAAGAGGGAAATCTAGCACGCGCTAGCTTTCCCCCATGGTGTAATGATGTTCTTCAAGATCCACTTATGCTTCTGCAAGATGGAAAGCTAGCACACACTAGCTTTTCCCCATGTTGGAATGATGTTATTCGAGATGTAATTGTGCTAGGGGGAAAGCTAGGACATCGAATGATGTTGTTTGAGATGAGCTTGTTCTTTTGCAAGAGGGAAAAATAGCATGGGAAAGATTACCCCCATGGTGGGATGATTTTCGAGATGCGCTAGTGCTTGTGCAAGAGGGAAAGCTAGCACGTGCTAGCTTTCCCCCACGGTGGAATCATGTTGTTTGAGATGTGCTTGTGATTTTTCAAGAGGGAAATCCAACATAAACTAGGTTTCCCCCATGGTAGAATGATGTTGTTTCAAGATGCACTTGTGCTTGTTCAAGAGGGAAAGCTAGCAAATGCTAGATTTCCTTGATGGTGGAATGATATTGTTCAAGATGATCTTATGCTTGTGCAAGAGGGAAGTCTATCATGTGCAAGATTTCCTCCATGCTAAAATGATGTTGTTCAAGATGCGCTTCTTCTTGTGCAAGAGGGAAAGCTAGCACACGCTAGATTTTCTCCCATGGTGGAATGATGTTGTTAGAGATGCACTTCTACTTGTGCAAGAGGGAAAGGTAGCATGTGCTAGCTTTCCCCCATGGTAGAATGTTGTTATTCGAGATGTGATTGTGCTAGGTGGAAAGCTAGCACATGCTAGCTTTCCCCCACATTGAATGATGTTGTTTGAGATGATCTTGTTCTTGTGCAAGAGAGAAAACTAGCACGTGCAAGCTTACCCCCATGGTGGGATGATTTTCGAGATGTGCTAGTGCTTGAACAAGAGGGAAAGCTAGCACATGCTACCTTTCCCCCACGGTGGAATCATGTTATTCGAGATGTGCTTGTGATTTTGCAAGAGGGAAATCCAACATAAACTAGCTTTCCCCCATGGTGGAATGATGTTGTTTCAAGATGCACTTGTGCTTGTTCAAGAGGGAAAACTATCACACGCTAGATTTCCTTGACGGTGGAATGATGTTGTTCAAGATGAGCTTATGCTTGTGCAAGAGGCAAGACTAGCATGTGCAAGCTTTCCCCCATGCTAAATTGATGTTGTTCGAGATGTGCTTGTGCTTGTGCAAGAGGGAAAGCTAGCACGTGCTAGCTTTCCCCCATGGTGGAATGATGTTGTTCGAGATGCACTTGTGCTTCTACAATATGGAAAGCTAGCACATGCTATCTTTCCTCCATGTTGGAATGATGTTATTTGAGATGTGATTGTGCTAGAGGGGAATCTAGCACATGCTAGCTTTCCCCCACAATGAATGATGTTGTTTGAGATGAGCTTGTGCTTGTGCAAAAGGGAAAACTAGCACATGCTAGCTTACCCCCATGGTGGGATGATTTTTGAGATGTGATAGTGCTTGTGCAAGAGGGAAAGCTACCATTTTCAAGATGCGCTAGCTTTCCCCCACGGTAGAATGATGTTGTTTGAGATCTGCTTGTGATTTTTCAAGAGGGAAATCCAACATAAACTAACTTTTCCCCACGGTGGAATGTTCTTGTTTCAAGATGCACTTGTACTTTTTCAAGAGGGAAAGCTAGTAGATGCTCAATTTCCTTGACGATGGAATGATGTTGTTCAAGATGAGGTTATGCTTGTGCAAGAGGGAAGACTAGCATGTGAAAAATTTCCTCCATCCTAAATTGACGTTGTTTGAGATGCACTTGTGCTTGTGCAAAAGGTGCTAGCTTTCCCCTATGGTGGAATGATGTTGTTCGAGATGCACTTGTGCTTCTGCAAAATGGAAAGCTAGCATGTGCTAGCTTTCCCCCATGTTGGAATGATGTTATTCGAGATGTGCTTGTTTTTTTCCAAGAGGAAAATCCAACATAAACTAGATTTCCCCCACGAGGGAATGATGTTGTTTCAAGATGCACTTGTACTTGTTCAAGAGGGAAAGGTAGTGCTAGCACCAATTCTTGCAAGAGGGGTGTTTTTCCTTGATTTCAGACCCTTGATGTAGAATGCAAAGAAGTGGGGTTTCAAAACCCATCAAATGCGTTCTAGTCCAAGTTCACAGCCATGAGCGCAATAAAGCAGCGCACAAAAAGTCCATTTCGGGTAAAAAATGCAAGCATGTGAGTGAGCAGTCTGATTTCAGCTGCAAAGATCTCTCTATTGAGAAAATCGATGGCCATCGGGTTTTCAGGGCTACCAAGTTGCCTGAGATTTATCACAAGAGATAACACCCTTATTCCAAGGCAAATCTGGGCTGTCTGATCCAGTTGGGGCAGGTGGCAGCCAATCAGCATTTCAGGGATCGACATTTTGCGAAACAAGGGATCTCCCATCCACTGCAGCTGAAGTTGTCGAAATGCGAAATGCCGAAGGTACCTTTGAAACTGAGCCGACGGTCCTAGTGCCAGGTCGCGTCAAGCGATCCTAGGAATGGAGGTAGCCCCATTTTTTATGACAAATCCATCTCGGTCGTCCATCCGAAGGAAACGCGGTGCGCATCTGTGCTTTCACAGATTGGTCAATCGAGAACTTGATGAAGAAGCGCATTGGGAACTCACAGTGCAAGAAATCCCAAAAAGATCAGGACTATTGATCAGAAGGACGAGTGCCACAAGATCTAGTCACATCGGCATTTCGGCATTGGGGATTTCAAAGGGTAAGGGCTTTTTGTCATTTCACATCTTGAAACCTCGAACCCCGAAGTGCCGAAAGTGCCCAGAGTCGAGCCCACAGTTTTGGCTCCTGGTCATAAAGGAACAAGCTTGGAGAAGGGGCGCTAACGTTTATCACATGGCAAGGCAGGTCCCGAAGAGCCGAAAGCATCTCATTCATCCATTCTGCAGGGACACGTGGTGCGATATTAGGCTTTTCGCCTTTTCGCCCATCACAACTTTGAAGCACAAGAAGTAGCTCCTTCATAGCTGCAAGATGCGAAGTGTCAAAAGTGCCTTTGAAGATAGGCACAGGGTCACATCCCGTAGTCACTTGGGGGCGATAGAAAGAGCTACACAAAGGGCCGAAGCACTGGGTTTAGCTGCAGAAGGGATCACTATGTTCTCCAGGTGCCAGTTCAACTTGATCCCAATCCTGATACCTTCTCGGAGTGAATGAAGAAGAGAGAGGGTGGTTGAAACCTCACCTCACTCATTAATTGAAAGGTATGGATGTCCCGGTAGGAAGTCTTCCCGAGATGGTCCTCTATACTGGTTTTCCCACAGAAGCCATGCCAACGTCCTCGACTCACCAGGGAAGTCTGCGCACGCTAATTCAGCATTTAAGGGCTCACCTACCCTTTAACAAGAGCCATGCAGAGTTAAGATTGCATATGATAGAGGAGTGCAGGCCAGATTTGATTGAAGAGACGCCCCATCCTAAAGGTCTAAGATGCCTCTGTTGGGAAAATGTTTTAGGAGTATATATACTTAGTTTTGATATTTTTCAAAGGATCGATGGTAGAGCGAGGCTCCCGATTGTAAATTTTTAATAGACACTCTAGTCCTCTGGTTATGCATCTATATGTCAGATTTCTTGTTTAATGACAGACAATTTTCCTACCCCCATCTAGTTTTCATCTCATACCGAGGGAGTTCATGATTGACTGATTCACATGAATTATTGCAATTATGTTATGATAAAGGATTTATTGTTGCATTGTTGTATTCTCTGGTTTTCTGCATTTGAATGTAAGAAGATCTTGCGTTTAGATGTTTTCTCCTGCAGTCTGTTAGAAACCTAATGTTTACGAAAGACCTTTTCATTTCTCTCATACAAGTCTTCCTCCTATTCACCCTTACTACAACTCACTATTTGAAGTTTGACTAAGACCTCACTTGCCCATGCATACCTGGCCTAGTTTCGGAGTTAGAACAATATTTTTTTGAGTCAACTTCCATTCGATCACCCCTTTTATAAACAAATCATGACATAAACTGATGGGCATTAGGCTCTGATCCTGCTGCAATCCAGGAGTGACTTCTAACGCTAACAGGTAGCACATGCTAGATTTACTTGATGGTGGAATGATGTTGTTCAAGATGAAGTTGTTCTTGTGTAAGAGGGAAGACTAGCAAGTGTAAGATTTCCTCCATACTAAAATGATGTTGTTCGAGATGCGCTTGTGCTTGTGCAAGAGGGAAAGCTAGAATGCACTAGCTTTACCCCATGGTGGAATGATATTGTTCGAGATGCACTTGTGCTTCTGCAAAATGGAAAGCTAGCACATGTTATCTTCCCCCCATGTTGGAATGATGTTATTCGAGATGTGTTTGTCATTTTCCAAGAAGGAAATCCAACATAAACTAGCTTTCCCCCATGGTGGAATGATGTTGTTTCAAGATGCACTTGTGCTTGTTCAAGAGGGAAATGTAGCACACGCTAGATTTAATTGACAGTGAAATGATGTTGTTCAAGATGAGGTTATTCTTGTGCAAGAGGGAAGACTAGCATGTGCAAGATTTCCTCCATGCTAAAATGATGTTGTTCGAGATGCACTTGTGCTTATGCAAGAGGGAAAGCTAGCATGCGCTTTCTTTCCCCCATGTTGGTATGATGTTGTTCAAGATGCACTTGTGCTTCTACAATATGGAAAGCTAGCATGAACAAGCACAAGTGCATCTTGACACAACATCATTCCACCATGGGGGAAATCTAGTTTATGTTGGATTTCCCTCTTGCAAAAGCTCAAGCACATCTCGAACAACATCATTCCATCATGGGGGAAAGCTAGCACATGCTAGCTTTTCCTCTTGCACAAGCACTAGTGCATCTCGAAAATCATCCCACCATGGGGGTAAGATAGCGTGTGCTAGTTTTCCCTCTTACACAAGCACTAGCTCATCTCAAACAACATCATTCAATGTGGGGGAAGGCCAGCATGTGCTAGCTTTCCCCCATGTTGGAATGATGTTATTCGAGATGTGATTGTGCTAGGGGGAAAGATAGCACATGCTATCTTTCCCCCACATTGAATGATGTTGTTTGAGATGAGCTAGTGCTTGTGCAAGAGGGAAAACTTGCACGCGCTATCTTACCCCCATGGTGGGATGATTTTCGATATGTGCTAGTGCTTGTGCAAGAGGAAAAGCTAGCATGCGCTAGCTTTCCCCCATGGTGGAATGATGTTGTTCGAGATGTGCTTGAGATTTTACAAGAGGGAAGTCCAACATAAACTAGCTTTCCCCCACGGTGGAATGATGTTGTTCTAAGATGCACTTGTGCTTGTTCAAGAGGGAAAGTTAGCACATGCTATATTTCCTTGATGGTAGAATGATGTTGTTCAGGATGAGCTTATGCTTGTGCAAGAGGGAAGACTAGCATGTGCAAGATTTCCTCCATGCTAAAATAATGTTGTTTGAGATGTGTTTGTGCTTGTGCAAGAGGGAAAGATAACACGCGCTACCTATCCTCCATGGTGGAATGATGTTGTTCGAGATGCACTTGTGCTTCTGGAATATGGAAAACTAGCACACGCTAGCTTTCCCCCATGGTGGAATTATGTTATTCGAGATGTGATTGCGCTAAGGGGAAAGCTAGCACATGTGAGCTTTCCCCCACATTGAATGATGTTGTTTGAGATGAGCTTGTGCTTGTGCAACAGGGAAAACTAGCATGCATTAGCTTACCACCATGGTGGGATGATTTTTGAGATGCGTTAGTGCCTTTGTAAGAGGGAAAGCTAGCATGCACTAGATTTCCCCCACGGTATAATGATGTTGTTTGAGATGTGCTTGTGCTTTTGCAAGAGGTAAATCCAACATAAACTAGCTTTCCCCCATGGTTGAATGATGTTGTTTCAAGATGCACTTGTGCTTGTTCAAGAGGGAAAGCTAGCACACACTAGATTTCCTTGACGGTGGAATGATGTTGTTCAAGATGAGCTTATGCTTGTGCAAGTGGGAAGACTAGCATGTGCAAGCTTTCCTCCATGCTAAAATGATGTTGTTAGAGATGCGTTTGTGCTTGTGCAAGAGGGAAAGGTAGCACGCGCTATCTTCCTCCATGGTGGAATGATGTTATTTGAGATGCACTTGTGCTTCTGCACAATGGAAAGCTAGCACGCACTAGCTTTCTGCCATGTTGGAATGATGTTATTCGAGATGGGATTGTGCTAGGGGGAAAGCTAGCACATGCTATATTTACCCCACATTGAATGATGTTTAAGATGAGCTTGTTCTTGTGTAAGAGAGAAAATTAGCATGCGCTAGCTTACCCCCATGGTGGGATGATTTTTGAGATGCGCTAGTGCTTGTGCAAGAGGGAAAGCTAGCATGCACTAGCTTTCCCCCATTGTGGAATGATGTTGTTCGAGATGTGCTTGTGCTTTTGCAAGAGGAAAATCCAACATAATCTAACTTTCCCCCATGGTGGAATGATGTTGCTTCAATATGCGCTTGTACTTGTTCAAAGAGGGAAAGCTACCACACGCTAGATTTCCTTCACGGTGGAATGATGTTGTTCAAGATGAGCTTATGCTTGTGCAAGAGGGAAGACTAGCATGTGTAAGCTTTCCTCCATGCTAAAATGATGTTCGAGATGCGCTTGTGCTTGTGCAAGAGGGAAAACTAGGATGCGCTAGCTTTCCCCCATGGTGGAATGATGTTTTTCGAGATACACTTGTGATTGCGCAATAGGAAAAAAGATGGCACACAGTAGCTGGACCCCATGGTGGAATGCAACTAGATTTACTCTATGGTGGAATGATGTTGTTGGAGATGCATTTGTTCTTATGCAAGAGGGAAAGCTAACACACGCTAGCTTTCCCTCATGGTGGAATAATGTTGTTCGAGATGCACATGTGCTTGTGCAAGAGGGAAAGCTAACATGCGCTACCTTTCCCCGAAGGTGGAATGTTGTTTTATATGCACCATTGCTTGTGCAAGAGGGAAAGATAGCTTTCCCCTACAGTCGAATGGTGTTTTCCGATATGTGTTTTTACTTGTGTAAGACGAAAAGTTAACATGCATTATCTTTCCCCATTAGTGGAATGAGGTTGTTCTAGATGCACTTGTGGTTGTGGAAAAGGGAAAGCTATCACGTCTACCACGGTGGAATGATGTTTGAGGTGCTTTTGTTCCTGTGCAAGACGAAAAGTTAGCACATGCTATCTTTTCTTTACGGTGGAATGATTTTGTTCAAGATGCACTTGTACTTCTGTGAGAGGGAAAGCTAGCACGCGCTAGCTTTCCCTTAGGGTTGAATAATGTTGTTTGAGATTCATTTATGCTTGTGCAAGAGGGAAGGCTAACATGCATGGACTTTCCTCCATGATGGAATGATGTTGTTTGAGATGCATTTGTGCTTATGCAAGAGGGAAAGTTAGCACACGCTAACATTTTCCTATGCTAGAATGATGTTCGAGATGTAATTATGCTTGTGCAATATGGAAAGATAGCACGTGCTAGCTTTCCCCTACACAGTAGCTTTCCCCCATGGTGGAATGATGTTGTTTGAGATGCATTTGTGCTTGTGCAAGAGGGAATGCTAGCATACGCTAGCTTTCCCCCATGGTGGAATGATATTGCTTGATATGCACCTATGCTTGTGTAAAAGGGAAAGCTAGTATGTGCTAGTTTTCCCCCATGGTGGAATGATGTTTTCCAATATGTGTTTGTGAAAGATGGAAAGCTAGCATGCATTATCTTTCCCCCACGTTGAAATAACGTTGTTTTAGATGTACTAGTGGTTGTGAAAAATATAAAGTTAGCACGTGCTAGCTTTCCCCCATGATGGAATGATGTTCGAGATGTGTTTGTGCTTGTTCATGAGGAAAATTTAACACATGCTAGTTTTTACTTATGGTGGAATGATGTTGTTCGAGATGCACTTGTGCCTGTGTAATAGGGAAGCTAGCACACACTAGCTTTCCTTGAAGGTGGAATGATGTTCTTTGATATGCGCTTGTGCCAAAGGGAAAACTAACATGCACTAGATTTACTCCAAGGTGGAATGGTGTTGTTTGATATACACTTGTTCTTGTGTAAGAGGGAAAGCTAGCACATGCTAGATTTCCCCCACAGTAGAATGATGTTGTCTGAGATGTGCTTGTGAAAGACAGAAATCTAGCATGCATTAGCTTTCTTCCATTGTGGAATGATGTTGTTCTAGATGCTCTTTTGGTTGTGAACAAGAGAAAACTAGCACGTGCTAGCTTTCCCCCATGGTGAAATGATGTTCGAAATGCATCTGTGCTTGTCCAAGAGTGAAAGTTAGCACACACTAGCTTTTTTTTACAGTGGAATTATGTCGTTTGAGATGTGTTTGTACTTGTGCAAGAGGGAAAGTTAGCATGCATTAACTTTCCCCTATGCTAGAATGATGTTCGAGATGAAATTGTGCTTGTGCAAGAGGTAAATATAGCATGTGTTAGATTTCCCCGACACGCTAGCTTTCCCCCATGATGGAATGATGTTGTTTGAGATGCACTTGTGCTTGTGCAAGAGGGAAAGCTATCATGTGCTAGCTTTCCACCCCGGTGGAATGATATTGTTTGATATGCACTTGTGCTTGTGCAAAAGGGAAAGCTATTACGTGCTATTTCCCCCCCATGATGGAATGATGTTGTCCGAGATGAAAAAGCTAACATGTGTTATCTTTCCCCCACACTGAAATAATGTTGTTTTAGATATGCTTGTGGTTGTGCAAAACAAAAATTTAGCACGTGCTAGCTTCCCCTCCCGATGGAAAGATGTTCGAGATGTGTTTGTGCTTGTCCATGAGGGAAAGTTAGCACATGCTAGTTTTTACATACGGTGGAATGATGTTGTTCAAGATGCACTTGTTCTTGTGTAATAGGGAAACTAGCACACACTAGCTTTCCCCAAAGGTGGAATGATGTTCTTTGGTATGTTCTTGTGCTAGAGGGAAAACTAGCATGCACTAGCTTTACTCCAAGGTGGAATGATGTTGTTTGATATGTACTTGTTCTTGTGCAAGAGGGAAATCTAGCACTTGTTCTTGTTCTTCCATGGTGGAATGATGTTGTTTTATATGCTCTTGTGGTTGTGCACAAGGGAAAACTAGCATGTGCCAGCTTTCCCCCATGGTGAAATGATGTTCGAGATGCATTTGTGCTTGTCCAAGAGGAAAAGTTAGCAGACACTAGCTTTTCCTTACAGTGGAATTATGTTGTTTGAGATGTGTTTGTACTTGTGCGAGAGGGAAATTTAGCACGTGTTAACTTTACCCTATGCTAGAATGATGTTTGAGATGTGTTTGTGATTGTGCAAGAGGGAAATATAGCACGTGCTAGCTTTCCCCTACACGTGCACTTTCCCCCATGGTTGAATGATGTTGTTTGAGATGCACTTGTGCTTGTGCAAGAGGGAAATCTAGAACGCGTTAGCTTTCCACCCTAATGGAATGATATTGTTTGATATGCACTTGTGCTTGTGCAAAAGGGAAAGCTAGTACGCACTAGCTTTCCACCAGTGGACTGATGTTGTTCAAAATGTGCTTGTGCTTGTGCAAAAGTGAAAGTTAGCACGTGCTACCTTTTCACCACCATGGAATGGTGTTGTTTGAGATGTCTTTTTATCAGCTCTAGAGAGAGCGAAGAAGATCTATGACTATGAAAGAATAATTGTATTTAAATATGACATTGTCATAAGATTTACACTTATTCCTTTTTTAGATGGAAATTAAGCAGTAGTTAGTTTTCTTTCACTATATAATGTTGTTGTTGGCAATGCACTTCTACTAGAAGGAAAGCTAGTGGGTGCTAGTTTTCCTCAATGAACAATCAAAATGATGCAATTCATGTTCTAGCAATATCATTGTTCAAATGATTATCATGATTCTTGTTCATTTTGTTACAAGTACAATGTCGCAAGAAATGATAATATTTATAAATTTATGTTGTCTTCAATAATTTCAAGTTGTGGTAATAGTTTT
>JZKD02S0214539.1:33724-48102 GCA_000966675.3 Picea glauca | reverse complement strand
TTCACAAAGCATCTTCCCATGAGGGATTTCACCATAAGGGGACCACTTTGGAGTTCATCCATTTGGTACTTCCTATCAACCATAAAAATACATCAATGATACAAAGATACAACAATGATCAACCTTTACATCAATGAGAACACATCAATCCATATAAGACACTACTTATCATCAACCCTTTGACATCAATGAAAACATAGTCTGACAAAGTCAACACAAAAAATCGATTTTAGAAAAATAAAAAATCTAGATTGTCATGATATGAGTTTTGTAAAAGCAATTTATTATATTTGGAAAGTTACTTAGGCCTACAAGGAGCACCTTTCTTGATTTGGCCTGGAAGATGCATGAATATAACCCATATAAGTAAAAAATAAAGATAATTACCCTAATTACATCATGATATTCAAATAAATATTCCCTCCACAAGTATATAAAAAAAAAGGATGAAAGGTTTGACTCCTTACACACTTGAGTATCATGTGAAACTCTCTTGAACCTACTAGTCTCTCTAAACTTTGAAGTAACCAAATACTTGAAAATGAGCATTCATGGTCAAGCCCACTTCCACATATGGAATAAAGGTTCCTTTGGTTTCAGCACAACATACATGTAATGTTAGAAAAATTAAAAACCTAGTATTTCAATCTCACATATGACATAACTTTTAAGTTGCAAAAACAACAAATGAGAAAATAGTAAATCACAAGTATCCTGCTTCAGGAAACCAACGTCCTCACCTTTATCAAAATTTGAGCACAACGATGATTGATGATATTCTTCATAGAATAACTCCAAGTTCTCAAAGGGATACTCATCAAAATCGTCAATGTATGAGCGAAAATCATCAGGAGAAATTTGCACTGGGTCATCCTTGGTTGCTTGGAAAAATTATGTAATTATATCATCATATTGTTTCCAAACGTCAAAATTTTTAAGAACATCATATGATTTTTGTAAGGGAAACATTTGAAGATATCCTTCCATATCATAAATGGGATCCTCATCAGAACCAGTTACATCCCACTTACGTCTTCCAACATGTATGAACTCATCAATATTATCAACCATGCCACTATATTTATCATAACATTAAGGATTTAATGCATCCAAGGGATTCTCTAATACTTCTTCACTTTCCAAATCATAAAATAAAGCATCATCAAAATCTTGGAAAGGGAAATAACTTACTATGTTCACTTATTGGTGTGCAGGAGCATCAAAGGCTTGGATGACTTCATCAAATGGAAGAGCATGCAGTACATCATCCCCAAGACTCGTCTCTTTAATAATATTTTCTCTTTCATCAGAAAATGAAGGACCTAGCTCTTCCAAGGGTTCCTTTAATTCTTCACCTTTTGAATCAAAGAACAAAGTGTCATAAAAAACCGGGAAAGGAAAATTATTCACCTCATTCTCTTTGTCTTGTGTAGAAGAGATAGGATATTGGAGAGCTTCGTCGGACGGAGGAGCGGATATTAGTGCTTCATCCTCATAACTCACCTCTTTAGTCAAGTCTTTACTGCATTCTATTGAATCATGTGAAAAATCTTACTCCTCTTTAGGGGGTTGACAACCTTTTTCATAAATATCTCCTTCTATATCAGAGGGTTATTGGTATTGAGTATGGTATACATCCTTGATATCTTCCACAATCTCAATGGTGAATCCTTTGTCCTCTAGGGATATTGTGAGATTTTGAAGGGAATCTTCATATGTCTAGAATTGTGGTTTCACAAACTCAAGAAACCTACTAATGAGGTCTAAAAAAGATGATATACCTTTATCTTCACAACAACCCTTAATCCAATATTTCAAAAAAGATGACAGGGAAAGTACGAACAATTTTACGAGAACATCCTCCCCTTCAAATTCTATATCACTTATATACTTCAAGAATTCTACAATCTGAGTAATTGGGAGGCCTCCAAATATTTGAGAGTTTTTTAACATTTTATATTAAAATAATGTGGGTATCCTTGAAAACTTTGAAAATCAAAAGCCAGATACACTTGTTCCTAGGGCACCATGATCCCATATCTTGGAAATATCTGATGCAACCCTCCTAACCTGTAGGTCGAAAGTCCACGTACACAGGATCTTTCCTCTTCCATTGGCCCGAAGTGCTCTCAACAATTGGCTCTTCTATTTCCCTTTTGAGAAATCTGAACCCACAAATAACCTTTGAGAAATTCCCCCCCTTTATACTTCGAGAGATAGGACTTCGCGATTTCGCGAATTCGGTGGTCAAGCACCCTATCTCTCAAATTCCTGAAACCCTAATTTATGACACTTGGCCTTTTCTCTCTCTATTTCACCTTTATCCTTATCGTGATTTCAGGAGTTATGATGTCATGAAACTCGTCCCCTCGACTCCTGAAATATCGATTCCCACATTACCAAAACTCTGATGTTCGGTCACCAAAAGAAATCGATGGTTGTGATTCCCTGCTCGATCCAACGATTAGTGTGATTTTCGCGTATCGAGAGTTCGAGACTCTCGATGCCAAAAACCTCATGCCAACAAAAACTCCGAATTCCTGAATCCCAATATCTATTTCGACTTTCACAAGTTGCAATGTCATGCAACCCTGCTCCATGAACCCCGAAACCCCGATTGACTTTCCTATCAGGATTTTCCCCAAACTCTTGGATTTCTTCCATGCGTCCTCCTATGATGGACGGTCCTCAATCATTTCATGATTTTACAAAATCAAATGCCTAAATGTTCTGCATCCTTTCCTCTTTATCCCCAAAATCTCAACATGCGAAATGCCGACGGACAATTGATTGTCGCCACGTGTCTCAATAGACGGAAGGTCCTGATTCAGTTCGGGATTTTGTGACTTACGATTCCTCGATGCCACAATTTCTCTGTCAACTCGAAACTCCGATAGCTGAAATATTAACGAGTCCTTGATCTTCACCATGTGTCCTAATGAATGGATGGCTCAAATCAAATTTGGGGTTTTCACTATGAAGTGACCCGATCTCCTGTCCTCGAGACTTCCGATATCCCAAATTTTGAAGTCCCGATATCCCGACGCCTTTCGGGACTTTCGCTTTGCTTGTGAGGGTTTAAACCTCGTGCAACTCCTATCAGATCCCACGACTGACGAGCATCTAAGTGAGGTCCAACGGTTCATGATCTCCCGAGATTGAACCTTTGGAAACAGTTGTAACCCCCTTGCTTCTCTATCAGATCCGACGACTGGTGGGACTTCGCAAATTCTCTATGGAGAATTTCGACTGTCTCTTCCCTTGAGAAATTCTGTAAAATTTAAACAAAACATTTCTTTGTGTGGAACTTATCCTCTTGCAGCACGATGTCACTGCAATTTTTTTTTAATTCTTCAAGGCACTTTCAAGTGTTGAGCTCCCTTTGACTTTGCGCACTCCCTGCAGCATCAGTCTCTCAACAAGTTATTCAGGTTAGAAACCCCTGAAGCTTCACTCGGCCTGCGCACACTTTGCACAGCTCCTGTGCCTAACTGCACTTCTGTGAAAATGAGAACAATTTTTATCTCTCCTGAGCTTTCAGAGATGAACTCTGACTTCTGTTAATGCACTCCTTGCGGACAAACTCCACTGTACTCCTGCAAGAATTTTACTCACTCAGACAGAGAAACAATTGAAACTCATTTCTTATTCTTCCTCTCAGACCTCAAACATTCAACAAGAATTCATTCATACATAGCATAAAATCAATTGCATGATAGAAAGAATAAATCACTCATGAGCATAATATTTAGTAATGCATACACAGAGAATATTTGGACACCATGAATCTGAATCAAAGCCCTTTTGTATTAATCCAGAACTTCTATACATGGAATTTGTCTATAAAACTCTCTACTTCTTCTCTTCTATGCTCTATGCTCTCAATTGATATCCCTCTACAATACACAATGAGGGTGTCTATATCCCGTTTCCCTCTTTCATTCTAAATTGTCTAATCTACGCATTAAATTTTATCTACTTGCATTAACTATTATAAATGCCTTCTACATACTAAGGACGAGAGCAGATCGCTCAAGGTCCTTTTACATTATACAAGTGTGCCTCCGTTTAATGATCTCATTGTCATTACATAACATTTTCAAAATTTGCGCTGGGTGCTTTTCCAATTGTCTTTTATCTCCACGTTGGCTCGCTTGAGATTCTCCTGCATCATACTCCCTCGCTTGAAAATTTTCATGGGCTCCTTTCCATGAGCTCGCGCATGGTCTGTCCATGCCTCTGGATCTCTGCTTTGTTCTCCCAGCTGGCATCTTCAACTGGGTGTCCCTTCCATTTGACCAAATACTCAAAGTATTTCTTTCACTTGGTCTTTTTGCTCACTCTTTTGTCCAGTATGCGCTCCATCAGCGGCTTTTCTACAACTAGCATCTGTTTTTTACACTGGACCTATGGCTATTCATTTCTTGTCCCTATTTCCTCAACTTTATATGGGTACAAATCTGAGATTTTGAATATCAGAGAAATTTCGATCCTATCGGGTAATTCAATCTCGTAAGCATTCACCCCAAATTTCTTCAAGACCTTACATGGTCTGATTTTCTTCATTTTCAGTTTATTATATGTTCCTCTTGGGAACCTTTCCTTTCTCAAATGTGTGAGGATCAAATTGCCAACTTCAAATTGAAGCTATCTTCTGTGCTGATATGCTCTCCTCTTGTATTCCTGGCTCGAACTCTGCAATCGTTCCTTCACCTGGCTATGAAGTTGCTTCATCGCCTCTGTGAAATCTTCTGCACTAGCGCTCCTAGTCGTAGTCTGTTATGAATCTCTCAAATCAGAAAGTCCTCTCGGCTGCATGCCATAGACAATATTAAATGGAATCTGCCCCGTGCTTCTATTAACTGAGTCGTTATAAGAAAACTCTGCCTGTGGTAATATGTTGTCCCACTAGCTGTGGTGTTCTGTCACCAAGATCCTCAGCAAGTCCCCCAGACTTCTATTCACCACTTCTGTCTGTCCATACGTTTGAGGATGATAAGCTGAATTGAACAATAAGTTAGTTCCCAACTTCTTCCATAAGGTCTTCCAAAAGTGTCCTACAATCTTAGTGTCTCGATTCGAAACTATGCTCCTTGGTAAGACGTGAAGTCAAATGACCTCTTTGAAAAACAGATTCACAATGTGAGTTGCGTCACTGGTTTTCTGACATGGATTGAAGTGTGCCATCTTGGAAAATCTATCCACCACCACAAAGATTTAGTCAAACCCTCTTTGTGTTCTTGGCAACCCCAATATGAAGTCCATGCTGATTGCATCCCATGGCCTTTAGGTATGGGTAATGGTTGATAAAAACCTACATTCTACCTCTTGCCTTTCAAATGCTGGCAAATTCTGCATCTGTCCATGAATATTTTGATGTCTGCTCCCATTTCTGGCCAAAAATATGACTCATTCAACTTTGTGAATGTCTTGTCATGACCGAAATGCCCAACCAATCCTCCACTATGTTTTTCCTTCAATAAATTCTCTCTCATGGAGCATTTTGGAATACAAAGTCGATTACCTTTAAACAGTAGTCCTTCCTGGATCATGTATTCTACCCATTGGCTTCTATCCCTGAGAATTGGATTCTCAACTGCTTCATATGCCTCCTTAAAATATGGATCATCTCTGAACATGTCCCTGAGATCATCAAAGCCCAAGGTTTTAATTCTGAACTCTTGCAACAACAAACATTTCCTGCTCAAAGCATCAACAACCTTGTTAGTAGTTCCAGAAATATTCTTAGTTACAAAAGTAAAGTTCTGCATGTATTCAACCCATTTTACATGTCTTTGATTCAACTTTTCCTAATGAGTCACAAACTGCAGTGCATGATTGTCACTGTATAAGACAAACTCCTTCGAGATCAAGTAATGTCTCCATTTCTTTAATGCCTGAATAATAGCATAAAACTCCTTGTCATACGNGGACTCCCTCCTTCCCGCGGTGTCCATGATCATTCCATTCCCCTTGTCCCAGGAAGCCTTCCCCCCAATATACGTCCATATCGCCACCCCTTTGCACAAAAAAATGAAATTGAAAGAATGGTCCAGGAACTCCTTACTGCCGGAGTCATCCATCCTAGTACGAGCCCTTACTCCTCTCCAGTCATCATGGTACTAAAGAAAGAAGGTTCTTGGAGAATTTTTCTTGACTTCCGTGCTCTCTACAAACTAACCATCAAAGACAAATTTCCCATTCCTGTCATTGATGACCTCCTGGATGAATTGAGTGGCGCCCAATTCTTCACCAAACTTGATCTTCACTCGGGCTATCTCCAGATACGTATGAAAGAGTTCGACATTCCCAAGATGGCCTTTTCTCACTCATGAGGGCCACTACGAGTTTTTTGTCATGCCCTTTGGTTTGTGTAATGCCCCCTCCACCTTCCAGAGCCTCATGAACCATGTCTTCTGCCCTTTTCTCCGTCATTTTGTCTTAGTTTTCTTTGATGATATCCTCATATATAGAAAGACTTGGACAGACCATCTTACTCATGTGGATCAAGGTCTCAGCCTACTCTCTCAGCACCAGCTTTTCCTGAAACAGTCCAAATGTGATTTTGATGCCTCCGAAGTAGAATACTTGGGTCATCTGGTGGGCAAGGATGGTGTCAGGGTGGACCCGAAAAATATTGAAGCTATGCAAGACTGGCTGCACCCAAAGACTCTCAAAAGCTTGCATGGATTTTTTGGCCTCACATTGTATTATCGCAAGTTCATTAAGAACTATGGAAAGATTGCATCACCTCTCACAGATCTCCTCAAAAAGAACTCTTTCACTTGGACCCCAGCAGCTGTGCAATATTTTCAAACCTTGAAGATGACCATGTGCACCACTCCGGTTCTGGCCCTTCCTGACTTCACAAAGACATTTGTGTTGGAATGTGATGCCTCAGGCAAAGGAATTGGCACTGTCATTATGCAAGAGGGTCGACCTTTGGCCTTCACTAGCAAGCAACTGTCTGAAAAGAATCTGGGCAAACCCATTTATGAAAAATAAATGTTGGTGATTCTACATGCCATTGAGTTTTGGTGTCTGTATCTCTTGGGGCAACACTTCCAAATTAAGACAGACCATCAAAGCCTCAAGTATTTTCTGGAACAACACATTTCTTCCCAGGAACAACAAAAATGGGTGACTAAGCTCTTTGGATATGATTATGAGATCATTTACAAGAAGGGCAAAGACAATTTCATGGCGGATGCACTGTTCCGGAAATATGAAGACAAAGGATCCCTTTTTTCTCTTTCCTTCATTGTACATGATTGGCTGCAAGCTGTGCACTAGGAATGGCTTCAAGATCCCACAAGTTCACATCTGATCAAGCTACTGCAGAACAAGGCTCTGGCTCCCCTAGGGTACTCCTGGCTCCAGGATGAGCTTCGATACAAAGGTTGCTTGTATTTAAGTAAACAATCCAAGCTCAAATCCACGGTGCTTTCTGAGCTTCATGCTACACCCACAGCGGGGCACTCAGGGTTCACCAAAAAATATGCCCAAGTCAAACATTCTTTTTTCTGGGATGGTATGAAACATGACATCCATAAGTTTGTTGCTAAATGTGAGGTGTTTCAACGCAACAAGGGAGAAACAGTCAAATCACCAGGTACCCTCCAACCGCTTCTGATTCCTCCTGCCATTTGGAAGGATATCTCTATGGACTTTATCAGAGGCTTACCCAAATCGGGGAATAAATTAGTCATAATGGTGGTGGTGGATCGCCTTTCCAAGTATGCTCATTTTTTCACTCTTCCCCACCCATTTACTGCATCCACGATGGATCAAATTTTCATGGACCAGGTCTTCAAGCTGCATGGCATGCCACACTCTATTGTTTCCGATCGAGACCCAACTTTCACAAGCAATTTTTGGCAAGAATTGTTTAAGCTACAAGACACACAATTGCATCTCAGCTCAGCTTATCATCCCCAAATGGATGGTCAAATGGAAGTTGTCAACAAGTGCTTGGAAACATATCTGAGGTGTTTTGCCTCTGAAAAACAACACCAATGGGCTCAATGGTTACCCCTCGCCGAATGGTGGTACAACACTACATACCATACAACCACTCGCATGAATCCTTTTGAATCGATATATGGACAGAAGCCACCTTCAGTTCTGTCCTACTTACCGGGTACCTCGAAGGTCCAGGCAGTTGACCAAACACTTATAGTCCGAGAGGATATCCTTCGTACCCTTAAAGAGAACTTGGTCATGGCACAGAATAGAATGAAGCAGCAAGCAGATCAAGGTCGCTCGGAATGTCAATTTGCAGAAGGGGACCAGGTGTTTCTGAGACTGCAACCATATAATCAAACTTCCCTCAGGGACGAGCGGTGTCAGAGGCTAGCACCCAAATTCTATGGCCCTTACATAGTTCTCAAGCATGTGGGACAAGTTTCATATCAGTTAGCTCTGCCCAGTCAGTCGAAGCTACATCCTATTTTTCATGTGTCATGCTTGAAGAAGGTGATTGGAACTAGGTGCCAAATTCAAACCAACCTTCCAGAGTTAGCTGAAGAAGGATCCATTTGGCTACAACTAGAAGAAGTTTTGGACCAGTGTGAGCGTCGCCTGTGTTAGAGAACCATCAAGGAAGTGCTAGTACAGTGGAAAGATATGACTCCAGCAGATGCCACTTTGGAACCAACTACCATTCTGCAACAATTTCCACATCTCAAGCCTTGAGGACAAGGCTGTTTTTAAGGGGTCAGACATGTTAAGGTCCTAACCCACACATAGGTAGATCAATGTATTCAGATGTAATAAAGTTCAATATTAATAAGGCCTTTCAATAAAATAGAATAAGGAAGATGTAAGAAGACCTAATAGAAGCTTCCGCTTCTAGAAGGATCTTCCTCTAGATGCTTCTCTTAATAGACATATTTAGTATAAATAAGGGTCGAGGGTATGTGAACCCTAGCTTGGAGATTATTGTAACAAAGCACTGCTCGACTGGAGGTTTCCCCCTCGAAGAGGCCTATGAACATTTCTTCTGAATCAAAGTTCTTTTCTATTGCTATTTCGTATATCATTTCTGTGTATTGTGAAGATTATGCTGGATATTTTATTGTTATTCTGCCATTTCTAGCATTTATTTTTGTTCTGCATATTTTATATATCTGGTATCTTGCATACATGGAGTATTTAACCTTTGCTTCATTCAACTTCTCTCTGAAGTATGCTATCATCCTGTCTTCTTGACTCAAGACTGCCCCTATTGCAAATCCACTTGCATCGCATTTCACTTGAAATGTTTTTTGGAAATCAGGAAACACCAGGATTGGTTGTTCTGTGATTTTCCTCTCCAACAGATTAAAACTCTTCTCAGCCTCTTCTGTTCAGTGAAAATATTTGTGTCTCTTCTTCACTATGTCCATCATTGGTGCACTAATCCCACTGAAATTCCTGATGAATTTTCGGTAGAAACTAGCTAATCCATGAAAACTTCAAACTTCAAAGATATTCTTCGATGATGTCCAATTCTTGATTACCTCCACCTTATCTGGATCCATCCTCAATTTATCTGCAGAAATAAAAAATCCCAAATAAATGAGCTTTGTCTTCATGAATGAGGATTTCTTCATGTTTATCAATAGCTTCTCTTGATGTGATCTCTTCATCACTGTAGCTAAGTGTTTCAAATGCTCTGCATCTGTTTTACTGAAGATCAGTATGTCATCCAGATACACAATGACAATTTTTCCGATGAACTACTTCAAGACTTTGTTCATCAACCTCATGAAGGTACTTGGTGCGTTCATTAAACCAAACGGAATAACAAGCCATTTATACAACCCTTCGTTAGTTTTGAATGTTGTCTTCCATTCATCACCTTCTCTCATGCGAATCTAGTGATAACTGCTTTTCCAATCAATCTTCGAAAAATATTTTTCTCCACTCAAGCAATCCATCAGAGCATCCATCCTTGGCAATGGAAATCTGTACCTGATGGTTATCTTGTTAATTTCCCTCGAGTTAGTACACATCCTCCAGCCTTCGTCTTTCTTCGGACTAAGTACTGTCGGAACAACACACAGACTCAAGCTTTCTCTGACCAAACCTTTATCCAACAAATCTTGGACTTGTCTTTTGACCTCTTCATTCTCCTACGACATTAATCTGTACACTGCTTTGTTTGGAAAACTAGTTCCTGGTATGTGATCAATGTGATGACTCACACTTCTGATCGGTGGCAACAAATGAGGTAGTTCGTCCACTACTATGTCAGCAAACTCTTCCAGTAGTTCTTTAACCTCTTCTGGTAAATCATCTACCCTTGTGTTGGTTAAAAAAATATTTGGCTTCCTGACCACAACGAATTGTGGTTCCTCTTTCTTCTTAACCTCTGTAAGAAGTTCCTTCCCACTCATGAGAAGTACAATGTTGCTTACTTCAGGTTTCACCTCCTTATCTTTGATTGGAAGCAACATGTGAGTTCTCCCACTCTTCTCTAGGGTGTATGTGTTCATCCTCCCATCATGAATCACATTTTTGTCATATTGCCACGGTCTACCTAGCAATAAATGACAAACATCCATGGGAATGACATCACAAAGTATCTTATCGTTATATCCTCCTATCTTAAATTCAACTAAACACTGTTTAGTGACAGTTACCTGATGTCTTTTTGTAGCCATGAAACTCTGTATGGGCTTGGGTGATCAATCGTCTCCAGCTTCAAATTTTCTACCATATTTGTAGAAACGAGATTATCCATGCTACCACTGTCCACAATGACTTTGCATACCCTATCCTTGGTTTTGCATGCAGCCCGAAAAAGTCTGTTTCTTTGGACTGAACTCTCCACCTCCTTCTCTGGTGTCAAAAGAGCTTTTCGCATCATCAACGATCTTCTTCCTTTAGCATCCTCTACTTCAATATTCTTCCTTTGTGCTTCGACAATGTGAGCCTCACCACCTTCCTTCTTTCTATCTGGACATTCATAAGACTTGTGTCCGACCTTTCCACATGTGAAGCATTTTATCACTCCACCTCTTCCTCTTCCTCTACCTCTAGTACGAGGAAACATGTTATTATCAGTATACTCTCCTTTTTTATTAGCATACTATCTTTCCTGTCCAACATATTGTCCTCGCTGTGAGCTTCCACCTCTCTCAATCTGAAATTTAGGTTTCTTCCATTCTTCTTTAGTCTTCTGATTTCTATCTTGGACAACTGATTTTCCCCTGGCTTGACTTCTGCCTTGGCCTCTTTGACCTTGTTTTCATCTCAGCTTCTCTTCCACTTTTAGAGCCATTTGATAAGCATCTTCCACTATTTGGATGGTCATCATGCTCATCTCATCCCGAATTTCATATCTTAGGCCATTCATATACCTGACAATTTTTTCATCATTACTTTCACGATGACCTGCCCTGATGTTCAGCTTGTAGAACTCTTCAGTGTACTCCTTCACTGTCATCAGCTTCTGTCTCAAGTTCTACATCCTTTGAAACAGAGTAATCTGATAATCCCTGGGGATGAATTTCGCCTTCATCTTCACAATCATCCTATCCTAACTCTTGATTTTATGCTTTCCTTTGCAGCGTCTGTCAGCTTGTAGTTCATTCCACCACAATGTTGCATGTCCTTTCAATCTTGTGACAGCATGTTTGACCTTTTTGTCTTGATCGACATCTTCATAGTCAAAATAAGTGTCCAGATCTCTAATCCAGTCTAGAATCTCTTCAACATCCAGGTTTCCCTCATATACTGGGATGTCCATTTCTTCTCTTGCACTCATCCTTGCAATAGCTCTAAGTAAGTGTTCATTTGTTGCATCTTCTGCTGTGACTTCTTCTTCTCCTTGTCCAACTTCATCTTCACTTTTGGACTCACTGATATCTCCAACATCAATTGTGCACCTTTGTCTTATTTCCATGTCCATGAGTCTGGCGCGTATGTCATGCAGATCTCTTTCCACCTCTGGATTTTGCATCTGCCTGCCCCTTCCTCTAGACATCTCCCTTTCCTCTTCTGGACTAGGTGTTTTTCTGTCCTTTCTTCTTGATGGCATGGTGAATTCTTCCTTTTTCCTGCTACAGAAAGCAAAGAAACCTTTCTGGGCTCTGATACCAAACCTGACGCAGCCCTCCTAACCCGCAGGTTGGAAGTCCACGTACACATGATTTTTCCTCTTCCACCGGCCTGAAGAGCTCTCAAAAATTGACTCTTCTATTTCCCTTTCTAGAAATATGCACCCACAAATAACCTTTGAGAAATTCCCCCCCTTTATACTTCTGGAGATTGGACTTCACGATTTCGCGAATCTGATGGTCAAGTGCCGTGTCTCTCAAATCCCTGAAACCTGAATTTATGACACTTGGCCTTTTATCTCTCTATTTCACCTTTCTCCTTATCATGATTTCGAGAGTTGCGATGTCATGCAACTCATCCACTCGACTCCCGAAATCTTGATTCACACATTACTGAAACTCCGATGTTTGGTCACCAAAAGAAATTGACAGTTGTGATTCCCTGCTCGATCCAACAGTCAGCGCGATTTTCACGTATCAAGAGTTCGAGACTCTCGATGCCAAAAACCTCATGCCAACAAAAATTCTGAATTCCCGAATCCCGATATCTATTTCGGATTTTCGGCTTTTGCGAGTTGTGATGTCATGCAACCCTGCTCCACGAACCTCGAAATCCCGATTGACTTTCCTATCGGGATTTTCCCTGAACTCTTGGATTTTCGCCATGCATCCTCCTATGATGGATGGTCATCAATCATTTTGTGATTTCATGAAATAAAATCCCTAAATGCTCCATATCCTATCCTCTTTATCCCCGAAATCCTGACATGCGAAATGCCGACGGACTCTTGATCACTGCCATGTGTCTCAATAGACAGAAGGTCCTGATTCAATTCGGGATTTCGCAACTTGCGATTCCTCGATGCCATAATTTATCTGTCAAATCGAAACCTCGATAACTGAAATACCGACAGGTTCTTGATCTCCGCCATGTGTCCTAAAGAATGGATGGCTTAGATCAAATTCATGGTTTTCACTATGAAGTGACCCGATCTGCTATCCTTGAGACTTCTGATATCCCGAATTCTGAAGTCCCAATATCCCAACACCTTTCGGGACTTTTGCTTTGCTTGCGAGGGTTTAAACCACGTGCAACTCCTATCAGATCCCATGACTGACGGGCATCTAAGTGAGGTCCAACGATTCACGATCTCCTGAGCTTGAACCTTTGGAAATAGTCATAACCCCCTTGCTTCTCTGTCAGATCAGACAGCTGGCAGGACTTTGCAAATTCTCTATGGAGAATTTCGACCATCTGTCTCTTCCCTTGAGAAATTTCGTGAAATTTAAACAAAATATTTCTCTGTGTGGAACTTGTCCTCTTGCAGCATGACATCACTGCACTTTTTTTTCAATTCTTCAAGGCACTTTCAAGTGTTGAACTCCCTTTGACTCTGCGTACTCCCTGTAGCAGTAGTCTCTCAACAAGTCATTCAGGTTAGAAATCCTTGAATATTCACTTGGCCTGCACACACTTTGCACGGCTCCTGTGCCTAATTGTACTTCTGTGAAAATGAGAACAATTGTTATCTCTCCTGAGCTTTCAGAGATGAACTTTGACTTCTGTCAACGCACTCCTTGTGGACAAACTCCACTGTACTCCTTGCAGGAATTTTACTCACTCAGATAGAGAAGCAATTGAAACTCATTTCTTACTCTTCGTCTCAGACCTCAAACATTCAACAAGAATTCATTCATACATAGCATAAAAGCAATTACATGACAGAAAGAGTAAAGCACTTATGAGCATAATATTCAATAATGCATACACAGAGAATATTTGGACACCATGAATCTGAATCAAAGCCTTTTGTATTAATCCAAAACTTTTGTACATGGAATTTGTCTATACAACTCTCTACTTCTTCTCTTCTATGCTCTATGCTCTCAATTGATATCCCTCTACAATGCACAATGAGGGTGTCTATATCCCGTTTCCCTCTTTCATTCTAAACTGTCTAATATACGCATTAAAATTTATCTACTTGCATTAACTATTATAAATGCCTTCTACCTACTAAGGACGAGA
The DNA here is from genome assembly GCA_000966675.3 of Picea glauca. NCBI lineage: Eukaryota > Viridiplantae > Streptophyta > Pinopsida > Pinales > Pinaceae > Picea > Picea glauca. The sequence continues at coordinate 34,029 of JZKD02S0214539.1, read as the reverse complement.
GCGAATCGCTCAAGGTCATTTTACATTATACAAGTGTGTCTCTATTTAATGATCTCATTGTCATTACATAACATTTTTAAAATTTGTGCTGGGTTCTTTTCCAGCTGTCTTTTATCTCCACGCTGGCTCGCTTGAGATGCTCCTGCATCAATATCACAAAGTTGACAGTAAGGTTGCACGTTGAAAAGGGCAAGTGGAATCGCCAAATATTCTCTTAAGGATTATCAAAGGATGTGAGGGAATCACCCTTAGTGGAGTTTCTAGATAATCTTCGTAAGATGAAATATTTGAGGGAAAGGTTTATC
>JZKD02S0214517.1:0-21971 GCA_000966675.3 Picea glauca | reverse complement strand
TGGGATGGAAGTCTTGACCACGACATAAATAATGTTGTATAATTATGGACCCTTATCCAAGGATTACTTACTACCAATCGAATGGGTTTATCAAAGCTCATTGTGGAAGGTGATTCCTAAATCATTCTAGATCTCTTTTCTAAGCTCCTCATAGGTTCAAAACCTTCCAAAATATCTCCTATATGGAGACTCGTCAATGACTTGGAGCTATTACATTCCTTAATTCTTCCCAACACCATTCTTATCCCCTCTCATGTTTGTCAGGAAGCCAATAAAGTTGCAGATAAATTGGCCAATGTTGGGGTGAATCTCTAGAATGGTGATCTTACATGTTCACCTTCCCAAACCCTGAAACCCCTTGTTTGTTGAATTCTTTGCATTGGCGTAGAGGGAAATCCCAACCCCGGGTGGGGTTAAAAATGGCTACCACTTCATGTGATATGTAAACCAAATGAACCTCCCTCGGTCGCCTCATTTGGTGCATCGACGATGTTCATTTACTTCCAAATTGTTATCTCCAGTGAACGTCTCTAGAGCTGGCCTCCACCATGACTATCGCTCATGTGAAGTTGATGGATCTCCATATCCTTCCATGCCTTAAGGTTGATGTCTTCACCAGGAAGACACCAAATATTTTCATTCATTCTACTCTCTCTTCTCTCTAGTTTTCCAACCTCCGCTCGTCACTCTTACCTCGCTACATGTCTTTCTTCTTAGTCCCCGGGTCCTCTTCTCCTCTACCTTCCTCAGTATTCCCTTTCATTGGTTCTTACTCATGACCAAAGAGCATGCTAGATTGATTCGAGTTGGCTCCCACTCTAGCCTGAGAGATCAAACCTCCTACACACGCTGCCCACCTAGTTCATGTTGTGTCTATCCTTGACAATCTCGAATGGACAATCACTTATCCTCTCCTCTAGCCGAGGCCAAATATTTCAAGCCTACTACTGCTCATGTGACAACTTCTGACACCGCCACCCATTTCCCCAACCCAGAAGATGCCTCCAGATCTCTTCCTTCGCCCCCTCCCAACCCAATTTTCAATGATTCTTAGAGAGAAATAATCATGTAGATTCGTTGAGATAATGACAAGCAAAAATTTCTCCAAGAGTTGATGGAGAAATTCCTGGACTAGCTTTTGGACTCAAGCACGAAGAACCCTGCACATCGGTGCACTAAAGAGGAACTTATTGATACAAATTTATGAGCGGAATGAAATGAATAATAGATTGAATACCATAACACATAGATACATAGAAGAACAACATATATCCAGTGAACAATAACTTCTATTGAATAAATAAAATAAGCTAAAACTGTAAAACTGCAGAACTGAAAAAACTTGCTCAAATGGTGGTAGCTATCTCTGAGAAGAGATGCGGATGCTACGCACATACCTATGAGAATAATTATTACAATGAGGCTCTAGAGGCCTTTTTAACATTAGTCATGAATTCCAAAAACCTAGACATCCAAAAACCCAACTCTAGGAGATGAAATGCCAAAATTTATGTGGGCCTCGATGGGTAAGTTGGTACTTCAACTTCCCGGGGTCGTAACTTTTGCATACGACCTCCATTTTAGGCGCGTGATAGCTCATTGGAAAGGTATTTTAAATAACTACACATTTTTTTGTCAAACTTTGACTATGTCTATAGTTTGATTGTGGCACACCAAAAAAACATTGTTTAGGGCCCCAAAATGGCCCTGGAAGTATATAAAGATGTGCTGACATGAAAAATTAAAAAATAAGCCAGTTGGATTAGGTGGGAGGCCACCAATATCCACCTGGAAACTTTGTAGGGATTCATATGGCCCCAAAACTGTAGAACCCACAATTACAAAGGATTATAGAAGAACGTGTTGAACTAAAATTTTCAAGAGGATCCAGTTGGAATAGGTGGTTGGCCACCAATATCCCTCTGGATCAGTCCTTGCCCCTTAGGAAGAAATGGTCTCCATTTCATTGATTTCCCCCATCAGGTGAGGAAAATTCTACTAAATTTGGCCTCGGGTGAGCCACTTTCCTTGGTGTAGTAGCTACCCTGCCTTGACAACCCGATAAATATGGATCCTTTGTTGGTGAGTGCCCTTGACCTGTGTGTCCACTATTTATTTAGTGGATGCATGTTCCATGCAGTTAGGGTTGAGATATGTTGGTGTCAATTATTCTGTGATCTCTGAGGTGTCCAATAATGGTGGAACATTTGGCCTAAGGAATTCCACATTGAATATTGGGTGCAAGCCAAGGAACGATGGAGTGTTGAGATCAAAAGAATTGTTACCCACAACCTTGGTGATAGTGTAAGGCGCATATCAACGTGGGAAAAGATTCTAGTGGGGTCTTGTAAGGCGCTCTTTCTACAAATGTAATGAGACCTTTTCTCCCACATAAAACTGGTGCGATACCCGGTGTTGATCATGGTGTTGATTGTGCTTAGCATTGGATTTCTACAAAATCTCATGGACCTGTTTGCAGATGTGCTAAATCTGCTCAATGAATCTAGTGGCTTTTTCAGCCTCAAACTCAACATGGGAAGATTCTTCCTATGTGGTTGCAAGAGGTAGTGTAACATCAATGGGACCCAAGGGTTGGAATCCCATCCCCACTTGAAATGGGCTATGGTAAGTGGAACTATGGAGAGACCTGTTGTAGATGTGTTGAACATAGGGAAGACTCTCATCCCATGCACATGGATTCTTAGAGTTGTACATGCGCAAGATGTGCACAATCATATAATTGATGACCTCTATCTGGCCATCAGTTTGGGGGTGGAAAGAAGTGGATTTAGTGAGCTTGGTGTCCAAAAGTGACCATAGACTCAACCAAAATGTGTTGAGGAACCTACTATCCCGATCTGAGGTGATGTTCTATGGTATCCCAGAATGGACCCACACTCGTTTGATGTATATGTCGTTCTGATGCTCTTCTTGCAGGATGTGATAATTGCCATCTTCAAAAAATGATCAACCAGCATAAATACACAATCATTGTCGTGCTTGGTGGACAGGAAGCCAGACATTTAATCCATCGAGATGGATTCCCAAGGCCTCTCGAGAGTAGGAAGAGGGGTGTATAAGACTTGCTTCTTGATGGTTGGATTGGCATTGGCACATGTAGTGCAATATCTAATATACTTGCTGACATCTTGTCGAAGTTTTGGCCAATACACATTTTTCTGTAGAATGGCCACAATTTTCTCCACACCAAAATGTCCTACCATCCGACTGTAGTGAGCCTCCCAAATCAGCTTTGCATGCTCTCTTGTGGGAACACAGAGGTGGCCTAGATGGAATAACAGTCCATCCTGGATGTGAAAATCGATGACATTCAATCCTATACCAAAGAGTTGATAGGTGGTGGCGAAGTCAGGGTCGCGATGATAAAGTTGGGGCCACTTAGATTCCTCATGCCCATAGGAATGGAGCACTGTGGTGAGTGCAACAACAGGAGAGTGACTAAGGAAGTCAGCCAAACGATTTGTACTCCATGTTTTATACTTGATGTTGATATGAAACTTTTGTAGGTATGTGGACCACTTTTGATGGCGGTCATTCTGCAACTTCCCTTGTGTGTGTATGAGCTACAGAGGCTTGTGATCAGTGTGGATGATTGTCTCCTTTCCAAAAATATAATGTTTCCATTAACGTCAGGATTTCACAATGGAATACATTTCTTTGTCATAGGTGGGGTATTTCCAGACAATATCTGAGAGTGTCTCACTATGGTATGCTATTGGATGACCGTGTTGAGTGAGAACTGTGCCTACAACATAGTCAGAGCATCAATCTCGATAATAAACGATTGTTGCATATCGAGTAAGGAGAGTACTAGAGTTGAGCATAAGCGATGCTTCATATCATCAAATGCTTGTTGTTATGTTTTCCCCCATGCGAACTTTGCCTTGCCACCTCCCTTGGTTACTTGGTTGAGGGCCCATGCAATATGGGAGAATCCCAATACGAACCTTCAATAGAAGTTGGCAAGTCCCAAGAAGCTCCGAAGCTCGATTAATTTGGTCAAGGCTGGCCAGTCACGAATGACTTGGATCTTAGATGGATCCACATGTACCCCATGCTCATCAACAATGTAGCCCAAGTATTGGACCCTATTCATTCCAAAGGAACATTTTTCCAAGTTGGCATATAGCTTGTGTTGCCGCAGAGGGCCCAAAACCTGTTGAATATGTTGCATGTGCTCCTCCCAAGTTCTGTTGAAGATGAGGATGTCATCCAGATATACCACCACAAAAGAGTTGGTGAAGGGTCTCAATACATCATCTATCAATCTCATGAAAGTTGTTGGTGCATTTGTTAAGCCAAAGAGCATGACCAACCAGTCGAAGAGACCTTCTTTAGATTTGAAAGTTGTATTCCATACATCAATTGGTTCTATGGGAACCTGGTGGTAGCCAGACTTTAGGTCAATATTGTTGAAGAACTTGTCCCCCTTAAGTTGGTCAAGAAGGTCATCAATTCATGGAATTGGGTACAGGTTCCTGACTGTGATTTTGTTTAATGCTATGTAATCAATACAGAGCCGCCAGGTCCCATCTTTATTTTGCACCAACACAATTGGGCTTCCAAAAGGGGAGGCACAGGGTTGGATGTGTCCCTTTTGAAGTAGCTCTTGGATATGGCACTTGATTTCCTCATTTTTCATCAGTGAGCAACAATAGACTGGTCCATTAGGTAGTGGTTCACCAGGGGTTAGATCAATTGGATGCTTGAATTGGCAGTGTGTCGATACCCCGATGAGTGANTGGGATGGAAGTCTTGACCACGACATAAATAATGTTGTATAATTATGGACCCTTATCCAAGGATTACTTACTACCAATCGAATGGGTTTATCAAAGCTCATTGTGGAAGGTGATTCCTAAATCATTCTAGATCTCTTTTCTAAGCTCCTCATAGGTTCAAAACCTTCCAAAATATCTCCTATATGGAGACTCGTCAATGACTTGGAGCTATTACATTCCTTAATTCTTCCCAACACCATTCTTATCCCCTCTCATGTTTGTCAGGAAGCCAATAAAGTTGCAGATAAATTGGCCAATGTTGGGGTGAATCTCTAGAATGGTGATCTTACATGTTCACCTTCCCAAACCCTGAAACCCCTTGTTTGTTGAATTCTTTGCATTGGCGTAGAGGGAAATCCCAACCCCGGGTGGGGTTAAAAATGGCTACCACTTCATGTGATATGTAAACCAAATGAACCTCCCTCGGTCGCCTCATTTGGTGCATCGACGATGTTCATTTACTTCCAAATTGTTATCTCCAGTGAACGTCTCTAGAGCTGGCCTCCACCATGACTATCGCTCATGTGAAGTTGATGGATCTCCATATCCTTCCATGCCTTAAGGTTGATGTCTTCACCAGGAAGACACCAAATATTTTCATTCATTCTACTCTCTCTTCTCTCTAGTTTTCCAACCTCCGCTCGTCACTCTTACCTCGCTACATGTCTTTCTTCTTAGTCCCCGGGTCCTCTTCTCCTCTACCTTCCTCAGTATTCCCTTTCATTGGTTCTTACTCATGACCAAAGAGCATGCTAGATTGATTCGAGTTGGCTCCCACTCTAGCCTGAGAGATCAAACCTCCTACACACGCTGCCCACCTAGTTCATGTTGTGTCTATCCTTGACAATCTCGAATGGACAATCACTTATCCTCTCCTCTAGCCGAGGCCAAATATTTCAAGCCTACTACTGCTCATGTGACAACTTCTGACACCGCCACCCATTTCCCCAACCCAGAAGATGCCTCCAGATCTCTTCCTTCGCCCCCTCCCAACCCAATTTTCAATGATTCTTAGAGAGAAATAATCATGTAGATTCGTTGAGATAATGACAAGCAAAAATTTCTCCAAGAGTTGATGGAGAAATTCCTGGACTAGCTTTTGGACTCAAGCACGAAGAACCCTGCACATCGGTGCACTAAAGAGGAACTTATTGATACAAATTTATGAGCGGAATGAAATGAATAATAGATTGAATACCATAACACATAGATACATAGAAGAACAACATATATCCAGTGAACAATAACTTCTATTGAATAAATAAAATAAGCTAAAACTGTAAAACTGCAGAACTGAAAAAACTTGCTCAAATGGTGGTAGCTATCTCTGAGAAGAGATGCGGATGCTACGCACATACCTATGAGAATAATTATTACAATGAGGCTCTAGAGGCCTTTTTAACATTAGTCATGAATTCCAAAAACCTAGACATCCAAAAACCCAACTCTAGGAGATGAAATGCCAAAATTTATGTGGGCCTCGATGGGTAAGTTGGTACTTCAACTTCCCGGGGTCGTAACTTTTGCATACGACCTCCATTTTAGGCGCGTGATAGCTCATTGGAAAGGTATTTTAAATAACTACACATTTTTTTGTCAAACTTTGACTATGTCTATAGTTTGATTGTGGCACACCAAAAAAACATTGTTTAGGGCCCCAAAATGGCCCTGGAAGTATATAAAGATGTGCTGACATGAAAAATTAAAAAATAAGCCAGTTGGATTAGGTGGGAGGCCACCAATATCCACCTGGAAACTTTGTAGGGATTCATATGGCCCCAAAACTGTAGAACCCACAATTACAAAGGATTATAGAAGAACGTGTTGAACTAAAATTTTCAAGAGGATCCAGTTGGAATAGGTGGTTGGCCACCAATATCCCTCTGGATCAGTCCTTGCCCCTTAGGAAGAAATGGTCTCCATTTCATTGATTTCCCCCATCAGGTGAGGAAAATTCTACTAAATTTGGCCTCGGGTGAGCCACTTTCCTTGGTGTAGTAGCTACCCTGCCTTGACAACCCGATAAATATGGATCCTTTGTTGGTGAGTGCCCTTGACCTGTGTGTCCACTATTTATTTAGTGGATGCATGTTCCATGCAGTTAGGGTTGAGATATGTTGGTGTCAATTATTCTGTGATCTCTGAGGTGTCCAATAATGGTGGAACATTTGGCCTAAGGAATTCCACATTGAATATTGGGTGCAAGCCAAGGAACGATGGAGTGTTGAGATCAAAAGAATTGTTACCCACAACCTTGGTGATAGTGTAAGGCGCATATCAACGTGGGAAAAGATTCTAGTGGGGTCTTGTAAGGCGCTCTTTCTACAAATGTAATGAGACCTTTTCTCCCACATAAAACTGGTGCGATACCCGGTGTTGATCATGGTGTTGATTGTGCTTAGCATTGGATTTCTACAAAATCTCATGGACCTGTTTGCAGATGTGCTAAATCTGCTCAATGAATCTAGTGGCTTTTTCAGCCTCAAACTCAACATGGGAAGATTCTTCCTATGTGGTTGCAAGAGGTAGTGTAACATCAATGGGACCCAAGGGTTGGAATCCCATCCCCACTTGAAATGGGCTATGGTAAGTGGAACTATGGAGAGACCTGTTGTAGATGTGTTGAACATAGGGAAGACTCTCATCCCATGCACATGGATTCTTAGAGTTGTACATGCGCAAGATGTGCACAATCATATAATTGATGACCTCTATCTGGCCATCAGTTTGGGGGTGGAAAGAAGTGGATTTAGTGAGCTTGGTGTCCAAAAGTGACCATAGACTCAACCAAAATGTGTTGAGGAACCTACTATCCCGATCTGAGGTGATGTTCTATGGTATCCCAGAATGGACCCACACTCGTTTGATGTATATGTCGTTCTGATGCTCTTCTTGCAGGATGTGATAATTGCCATCTTCAAAAAATGATCAACCAGCATAAATACACAATCATTGTCGTGCTTGGTGGACAGGAAGCCAGACATTTAATCCATCGAGATGGATTCCCAAGGCCTCTCGAGAGTAGGAAGAGGGGTGTATAAGACTTGCTTCTTGATGGTTGGATTGGCATTGGCACATGTAGTGCAATATCTAATATACTTGCTGACATCTTGTCGAAGTTTTGGCCAATACACATTTTTCTGTAGAATGGCCACAATTTTCTCCACACCAAAATGTCCTACCATCCGACTGTAGTGAGCCTCCCAAATCAGCTTTGCATGCTCTCTTGTGGGAACACAGAGGTGGCCTAGATGGAATAACAGTCCATCCTGGATGTGAAAATCGATGACATTCAATCCTATACCAAAGAGTTGATAGGTGGTGGCGAAGTCAGGGTCGCGATGATAAAGTTGGGGCCACTTAGATTCCTCATGCCCATAGGAATGGAGCACTGTGGTGAGTGCAACAACAGGAGAGTGACTAAGGAAGTCAGCCAAACGATTTGTACTCCATGTTTTATACTTGATGTTGATATGAAACTTTTGTAGGTATGTGGACCACTTTTGATGGCGGTCATTCTGCAACTTCCCTTGTGTGTGTATGAGCTACAGAGGCTTGTGATCAGTGTGGATGATTGTCTCCTTTCCAAAAATATAATGTTTCCATTAACGTCAGGATTTCACAATGGAATACATTTCTTTGTCATAGGTGGGGTATTTCCAGACAATATCTGAGAGTGTCTCACTATGGTATGCTATTGGATGACCGTGTTGAGTGAGAACTGTGCCTACAACATAGTCAGAGCATCAATCTCGATAATAAACGATTGTTGCATATCGAGTAAGGAGAGTACTAGAGTTGAGCATAAGCGATGCTTCATATCATCAAATGCTTGTTGTTATGTTTTCCCCCATGCGAACTTTGCCTTGCCACCTCCCTTGGTTACTTGGTTGAGGGCCCATGCAATATGGGAGAATCCCAATACGAACCTTCAATAGAAGTTGGCAAGTCCCAAGAAGCTCCGAAGCTCGATTAATTTGGTCAAGGCTGGCCAGTCACGAATGACTTGGATCTTAGATGGATCCACATGTACCCCATGCTCATCAACAATGTAGCCCAAGTATTGGACCCTATTCATTCCAAAGGAACATTTTTCCAAGTTGGCATATAGCTTGTGTTGCCGCAGAGGGCCCAAAACCTGTTGAATATGTTGCATGTGCTCCTCCCAAGTTCTGTTGAAGATGAGGATGTCATCCAGATATACCACCACAAAAGAGTTGGTGAAGGGTCTCAATACATCATCTATCAATCTCATGAAAGTTGTTGGTGCATTTGTTAAGCCAAATAGCATGACCAACCAGTCGAAGAGACCTTCTTTAGATTTGAAAGTTGTATTCCATACATCAATTGGTTCGATGGGAACCTGGTGGTAGCCAGACTTTAGGTCAATATTGCTGAAGAACTTTTCCCCCTTAAGTTGGTCAAGAAGGTCATCAATTCATGGAATTGGGTACAGGCTCCTGACTGTGATTTTTTTTAATGCTATGTAATCAATACAGAGCCGCCAGGTCCCATCTTTATTCTGCACCAACACAATTGGGCTTCCAAAAGGGGAGGCACAGGGTGGGATATGTCCCTTTTGAAGTAGCTCTTGGATATGGCACTTGATTTCCTCATTTTTCATCAGTGAGCAACAATAGACTGGTCCATTAGGCAGTGGTTCACCGGGGGTTAGATCAATTGGATGCTTGAATTGGCAGTGCGTCGATACCCCGATGAGTGAGGAGAAGATGTATTTGTACTCTTCCATGATCCCATTGACTTGCTTCTACTAAAAAGAGAAGCTCTGTGTAGAGTTCACGGATGTGGTGACAACCATCTTCTTAATGTGAGCATGGATTACAAAGAAGACAAAATTCCCGATCTGCGAAATGACCTTACTTCATTTCTTAGTAGAGATTAAAGAAATAGCGGTAGGCAGCGCTACCTTTGGTATCTTGTACAATTTTCTACCCAAAGTAATAATAACATTGTGGGGTCTAGACTCATATGGCTGGCCACAAATATGGTTGGCCTAAAAGAAAATCACAAACTTCAAGGGGAGAAATATCAAACAACACCTCATCTTTGAAGGGCTTGATGTTGTAGGGCAGACGACACTATTGGCTAACGGGGAGATCTCGTCCTTGGCGAAGATAGTCGATGGTGTAGGGTTGAGGGTGTGGTGTTATCGACAGGTCTAGCTGCTTGACAACCTCCATTGAAATCAGGTTCTTTTGACTACCTCAATCGACAATGGAATGCAACAGAGTCCCCTTTACCCACATCTGTGAGTGAAAGAGGCATTCCCCTTCCTATGGTTCTTTTGGTTCACTTGGATAGACTTTGGTGGTAGCGACAATGGCACTGGGTTCGACATCGATGATCCACTTCCCACTTTTTGGATTTGATTCGGAGTTAGAATCTTCCTTTGACTCGGAAGCTTTCAACTTGGCCACCAGTGACTTCTTGGAGTGACATTCTTCGGTGTTTTGCTAAGGGATTTTATGATGCTCACACCACTTTCTCGTATCCTTCTTCGAATTCTCATTACCCTTCTTAGGTTGCGGCTTGGACTAGTTGTCCTGAGAACAACCATCTTTTTTTTGTCCCTTGTTTGGTGGGTTGGGGCCAAATTTTTCCTGTTTTGGCTGTGAGGAATTTGTAGATCCAAACTCTCACCCCTTCTGCTTAAATGTATGCTCGATATTGACAACATATCTATAAGCCACACCTAATGATTCGATGTCCATAAAATCCATTTTTGTTTGGATGTATCTGTGTAAAAAACCATGGTACTTGAGCACCATATGTCATTTAGAATCTTTGATACCCAATTTGGTGTGCAGAGTATGGAAAATCTTGGTGAAATCTGGTACTGTCTGGTCCCTTTCTTGACGCAGCGTGGTCCATCTTGTGTACTGGTCCTCGTAGCTTCCAACATGGTAGTATTGTTCTTTAATGGCATACCTGAAGGAATCCCAAGTGGGGGCGACCACAAATATTGCAGATTCCTCTATGGCCCTTTGCTTAGAGTACGTATCCCACTAGTCCTTAACATGGGGGCTGGCCTTGAGGAGTGAAAAAGTAATCTTTTCCCGATCGAAAAAATTGTGGACCGAAAAATACCCTTCGAGCAGATTCATCCATTTATCTACAACATCTGCATCTATCAGTCCTTCAAATAATGGAATATCAAAATTTGCTTGTACCTTGAAGGGGGTTGTGTGGTCACTTGATGAAGATGTGTCTCTTGTGGGTAGTTGTTGAAGGATCTATGCAAAGTTGTCCATTATATCGTTCCTTTGTCACGCAAGGGATTCCTCGAGAAACATTTTAAAAGGATCTCCTAATCCATTATCTTTCTTCTCTTCTCCCATGATTTGTGGTCAGGTTTGGCACGACCGATCTTGCAAAGGCTCGACTGGTTCGAGTCCCATCTTCTTGTACCCAGATCTTGTCGGGGACATGCACAAAGAAAAAAAAATGGAGAGCAGATCGCTCTGATACCACTAATCTAGATTTATGAGCGAAACAAAATGAATAATAGAATGAATACCATAAAATAGAGATATAGAAAACAACAACAGATATCCAATGAACAATAACTTCTATTGAATAAATAAAATAGGTTGAAACTGTAAAACTACAAAACTGAAACAACTTGCTCGAATGGTGGTAGCTATCTCTAAGAAGAGATTTGGCTGCTACGCACATCTGTATGAGAAGAATGATTACAATGAGGCTCTAGAGGCCTCTTTAACACTACTCATGAATTCCAAAACCCTAGACATCCAAAAACCTAACCCTAGGAGATGAAACGCCAAAAGTTATGTGGGCCCTGATGGGTAAGTTGGTACTTCAACCTCCCGGGGTTGTAACTTATGCATATGACCTATGTTTTAGGTGCGTGGTAGCCCGTTGGAAAGGTCTTTTCGAGAATTACACATTATGCCATCAAAATCTAACTCTGTCTACAATTTGACCGTGGAACGCCAAAAAACACTGTTTAGGGCCCCAAAATGGCCCTGGAAGTACAAAAAGATGTGTTGACATGAAAACTTCAAAAACAAGCCAGTTGGATTAGGTGGGTGTCCACCAATCTCCACCTAGAAACTGTGTATGGATTCAGACATCCCCAGAAGTGTAGAACCCACAATTACAAAGGATTATAAAAGAACGTGCTAAACTAAAAATTGTCAAGAGGAGATAGTTTGAATAGGTGGGTGGCCACCAATATCCCCCTAGATCACTGATCTAGGAAATAATGTCCCCCAAGTGGTCAGAATTGTCAAGGCATACCTTCCCCTACAACTCTCTTAGTAAATAAGCTATCATGGACTGTTATTTTTTTCTTTTTGTCTATTCTATCTCGCATATCAAATTATATAGACATTTATGTTGGTATATTTATTGGTACATAATAATTTATTATAGTTTAAAGTCTATAATCATGTCAGTTAGCAATAGTCACAACTAGATTTTATGAAAATTTTGTACTTGGTGGTGGGGCTAGTTTCCTTCTATGGCAGCCACAACACTAGTATCTAGAACCTCTTATGTAATTTTTGTTCATGGAAGGTAATTCAAACAGCTAGCTTACAAAGACAAAAAAGTGATATGACCTTAAATAAATGTGCTCGTATGTAAATGGTATAAATATTAATTCCTAATATAGAATTCAAGATTCATGAAAAACTAACCATTAGATAAGCATGTAAATAATGTAAATATAATTTTATATAGAATTCAAGGTTCATGACAAACTAACCATTAGATAAACATGTAAATGATGTAAATATACTTTTATGTACTAAATGATGTAAATATACTTTTATGTACCATGTGGTAGACTAACCATACAACCAAACTTAGATAGAGGTGGATTGTTACGTTTACACTTGATACAAGATCTAACCAACAAATTATGGGTAATATAAGAATTCATTTATAATGGTCTAAAATTATGTTATCACTNCTGGGTTCGACATCGATGATCCACTTCCCACTTTTTGGATTTGATTCAGAGTCAGAATCTTCCTTTGACTCGGAAGCTTTCAACTTGGCCACCAGTGACTTCTTGGAGTGACATTCTTCGGTGTTTTGCCAAGGGATTTTATGATGCTCACACCACTTTCTCGTATCCTTCTTCGAATTCTCATTGCCCTTCTTAGGTTGCGGCTTGGACTAGTTGTCCTGAGAACAACCATCTTTTTTTTGTCCCTTGTTTGGTGGGTTGGGGCCAAATTTTCCCTGTTTTGGCTGTGAGGAATTTGTAGATCCAAACTCTCGCCCCTTCTACTTAAATTTATGCTCGATATTGACAACATATCTATAAGCCACACCTAATGATTCGATGTCCATAAAATCCATTTTTGTTTGGATGTATCTGTGTAAACAACCATGGTACTTGAGCACCATATGTCATTTAGAATCTTTGATACCCAATTTGGTGTGCAGAGTATGGAAAATCTTGGTGAAATCTGGTACTGTCTGGTCCCTTTCTTGACGCAGCGTGGTCCATCTTGTGTACTGGTCCTCGTAGCTTCCAACATGGTAGTATTGTTCTTTAATGGCATACCTGAAGGAATCCCAAGTGGGGGCGACCACAAATATTGCAGATTCCTCTATGGCCCTTTGCTTAGAGTACGTATCCCACTAGTCCTTAACATGGGGGCTGGCCTTGAGGAGTGAAAAAGTAATCTTTTCCCGATCGAAAAAATTGTGGACCGAAAAATACCCTTCGAGCAGATTCATCCATTTATCTACAACATCTGCATCTATCAGTCCTTCAAATAATGGAATATCAAAATTTGCTTGTACCTTGAAGGGGGTTGTGTGGTCACTTGATGAAGATGTGTCTCTTGTGGGTAGTTGTTGAAGGATCTATGCAAAGTTGTCCATTATATCGTTCCTTTGTCACGCAAGGGATTCCTCGAGAAACATTTTAAAAGGATCTCCTAATCCATTATCTTTCTTCTCTTCTCCCATGATTTGTGGTCAGGTTTGGCACGACCGATCTTGCAAAGGCTCGACTGGTTCGAGTCCCATCTTCTTGTACCCAGATCTTGTCGGGGACATGCACAAAGAAAAAAAAATGGAGAGCAGATCGCTCTGATACCACTAATCTAGATTTATGAGCGAAACAAAATGAATAATAGAATGAATACCATAAAATAGAGATATAGAAAACAACAACAGATATCCAATGAACAATAACTTCTATTGAATAAATAAAATAGGTTGAAACTGTAAAACTACAAAACTGAAACAACTTGCTCGAATGGTGGTAGCTATCTCTAAGAAGAGATTTGGCTGCTACGCACATCTGTATGAGAAGAATGATTACAATGAGGCTCTAGAGGCCTCTTTAACACTACTCATGAATTCCAAAACCCTAGACATCCAAAAACCTAACCCTAGGAGATGAAACGCCAAAAGTTATGTGGGCCCTGATGGGTAAGTTGGTACTTCAACCTCCCGGGGTTGTAACTTATGCATATGACCTATGTTTTAGGTGCGTGGTAGCCCGTTGGAAAGGTCTTTTCGAGAATTACACATTATGCCATCAAAATCTAACTCTGTCTACAATTTGACCGTGGAACGCCAAAAAACACTGTTTAGGGCCCCAAAATGGCCCTGGAAGTACAAAAAGATGTGTTGACATGAAAACTTCAAAAACAAGCCAGTTGGATTAGGTGGGTGTCCACCAATCTCCACCTAGAAACTGTGTATGGATTCAGACATCCCCAGAAGTGTAGAACCCACAATTACAAAGGATTATAAAAGAACGTGCTAAACTAAAAATTGTCAAGAGGAGATAGTTTGAATAGGTGGGTGGCCACCAATATCCCCCTAGATCACTGATCTAGGAAATAATGTCCCCCAAGTGGTCAGAATTGTCAAGGCATACCTTCCCCTACAACTCTCTTAGTAAATAAGCTATCATGGACTGTTATTTTTTTCTTTTTGTCTATTCTATCTCGCATATCAAATTATATAGACATTTATGTTGGTATATTTATTGGTACATAATAATTTATTATAGTTTAAAGTCTATAATCATGTCAGTTAGCAATAGTCACAACTAGATTTTATGAAAATTTTGTACTTGGTGGTGGGGCTAGTTTCCTTCTATGGCAGCCACAACACTAGTATCTAGAACCTCTTATGTAATTTTTGTTCATGGAAGGTAATTCAAACAGCTAGCTTACAAAGACAAAAAAGTGATATGACCTTAAATAAATGTGCTCGTATGTAAATGGTATAAATATTAATTCCTAATATAGAATTCAAGATTCATGAAAAACTAACCATTAGATAAGCATGTAAATAATGTAAATATAATTTTATATAGAATTCAAGGTTCATGACAAACTAACCATTAGATAAACATGTAAATGATGTAAATATACTTTTATGTACTAAATGATGTAAATATACTTTTATGTACCATGTGGTAGACTAACCATACAACCAAACTTAGATAGAGGTGGATTGTTACGTTTACACTTGATACAAGATCTAACCAACAAATTATGGGTAATATAAGAATTCATTTATAATGGTCTAAAATTATGTTATCACTATATATGGCCAATTGTAACCCCTTGTCCTAGCAATTAATATGTTTTCTTGATACTTTTAATATGTTTTCTTGATAATTTTAATACGTTTTCTTGATATTTCATTTAAGGAATTTTTTTTGTTAGGTTGTGATGAACATTATAATGCTTGATTGGGACATGAGATTATGCATTCATTATTATTAATGCATTAAATTATTTTCTTTGATGATGATTGGAGAATTAGAATATATGCGATTCCTGTTTTGATAAATATTATGATATTCTTTTAGAAAACTAACATAGTACACATGATTCACAGTGAATTAAAAGATGACTTTAAAATATATATATTTTATAGGAATCCACACGAACTTGGGTGAGTATGTGGAAAGGGGAAAATTGTCTTGAAACTACTTTTTAAGTTTAAGAAAAAATACTAAGGGTTGATTTTTTTTTCATCTTTTACCCATTTTGTAATAAATTAGAAAAAGTGAAGTTTTCCTTATGTGAGCAAGATGGATTCTTATTAATTGTTTTGAATTATTGCTTTGAAAAAGAGAATTGTTTGTATCTATAAATTGATGAGAGTAGTCATATAATTCTCTAGCATTGTCCAAATAGGTAGATGAAGTTGGGGGTGTACTTGATCAAACTAGGGGTACTAATACCAATTTTTTGAGAATGACAATTGGTTTTTGGGCTATCGGGACTCCACAGCTTGAGGTGACAAGAGCTAGAGTAGATTTTGTCCACAATTGTAGACGTTAATTGATAGAATGGAAAAACATAGTCCTTGCAGCTTGAGGTGACAAGAGCTAGAGTGGATTTTGTCCACAATTGTAGACATTAATTGGTAAAATGGAAGGATTTTGTCCACAATTATAGACATTAATTGGTAGAATGGAAGAATATAATCCTTGAAGAGAAACCCCACAAATGGAGGTGTTGTATATCAAGAGTTAAAGTGGGTGTTCCTACGCACCAAAACCATAAGAGTTATATAGGTCTTATGAGTGATCTTATGAAGAGTCATCACCTCATTTTAGATGATTGCATTGGTTGGGAGGAGTCAAACCATGGATATGATTCCCTCCTTATCAACAAGTGGTTGTGTAGCTATTTATAATATTATTTTTATTTATACTATTATTTATTTGTTGAAAGAAATTTTGTATTTACTTTATTTAATAAGAAAAAAAAAACATGGTAGATATCATTTTTCCACTCAGATTATGTCAGGTATATTTGTTACAAATTAGTATTAAAACTCTTAGTTTTGAGAATGCATTTTGAAGCCAAAAAAATTAAGTGGATACAATCTCAAGAACCCATTAAGCATGAGTGATTTGTATTCAAAGAAGGGTTTTAGACTTACAAAATTACTCATTTATGGTTTTTAATTATTAAATTTTTATTTTCTTTTTTCTTTTTGTTCTTTTCTTACTCCATCTATTGTTGTGTATTTGTTTGTCATATTATTTGGATTAAGATAACCATTTATTTTTGCTTTCACAAGAGCATGTAATATTTCGTTTTGTATTGGATTATTATGATAAGGTTGGATGGATTTTTTAAACTTTTTTATTTAGATTCATTTTTTTATTTAGATTCATTTAATAATAATAGACATGGATTTACTAAAATATAACATAATTAAAACTTTTAAATAATGTGCAATCTCCATAACCTTTTAAATAATGTCCAAGTAATATTGGGAGATGAAAATTAAAACTTTTAAATAATGTCCAATCTCATTTTACCATTATATCTTTTTGTTATTCTAAGGATGAGTCAAGTTGTTCAAAGGTGCCCACCCAATATGCATCAGTCAAGTTCTCACGAAATATTATACGAAAGCCTTGGATTTGATTGTATATTTCCATTCCCTCACCCAACATCCATTTCATATTTGGCGCCATCTTAATTTCCTTATTTCATATTTGGCGCCATCTTAATTTCCTTTGATGGCATAGGTGGAAACTTCTTCAACGTGAGAATACGAGATCATTGTGGCAATGAAATGGAGTGGCACGGTGCGCATGTGTAGAGAAGACACAGTGGGGGTTTCAAGAGATGAATAAGCGAGGTGACGAACGTGCTGCCAAAGTGGCAGAAGCTTCTCTATCCAAAGACTGCAACCTCTAAATTGGTGAATTATGCCACTCTTCTTTCTGACCTATCCCTCAAACCTTCTATACCACCCTTTGGATGATCCCTAAGTGTAAATATCCATGTAACTGTATTTCACTTATAAACTGGTGAACTGATAGGATAAGTTGTTGGTTTGGTTCTACGTGCAATAAGTTGTCGCGGTAAAAACTCACACCAAAGGAGTGTGCATATTTGTAAGTTATATAATGTGAAGTTTAATGTTTTGCATGCACCTGTGTAAGTACACAGGAATTATGCACTAAAAGTGAAACAACTTAACGTATGTAATGCACACAAGTGATAGTGCGAAAATATGTCATACTAAGGGAAAAGGCACATAAACTTGGATTCAACACGCAATGGCCTAGTGCACAGGTTTTTGAAGACCAGAGAATTATTTTGTATATAAGTCATGATGTAACGCACACCTGTGTAAGGGCGTGAGGGTGGCACATTGAAAGTAGAGTGGGCATGGCCCAAAAGTTCTACGCACACTAGTTTATTGCGTGAGCTTTATGTTTTGAGGCTGGTGAGCCTAGATACAACAGATTAGTGTTGTGGTACTAAGAATGTAAATGTAATCACAAGAAAATTTAATGAAAATACATCATTGCTGTAGAACTACCACGTAAAAGAGTTCAGGGGAATTAAACTCCACTAACTGAGGTTAAGGGGGCTGGNGGAAATAATGTCCCCCAAGTGGTCAGAATTGTCAAGGCATACCTTCCCCTACAACTCTCTTAGTAAATAAGCTATCATGGACTGTTATTTTTTTCTTTTTGTCTCTTCTATCTCGCATATCAAATTATATAGACATTTATGTTGGTATATTTATTGGTACATAATAGTTTATTATAGTTTAAAGTCTATAATCATGTCAGTTAGCAATAGTCACAACTAGATTTTATGAAAATTTTGTACCTGGTCGTGGGGCTAGTTTCCTTCTATGGCAGCCACAACACTAGTATCTAGAACCTCTTATGTAATTTTTGTTCATGGAAGGTAATTCAAACAGCTAGCTTACAAAGAAAAAGAAGTGATATGACCTTAAATAAATGTGCTCGTATGTAAATGATATAAATATTAATTCCTAATGTAGAATTCAAGATTCATGAAAAAAACTAACCATTAGATAAGCATATAAATAATGTAAATATAATTTTATGTAGAATTCAAAGTTCATGACAAACTAACCATTAAATGATATAAATATACTTTTATGTACCATGTAAAACATGTAAATGATGTAAATATACTTTTATGTACTAAATGATGTAAATATACTTTTATGTACCATGTGGTAGACTAACCATGCAACCAAACTTAGATAGAGGTGGATTGTTACGTTTACACTTGATACAAGATCTAACCAACAAATTATGGGTAATATAAGAATTCATTTATAATGGTCTAAAATTATGTTATCACTATATATGGCCAATTGTAACCCCTTGTCCTAGCAATTAATATGTTTTCTTGATACTTTTAATATGTTTTCTTGATAATTTTAATACGTTTTCTTGATATTTCATTTAAGGAATTTTTTTTGTTAGGTTGTGATGAACATTATAATGCTTGATTGGGACATGAGATTATGCATTCATTATTATTAATGCATTAAATTATTTTCTTTGATGATGATTGGAGAATTAGAATATATGCGATTCCTGTTTTGATAAATATTATGATATTCTTTTAGAAAACTAACATAGTACACATGATTCACAGTGAATTAAAAGATGACTTTAAAATATATATATTTTATAGGAATCCACACGAACTTGGGTGAGTATGTGGAAAGGGGAAAATTGTCTTGAAACTACTTTTTAAGTTTAAGAAAAAATACTAAGGGTTGATTTTTTTTTCATCTTTTACCCATTTTGTAATAAATTAGAAAAAGTGAAGTTTTCCTTATGTGAGCAAGATGGATTCTTATTAATTGTTTTGAATTATTGCTTTGAAAAAGAGAATTGTTTGTATCTATAAATTGATGAGAGTAGTCATATAATTCTCTAGCATTGTCCAAATAGGTAGATGAAGTTGGGGGTGTACTTGATCAAACTAGGGGTACTAATACCAATTTTTTGAGAATGACAATTGGTTTTTGGGCTATCGGGACTCCACAGCTTGAGGTGACAAGAGCTAGAGTAGATTTTGTCCACAATTGTAGACGTTAATTGATAGAATGGAAAAACATAGTCCTTGCAGCTTGAGGTGACAAGAGCTAGAGTGGATTTTGTCCACAATTGTAGACATTAATTGGTAAAATGGAAGGATTTTGTCCACAATTATAGACATTAATTGGTAGAATGGAAGAATATAATCCTTGAAGAGAAACCCCACAAATGGAGGTGTTGTATATCAAGAGTTAAAGTGGGTGTTCCTACGCACCAAAACCATAAGAGTTATATAGGTCTTATGAGTGATCTTATGAAGAGTCATCACCTCATTTTAGATGATTGCATTGGTTGGGAGGAGTCAAACCATGGATATGATTCCCTCCTTATCAACAAGTGGTTGTGTAGCTATTTATAATATTATTTTTATTTATACTATTATTTATTTGTTGAAAGAAATTTTGTATTTACTTTATTTAATAAGAAAAAAAAAACATGGTAGATATCATTTTTCCACTCAGATTATGTCAGGTATATTTGTTACAAATTAGTATTAAAACTCTTAGTTTTGAGAATGCATTTTGAAGCCAAAAAAATTAAGTGGATACAATCTCAAGAACCCATTAAGCATGAGTGATTTGTATTCAAAGAAGGGTTTTAGACTTACAAAATTACTCATTTATGGTTTTTAATTATTAAATTTTTATTTTCTTTTTTCTTTTTGTTCTTTTCTTACTCCATCTATTGTTGTGTATTTGTTTGTCATATTATTTGGATTAAGATAACCATTTATTTTTGCTTTCACAAGAGCATGTAATATTTCGTTTTGTATTGGATTATTATGATAAGGTTGGATGGATTTTTTAAACTTTTTTATTTAGATTCATTTTTTTATTTAGATTCATTTAATAATAATAGACATGGATTTACTAAAATATAACATAATTAAAACTTTTAAATAATGTGCAATCTCCATAACCTTTTAAATAATGTCCAAGTAATATTGGGAGATGAAAATTAAAACTTTTAAATAATGTCCAATCTCATTTTACCATTATATCTTTTTGTTATTCTAAGGATGAGTCAAGTTGTTCAAAGGTGCCCACCCAATATGCATCAGTCAAGTTCTCACGAAATATTATACGAAAGCCTTGGATTTGATTGTATATTTCCATTCCCTCACCCAACATCCATTTCATATTTGGCGCCATCTTAATTTCCTTATTTCATATTTGGCGCCATCTTAATTTCCTTTGATGGCATAGGTGGAAACTTCTTCAACGTGAGAATACGAGATCATTGTGGCAATGAAATGGAGTGGCACGGTGCGCATGTGTAGAGAAGACACAGTGGGGGTTTCAAGAGATGAATAAGCGAGGTGACGAACGTGCTGCCAAAGTGGCAGAAGCTTCTCTATCCAAAGACTGCAACCTCTAAATTGGTGAATTATGCCACTCTTCTTTCTGACCTATCCCTCAAACCTTCTATACCACCCTTTGGATGATCCCTAAGTGTAAATATCCATGTAACTGTATTTCACTTATAAACTGGTGAACTGATAGGATAAGTTGTTGGTTTGGTTCTACGTGCAATAAGTTGTCGCGGTAAAAACTCACACCAAAGGAGTGTGCATATTTGTAAGTTATATAATGTGAAGTTTAATGTTTTGCATGCACCTGTGTAAGTACACAGGAATTATGCACTAAAAGTGAAACAACTTAACGTATGTAATGCACACAAGTGATAGTGCGAAAATATGTCATACTAAGGGAAAAGGCACATAAACTTGGATTCAACACGCAATGGCCTAGTGCACAGGTTTTTGAAGACCAGAGAATTATTTTGTATATAAGTCATGATGTAACGCACACCTGTGTAAGGGCGTGAGGGTGGCACATTGAAAGTAGAGTGGGCATGGCCCAAAAGTTCTACGCACACTAGTTTATTGCGTGAGCTTTATGTTTTGAGGCTGGTGAGCCTAGATACAACAGATTAGTGTTGTGGTACTAAGAATGTAAATGTAATCACAAGAAAATTTAATGAAAATACATCATTGCTGTAGAACTACCACGTAAAAGAGTTCAGGGGAATTAAACTCCACTAACTGAGGTTAAGGGGGCTGGCTTAAAGGGGCTTAAATCCAAAAAAGAATATTTTATTAATATTTCTTAAAAAGTGTAAAGTTAGGATGTATTATTATATCCTAGGTCCTAAGGAGGGGACAAGTGGATAAAGGTAGTTCTCAACATGGGAATTTTCAAGTTGAGAACATGATGTGGACTGAAGATAGTTCTCAACCTGACAGATGTCAAGTTGGGAACATGCAATCAAATGGTTTGGACTTAGTCCATTCT
>JZKD02S0214506.1:0-21972 GCA_000966675.3 Picea glauca | reverse complement strand
TAAAGCTTGTTGTGTTTTATTGTATGATTCCTTGATCACATACATAGGTTTATATTGAGTTTATGCTATTACTATCACTTTGGTTGGTTGCGTTCTTTTGCAGGATCATCATTGTGTGAGTGTTGGGATGGAGCTAGGATGGTGATGGCGAGAGGAAGCGACATTTAAAAGGTATGTCACTTATCCCTCTTTAGTTAGTAAATTTAATATTTAAAACTTAAGGAAAGAGTCATGTTCTTGTGTGTTTTGTTCTAGATCCAGGTGGATCTAGGGAGATCTGTTAGTGTTCGCACCTACCGATTAGTCCGATAACACTAGGTGTTGGAGTAAGAATTTTTTCAACATGGTATCAGAGCATACCTAGGGTTGAAAGAAAATTCAACATATTAATGATAAACATGTCTGTCACAGATTCAAAAATTTCACCCTGCAAGAAAGATGGAAGGAAATCTCCCACGACAGAGGCCTCTGTAAACAGAAACCAACAAGAAGAAGATACAAACACCCCAAGGTCTATCTATGATAACACCATGTGATTGATAGAGAAGGGGACTTTGCTTAAATGTTGTGAANTATGATTCTTTCCTATAAAGCTTGTTGTGTTTTATTGTATGATTCCTTGATCATATACATAGGTTTATATTGAGTTTATGCTATTACTATCACTTTGGTTGGTTGCGTTCTTTTGTAGGATCATCATTGTGTGAGTGTTGGGATGGATCTAGGATGGTGATGGCGAGAAGAAGTGACATTTAAAAGGTATGTCACTTATCCCTCTTTAGTTAGTAAATTTAATATTTAAAACTTAAGAAAAGAATCATGTTCTGGTGTGTTTTGTTGTAGATCTAGGTGGATCTAGGGAGATCTGTTAGTGTCCGCACCTACCGATTAGTCCGATAACACTAGGTGTTGGAGTAAGAATTTTTTCAACATGGTATCAGAGGATACCTAGGGTTGAAAGAAAATTCAACATATTAATGATGAACATGTCTGTCACAGATTCAAAAATTTCACCCTGCAAGAAAGATGGAAGGAAATCTCCCACGACAGAGGCTTCCGTAAACAGAAGCCAACAAGAAGAAGATACAAACACCCCAAGGTCTATCTATGATAACACCATGTGATTGATAGAGAAGGGGACTTTGCTTAAATCTTGTGAAGAGTTCCAAAATTTCAAGAAATAATCTTTCCCCGTAGATGAAAACGATAAAGATGAACTCAAGGTCTTTAGGAGAATTTAGAAATTGGGGTTACATAGGGTGGAAACTCACACATCCGTTTTTCCATGCGTGGATGCAGTTTCATGGATAATATAACATGTAGACCTAGATACCATATATATACTCAATGCCAAAGGGAAACCCATAACATCATTTCAGGTGTTCATGTTTGTAGCTTCCTAGGACATTCTCCAAATTCTACTCCTCTATGATTGAGTTGAGTTGATTTTTGAGGACACTTATCCAGAATGGATAACTGGGTTTTGGATTACAGCCCAACATCCCTTGTGGAGAGCACATGAGGACATGTCCCTTGTGGAGAACACATGAGGACACATCAATGGAGTTGACATTGATGTCACACACTATGGGGAGTTGACCCTAATGTTTCTAGAGGGAGTAGCCTCTAGAAGTCCACATGGAAGTTCCATGTGTGTCAAAACATTTACTACTATGGTGGTTGTGTACAACTAGTGGAGACTATGTGTCTATGGAAAATAGTTGTGTACTACTACGGTGGTTGCGTACTACTGGCGGAAACTGTGTGTCTCTAGACATTAGATATGTACTGCTATGGTGGTTGTGTACTACTGATGGAGACTATATGTCTCTAGATAGTAATTGTGTGCTACTATAGTGGTTGTGTACCAATGGCAGTGACTGTGTGTCTCTGGACAATAGTTGTGTGCTACTACAGTGGTTGTGTACCACTGGCAGTGACTGTGTGTCTCTAGAAAGTAGTTGTGTGCTACTATAGTGGTTGTGTACTACTGTCCAATGATACATAGTCACTAACAATGGTACAAAACCACTGTAGTAGCACACAAATACTGTCCAGACACACACAATCACTTCCAGTGGTACACAACCACTGTAGTAGCACACAACTACTGTTCATAGACACACAGTCTCTGCCAGTGGTACACAACCACCATATTAGTACATAGCTACTGTCTAGACACACAGTCTCCGCCAGTGGTACACAACCACCATAGTAGTACATGTCTACTGTCTAGATACACATTCTCCTCTAGTGGTACAAAACCATTGTAGTAGCAAAAGGTCTATCACACATGGCACTCCCATGTGGAATTCTAGAGGCTACTCCCTCTAGAAACACTAGGGTCAACTCCCCATAGTGTGTGATGTCAAGGTCAAATCCCTTGACGTGTCCTCATGTGTTCTCCACAAGGGACATGTCCTCATGTGCTCTCCACAAGGGAGGTTGGACTATAAGCCCAAACCCACTTATCTCTTTCGGATAAGTGTCCTCAAAGATCAAATCAACTCAGTAACAAAGGAGTATGATCTGGAGAATGTCTCAGGAATATGAAAACATCAACACTCCCTCTAAACAAGGGATGCATTCTCTACCACGTCAAGTCTGTCACGGAAGTACTCAAACTTCATCCTGGTAAGGGGTTTCATAAGAACATCAATAACCTGCTCATCTGTAAGAAGGTACTGCACCAATACTACCTTCCTCTGCACCATTTCTCGAATGTAATGGTACTTGATATCAATGTGTTTTGATTTGTCATGAAACAATGGATTCTCCGAGAGCTTCAAACAACTTTGGTTATCAACATGAATAACTATGGAATCCAACACATGTCCAAATAAATCTGCAAGGAGCTTGCGAAGCCACACTGCTTCACAGACTTCCACACTCAATGCAATGTACTCTACTTCTGTGGTGCTCAAAACCACTGAAGTATGTTTCTTGCTACACCATGAAACCATGGCAGATCCCAAAGTGAAGAAACACCTGAAGGTGATCTTCCTTTCCACTGCGCTCCTTTCCCAATCAAAGTCAGTATATCCCTGCAACATCATGCCAATACTAGAAGTATATCTCATACCATGTCCAACTTTTCCTTGCAGGTATCTCAACACATGCTTCGCAACAATCCAGTGTGTCTGTCTCGAATGACTCATAAACTAGCTAAATGAACTCACTGCATAGAAAATATATGGTCTGATGTTAACGAGATACATCAATGATCAAATCAACTTTCTATACAGGGTCAGATCAATATTGTCAAAATCGGAGGAAGACAAACTTAGTTTCTTCAGATTCGTCACCATTGGTGTCACCATGGGCTTACAGTTAAACATCCAAAATTTATTCAATATCTCAACTGTGTAGTGTACTTACCTTGACTCAGGAAGATCTGATCAGTTCTATGCCATGCCTCTAGTCCCAAGAAGTAGTGCATCATACCAAGTTCCTTCATATAAAACTCATAGGCCAACACATACTTTCATTCAATGATAAGGATCTATGTACCAGTGAGGAATAAATCATCAACGTAGATGACCAAAATCAAGGACTCACCATTAACAGTCTTGTAGTATAGTTTGGGATCAACAACACTTTTTCTAAAGCCCACACTCATAAGGTGTCCATCAATCCTCGCATACCAAGCTTGAGGTTCCTGCTTGAGTCCATACATGGCCTTGTTCAACCTGCACACTTGAGACTCCTTCTCATGTATCACGAAACCATATAGTTGCTCGATGTATACTTATTCCTTAATCTCTCCATTGAGAAAGGCTATATTCACATCCATTCGATGTACTCTCCAACCCATGGATGCTACAAGGGAAATAATCGTCTGGATAGAAGTGTATCGACCAACAAGAGAAAAATGTCTCCTCATAATATGTTCCCTCCACTTGAGAGAATCCTCTAGCAAAAAATCTAGTTTTGTGATTCTCGATGCTTCTGTTAGATGTGTGTTTGATCTTATAGATCCACTTATAAGTCACTATAGACTTCCCCTAATGTCTTGAAACAATATCCCACACATCATTCTTCATGATGGACTAATACTCCTTCATCATGGCATCTCTCCATACTATATGAATAGATGCCTCCTCATAATAGGAAGGCTCAAAACAAATTATGTGGCTCATAGCTGTGGTATAACATGAATATCTCTCAGGTATCTTTCTCTCTTGGAAGGTACCACAAGGATTTGCATGTCCTTTTTCCTCTTGTAGATTCTGATGAGCCCATGCAGGTCTGTTATGACCTACTGCAATATCTATGGGAACATCAACTAGAGCTACAATAACAACATGATCAATTGGATAAATAGGATCAAGTGTCTCCCTCTGAACTGTTGGAGGGTGAAGGGGAGAAGGCACCATCTCTTCCTGTCTCTCACTATTAATCTCCATGTGAGATCCTCTAGATCTCCTGAAGGCTATCTTCTCCTCAAAGGTAACATCTCTGCTCACCTCAATCTATCTTTGACTAGGGATGTAGATCCTGTATGCCTTCGAAGACTCATTATACCCCACAAATTTACCCTTTCTACATGATAGGTCTAGCTTGGTCCTTTTCTCCTTGGGTACATGAATGTATATTGGACACCCAAATATCCTGAAGTGTTCAACCTCATGCTTCACTCATGAACTGTGTCCATACTAGACATCTCGTGGTTCCCTCAAGGAACACATGTCTAAGACATATCGAGGTTCCCTCATGGAACCAATGTCTAAGACACATCGATGTTCCCTCATGGAACCAATGTCCCCCAAGACATATCTAGGTTTCATTGTAAAACCAATGTATTGGTTTCTTCATCTAACCATCTAAGGCACGTTAGGATGAAGTCCACATTTTCTCTTACTAGTCCATACAGGACCCTTCGGGGAGGATTTCTCATTATGCTGCCTCAATCATCAACAACACCCATGCCATGGATTAACGCTTATGCTTAAATTCAAATAGTAGTGTAGTATTTTCCTCCATTGGTCTCCATATGGAAACCTTCATCACCCACTCACACGATGAAGATAACAGTTGTCCCAGGAGGAATCCCAGGGATTTCCACTTCGAATCCATTATGTAATATTTATATACAAAGACAAAGGTTGTTTGAGTTGTTATCATAATATCAAAGGTGTTTTCTATCTCTCCATAATCTCAAACCAGATGTTAGCTCCAATAAAAAACATGGATATCCACCTCATAGTAGGCTGCATCGACCATTCTCTCCATGGTTTACTTAAAGATAATAAGGATCCCAAGTAAGTGGTGTGTTTGATGCAAGAGTAAGGGGTACACAATCCTAATAGCACAATCACACCCATTTTTTAATCAACAAGATCAAATCTACCCTAGTTGAGATTGATATTGTTGCATGTTACTCTTCACATTTCTCTTATCAATATGATCTACAATATCAGGCATCAAAGCCTCGTAGATCACTATCCAGGGAAATGAAAAGGAAGCATCAACCAGGAAAATATTTGGGAGTTCGTAGAAGGCCTTGGAGTCACTACGCCACGGAGATTCAAAATCCCTTTATGAAAAAAAGGCACTGGCTGGGCACCTTTGACACAACCATTAATGTATCCATGGCCTACGACCAAGCCTCCTTATCCATGAATGACTATAGAGCCCGTACCAACTTTATCTATGCTCACGCGGACTCTATGGTCATGTATTAGATAAATAATAATAAAAACATTTAGGGTTTTCTTCTCCACTTCTCACATGAGTTTGTATGCCATTCCTCAAATGTTGCAATCAGATCCTTTGATTTCAGATTCAAATATACTATCTTCATTCCTGACATTTAGCAAAACACAATATTCCACGCATGGACTGCAAAATATATTTCCTGCAGAGGGAGTTAGGATGCAACAAATTTGCAGGAACTTCTCCACTTTGGTCATGTCCTTTGATCCTATTATATTCAAATTGCTCCATTAGAACCTAAGCCAAGTTAGGCTTCCATTTCCCTTTCATTTACCTGGGCCCTCTTGTGAGGGAGTCAAGCCTAGTCCTGCTTTGATACCATGTTGATTTTTCTACATGATATAATATGAGATGGTTTATGATCGATATATTATTACAATGCTGAGTGTTCCATATATAGAGAACATATGGTGACCATCCATGAAAGGATGCGTCCCTTGAATAATAAATAACTACTTATTTATTATATATATTTATACCTTGTATTATAAATATTATGTCATATATGTTGGGTATGTGTTATATTATTTGCATGACTAGCCTTAGTGTCTNTATGATTCTTTCCTATAAAGCTTGTTGTGTTTTATTGTATGATTCCTTGATCATATACATAGGTTTATATTGAGTTTATGCTATTACTATCACTTTGGTTGGTTGCGTTCTTTTGTAGGATCATCATTGTGTGAGTGTTGGGATGGATCTAGGATGGTGATGGCGAGAAGAAGTGACATTTAAAAGGTATGTCACTTATCCCTCTTTAGTTAGTAAATTTAATATTTAAAACTTAAGAAAAGAATCATGTTCTGGTGTGTTTTGTTGTAGATCTAGGTGGATCTAGGGAGATCTGTTAGTGTCCGCACCTACCGATTAGTCCGATAACACTAGGTGTTGGAGTAAGAATTTTTTCAACATGGTATCAGAGGATACCTAGGGTTGAAAGAAAATTCAACATATTAATGATGAACATGTCTGTCACAGATTCAAAAATTTCACCCTGCAAGAAAGATGGAAGGAAATCTCCCACGACAGAGGCTTCCGTAAACAGAAGCCAACAAGAAGAAGATACAAACACCCCAAGGTCTATCTATGATAACACCATGTGATTGATAGAGAAGGGGACTTTGCTTAAATCTTGTGAAGAGTTCCAAAATTTCAAGAAATAATCTTTCCCCGTAGATGAAAACGATAAAGATGAACTCAAGGTCTTTAGGAGAATTTAGAAATTGGGGTTACATAGGGTGGAAACTCACACATCCGTTTTTCCATGCGTGGATGCAGTTTCATGGATAATATAACATGTAGACCTAGATACCATATATATACTCAATGCCAAAGGGAAACCCATAACATCATTTCAGGTGTTCATGTTTGTAGCTTCCTAGGACATTCTCCAAATTCTACTCCTCTATGATTGAGTTGAGTTGATTTTTGAGGACACTTATCCAGAATGGATAACTGGGTTTTGGATTACAGCCCAACATCCCTTGTGGAGAGCACATGAGGACATGTCCCTTGTGGAGAACACATGAGGACACATCAATGGAGTTGACATTGATGTCACACACTATGGGGAGTTGACCCTAATGTTTCTAGAGGGAGTAGCCTCTAGAAGTCCACATGGAAGTTCCATGTGTGTCAAAACATTTACTACTATGGTGGTTGTGTACAACTAGTGGAGACTATGTGTCTATGGAAAATAGTTGTGTACTACTACGGTGGTTGCGTACTACTGGCGGAAACTGTGTGTCTCTAGACATTAGATATGTACTGCTATGGTGGTTGTGTACTACTGATGGAGACTATATGTCTCTAGATAGTAATTGTGTGCTACTATAGTGGTTGTGTACCAATGGCAGTGACTGTGTGTCTCTGGACAATAGTTGTGTGCTACTACAGTGGTTGTGTACCACTGGCAGTGACTGTGTGTCTCTAGAAAGTAGTTGTGTGCTACTATAGTGGTTGTGTACTACTGTCCAATGATACATAGTCACTAACAATGGTACAAAACCACTGTAGTAGCACACAAATACTGTCCAGACACACACAATCACTTCCAGTGGTACACAACCACTGTAGTAGCACACAACTACTGTTCATAGACACACAGTCTCTGCCAGTGGTACACAACCACCATATTAGTACATAGCTACTGTCTAGACACACAGTCTCCGCCAGTGGTACACAACCACCATAGTAGTACATGTCTACTGTCTAGATACACATTCTCCTCTAGTGGTACAAAACCATTGTAGTAGCAAAAGGTCTATCACACATGGCACTCCCATGTGGAATTCTAGAGGCTACTCCCTCTAGAAACACTAGGGTCAACTCCCCATAGTGTGTGATGTCAAGGTCAAATCCCTTGACGTGTCCTCATGTGTTCTCCACAAGGGACATGTCCTCATGTGCTCTCCACAAGGGAGGTTGGACTATAAGCCCAAACCCACTTATCTCTTTCGGATAAGTGTCCTCAAAGATCAAATCAACTCAGTAACAAAGGAGTATGATCTGGAGAATGTCTCAGGAATATGAAAACATCAACACTCCCTCTAAACAAGGGATGCATTCTCTACCACGTCAAGTCTGTCACGGAAGTACTCAAACTTCATCCTGGTAAGGGGTTTCATAAGAACATCAATAACCTGCTCATCTGTAAGAAGGTACTGCACCAATACTACCTTCCTCTGCACCATTTCTCGAATGTAATGGTACTTGATATCAATGTGTTTTGATTTGTCATGAAACAATGGATTCTCCGAGAGCTTCAAACAACTTTGGTTATCAACATGAATAACTATGGAATCCAACACATGTCCAAATAAATCTGCAAGGAGCTTGCGAAGCCACACTGCTTCACAGACTTCCACACTCAATGCAATGTACTCTACTTCTGTGGTGCTCAAAACCACTGAAGTATGTTTCTTGCTACACCATGAAACCATGGCAGATCCCAAAGTGAAGAAACACCTGAAGGTGATCTTCCTTTCCACTGCGCTCCTTTCCCAATCAAAGTCAGTATATCCCTGCAACATCATGCCAATACTAGAAGTATATCTCATACCATGTCCAACTTTTCCTTGCAGGTATCTCAACACATGCTTCGCAACAATCCAGTGTGTCTGTCTCGAATGACTCATAAACTAGCTAAATGAACTCACTGCATAGAAAATATATGGTCTGATGTTAACGAGATACATCAATGATCAAATCAACTTTCTATACAGGGTCAGATCAATATTGTCAAAATCGGAGGAAGACAAACTTAGTTTCTTCAGATTCGTCACCATTGGTGTCACCATGGGCTTACAGTTAAACATCCAAAATTTATTCAATATCTCAACTGTGTAGTGTACTTACCTTGACTCAGGAAGATCTGATCAGTTCTATGCCATGCCTCTAGTCCCAAGAAGTAGTGCATCATACCAAGTTCCTTCATATAAAACTCATAGGCCAACACATACTTTCATTCAATGATAAGGATCTATGTACCAGTGAGGAATAA
The DNA here is from genome assembly GCA_000966675.3 of Picea glauca. Lineage (NCBI taxonomy): Eukaryota > Viridiplantae > Streptophyta > Pinopsida > Pinales > Pinaceae > Picea > Picea glauca. The sequence goes on along the minus strand of JZKD02S0214506.1, from coordinate 12,755 downwards.
ATCATCAACGTAGATGACCAAAATCAAGGACTCACCATTAACAGTCTTGTAGTATAGTTTGGGATCAACAACACTTTTTCTAAAGCCCACACTCATAAGGTGTCCATCAATCCTCGCATACCAAGCTTGAGGTTCCTGCTTGAGTCCATACATGGCCTTGTTCAACCTGCACACTTGAGACTCCTTCTCATGTATCACGAAACCATATAGTTGCTCGATGTATACTTATTCCTTAATCTCTCCATTGAGAAAGGCTATATTCACATCCATTCGATGTACTCTCCAACCCATGGATGCTACAAGGGAAATAATCGTCTGGATAGAAGTGTATCGACCAACAAGAGAAAAATGTCTCCTCATAATATGTTCCCTCCACTTGAGAGAATCCTCTAGCAAAAAATCTAGTTTTGTGATTCTCGATGCTTCTGTTAGATGTGTGTTTGATCTTATAGATCCACTTATAAGTCACTATAGACTTCCCCTAATGTCTTGAAACAATATCCCACACATCATTCTTCATGATGGACTAATACTCCTTCATCATGGCATCTCTCCATACTATATGAATAGATGCCTCCTCATAATAGGAAGGCTCAAAACAAATTATGTGGCTCATAGCTGTGGTATAACATGAATATCTCTCAGGTATCTTTCTCTCTTGGAAGGTACCACAAGGATTTGCATGTCCTTTTTCCTCTTGTAGATTCTGATGAGCCCATGCAGGTCTGTTATGACCTACTGCAATATCTATGGGAACATCAACTAGAGCTACAATAACAACATGATCAATTGGATAAATAGGATCAAGTGTCTCCCTCTGAACTGTTGGAGGGTGAAGGGGAGAAGGCACCATCTCTTCCTGTCTCTCACTATTAATCTCCATGTGAGATCCTCTAGATCTCCTGAAGGCTATCTTCTCCTCAAAGGTAACATCTCTGCTCACCTCAATCTATCTTTGACTAGGGATGTAGATCCTGTATGCCTTCGAAGACTCATTATACCCCACAAATTTACCCTTTCTACATGATAGGTCTAGCTTGGTCCTTTTCTCCTTGGGTACATGAATGTATATTGGACACCCAAATATCCTGAAGTGTTCAACCTCATGCTTCACTCATGAACTGTGTCCATACTAGACATCTCGTGGTTCCCTCAAGGAACACATGTCTAAGACATATCGAGGTTCCCTCATGGAACCAATGTCTAAGACACATCGATGTTCCCTCATGGAACCAATGTCCCCCAAGACATATCTAGGTTTCATTGTAAAACCAATGTATTGGTTTCTTCATCTAACCATCTAAGGCACGTTAGGATGAAGTCCACATTTTCTCTTACTAGTCCATACAGGACCCTTCGGGGAGGATTTCTCATTATGCTGCCTCAATCATCAACAACACCCATGCCATGGATTAACGCTTATGCTTAAATTCAAATAGTAGTGTAGTATTTTCCTCCATTGGTCTCCATATGGAAACCTTCATCACCCACTCACACGATGAAGATAACAGTTGTCCCAGGAGGAATCCCAGGGATTTCCACTTCGAATCCATTATGTAATATTTATATACAAAGACAAAGGTTGTTTGAGTTGTTATCATAATATCAAAGGTGTTTTCTATCTCTCCATAATCTCAAACCAGATGTTAGCTCCAATAAAAAACATGGATATCCACCTCATAGTAGGCTGCATCGACCATTCCCTCCATGGTTTACTTAAAGATAATAAGGATCCCAAGTAAGTGGTGTGTTTGATGCAAGAGTAAGGGGTACACAATCCTAATAACACAATCACACCTATTTTTTAATCAACAAGATCAAATCTACCCTAGTTGAGATTGATATTGTTGCATGTTACTCTTCACATTTCTCTTATCAATATGATCTGCAATATCATGCATCAAAGCCTCGTAGATCGCTATCCAGGGAAATGAAAAGGAAGCATCAACCGGGAAAATATTTGGGAGTTCGTACAAGGCCTTGGGGTCACTACGCCACAGAGATTCAAAATCCCTTTATGAAAAAAAGGCACTGGCTGGGCACCTTTGACACAACCATTAATGTATCCATGGCCTACGACCAAGCCTCCTTATCCATGAATGACTGTAGAGCCCGTACCAACTTTATCTATGCTCACGTGGACTCTATGGTCATGTATTAGATAAATAATAATGAAAACATTTAGGGTTTTCTTCTCCACTTCTCACATGAGTTTGTATGCCATTCCTCAAATGTTGCAATCAGATCCTCTGATTTCAGATTCAAATATACTATCTTCATTCCTGACATTTAGAAAAACATAATATTCCACGCATGGACTACAAAATATATTTCCTGCAGAGGGAGTTAGGATGCAACAAATTTGCAGGAACTTCTCCACTTAGGTCATGTCCTTTGATCCTATTATATTCAAATTTCTCCATTAGCACCTAAGCCAAGTTAGGCTTTCATTTTCCTTTCATTTACCTGGGCCCTCCCGTGAGGGAGTCAAGCCCAGTCCTGCTTTGATACCATGTTGATTTTTCTACATGATATAATATGAGATGGTTTATGATCGATATATTATTACAATGCCGAGTGTTCCATATATAGAGAACATATGGTGACCATCCATGAAAGGATGCGTTTCTTGAATAATAAATAACTACTTATTTATTATATATATTTATACCTTGTATTATAAATATTATGTCATATATGTTGGGTATGTGTTATATTATTTGCATGACTAGCCTTAGTGTCTTCTATGTTGCGCTGGGCGTGTAGGGGTTCGAGGGAAATTCCCTCGAGAAATGTGTCACATTTTTACCTCATTTTTTGTGTCACTTCGATTTTCATGTCCATTGTTGGGTGGTTTTTCAGCACATGGTTTTTTCCGATGGTTTTCTATTTATGGTTAAGGAATTAGGGTTGTTGACTAATCCAGTTCATTGGGTTAGGGTTTTGGATGTTGTTGGCTCCTATATTTATATTGTATTGTAAACAATGTATCACTATGAATGGATATAGAATATGCTGGTTTTCCCGGTTTGGGTTTCCAGGGGAAAAATATCTATGTAATGTGTGTATTTTCCATTGTATCTTTTCTATTATTTTATTGAAAATCTATTTGTAGTAAAATATTGTACAAGTTTAAAATCTACATTTGGTATTAGAGCTTTGTTGGCTTCAGGGGGACTGCTTTATGGTCAAGGGTTTGGCTTAGGATTGTGATAAGCCTTGTTACAGTGGGAGATTTGTGGTATTGATTTTTCAGGTGAAAATAAATGACGAGCAATTCGAAAAGGGAGATCGAGAAGTTTAATGGGCAAATTTTTGAGCTTTGGAAGCTCAAGATGTAAGATATATTGGTTGACAGAGATCAATGGATCATGGTGGATCCAGGTACTACACCTATAGGAAGTTCAAAAGATGACTGGAAAAAGTTGGATCGGAAGGCGAAGAGCACATTTTGACCGTGTCTCTCAGATTCAATATTAATGAATGTGTCAGAGGAAGATGCAACCAAGGATTTATGGAATAAGTTGGGGAAGTTGTATCAGTCTAAGTCACTAGTAAATAAACTATTCATGAGAAAGAAGCTATATAACCTAAGGATGAGAGATGGAGACTCGGTGGCAGAGCATTTGAATGCCTTAAATATTGTGGTAAGTCAGTTAGTATCTGTTGAGATTAAAATTTCAGATGAAGATAAGTGTATCATTTTACTGTGATCTTTACCAGACTCATGGGATAGTTTGGTTGTGGCCATAGGTAGTAATACAACTTCCTTGAAGTTTGATGAAGTGGTCTCATCCTTGTTGTCGGAGGAGATGATACAGAAGAACATAGAAGGACAGAGCACAAATGCATTATTTGCAAGAGGATTCTCCCAGGAAGGAAATAGATCTAAGTCCTCAAGTGGGAGATTTGAGTCTAAGGGTAGATCTAAATATCCTAGAAAGTTTGTAAAGGTATGTTGGATATGTGGAAAACAAGGGCACTACAAGAAGCAATGTAGATCCAAAGTTGAGAAAAAGAAGGGATCGAAAGAAACTCCTTCTACAAAAGAAAATACCTCCAATGAAGAAGGAGAGGATGTGTACTTGGATTCTTCAAGCACACGTGAAAATCGTGAGGCATGGTTTGTTGAATTAGGTGCATCCTTTCATATGAATCCCCATAGGGAGTGGTTCTATGAATATGAAAGGTATGATGAAGGTAATTTTTTCCTCGGTGATGACTCGACAAATAGAATCATAGGACGATAAAAAGTTAAGCTAAGGCTCATAGATGGAAGGATTATAACACTACCTGGTGTTTTTCACATCCCATGTTTGGCCATAAATTTTATTTTTGTAAGAAAAATGGAATATGCAAGGGTAAAAACAATATTTGAAAAGTAAACCTGTAGGATGGTTCGAGGAGCAATGGTGTTGCTGAAGGGAGTTTAGTTTGGAAATCTGTATAAGCTAGAAGGAAGCACTATTAGTGATGGGTGTAATAGTTCCATTGTTCTTGATATTGGAGTTGAATAAGAAATAACTCCTATAGTCTCTGGAGAAAAGGTTATGCTATGGCATCAAAGACTGGGACATATCATAGAGAAGGGTATTCGACTACTAAACAATAAATGTATGGTTGAAGGTATGTCTAATTGATCTCTGGATTTTGATTTTTGTGAACATTGTGTACATGGGAAGAAGAATCGGGTAATATTCCCCTCTGGTGCAAGGAGAGCAGAAGGAATTTTACAGCTAGTTCACAGTGATGTGTTTGGACCTATGTCGGTTCCATAATTGGGAAAATCTATGTACTATGTCTCATTTATAGATGACTTATCGAGGAATACTTGGATATATTTTCCAACGAAGAAATATGAAGTCTTTGACATGTTTAAAGAGTTTAAGGCTCTTGTTGAGAATCAAACAGAGAAAGACAATTAAGGTGCCAAGGATAGATAATGGCAGAGAGTTATGCGGGAATGAATTTGAGGAATTCTGTAAGAAGTGCGGTATATCAAGGTAGAAGATTAATCTATATACACCTCAACATAATGGAGTTTCAAAAAGGATGAACATGACACTGATGGAAGAAGCAAGGTCCATGCTTAGTGGTGCCAGGTTAGGGAAATAATTCTGGGTAGAGGAAGTGGGTACTACATGGTACCTGTTCAACATATCACCCTCATAAATGTTGTATGAAAAGACTCGACAAGAGGTATGGACTGGTAAAAAACCTTCTCTCACACATCTCAAGGTATTTGGATGTGAGGCCTATGTTCATGTTCCAAAAGAAAATACGAGTAAGCTTGATAAGAAGGATGAAAAGCGTATCTTTATTGGGTATAAATATGTTCTCAAAGGTTATAATCTTTGGAACCCATAAACTAAGAAGGTTGTGTATAGCCAAGATGTGGTATTTAGAGAAATGAAGGATGTTGTTAAACATGAAGTCCTACCAAGTAAGGAAGAAACAAAGAAAATAGAGTTTGATTTAAAGGATGATGAATCAGAATCTACAAAAGAACATGAATCAGAAGAAGAAGATCCTCATACTCCGGTATTGAGGAGATTGGTTCGAGAAAGAAGGCTACCGGAAAGGTATACTCCATCTGATTTCCATTCAAATTTTGCTTTGTATATTACTGATGATGATCCTAGAACTGTCAGGGAGGCAGTGGATTCAGAGGATGGAAATCTTTGGAAAAAGTCCATGGATGAAGAAATGGAAGCCTTGGATAAGAATGAGGCTTGGGATCTAGTGGAGTTGCCAACTGGAAGAAATCCCATTGGCAACAAATTAGTATTTAAAAAGAAGCTGATTGCAGAAGGAAAAGTGGATAAATACAAAGATTGGTTAGTAGTAAAGGGTTATTCCGAGGTTGAGGGAATTGATTTTGGTGAGATTTTTTCTCTTGTTTCCAAGTTAATTTCTATAAGATTTATGTTATATATTGTTGCTGCATTTTATTTTGAAGTAGAATATATGGATGTGAAGACACCATTCATACATGGGGATCTAGAAGAACAAATCTATATGAAGCAACCAAAAGGATTTGCTATGAAGGGAAAGAAGGAGTTGGTACGCAAGATGAAAAAGTCTTTGTATGGTTTAAAACAATCATCAAGGATGTGGTATAAAAAATTTGATACTTATATGTTGGGACTTGGCTTCACAAGAAGCAAAGAGGATCACTGTGTGTATTTTAAATTAATTGGTGATCATTTGATTTATTTGGTCTTGTATGTGGATGACATGTTGTTGATATGAAACAAGGAGATTATCCAAGATGTGAAAACTTAGTTATCCTCTAAATTTGACATGAAGGATCTTGGTGCTTCAAACTTCATTTTGGGCATGGCAACAAAAAGAGATCAGAAAAAGAGGAAACTATGGTTAAATTAGAGAAAATGTGTCGAGACAATATTGCAAAGGTTTAATATGCAGGAATGTAAATCGGTCAAGGTCCCTATCCATGTTTGTGTAAAGTTGTCTACGGATCAGTGTCCCAAGACACAAGAAGAGGAGGAGGACATGGCTCGTGTTCCATATGCAAGTGCAGTTGGAAGTTTGATGTATGAAATGGTATGCACTAGACTAGACATTGCACATGCAGTGGGAGATTTGAGAAGGTATATGTCAAAACCAGGGAAGGAGCATTGGATAATAGTAAAAAGGGTTTTTAAGTATTTGTGTGGCACTGCTAGCTATGGATTGTGCTACGAAGGAAGACCAAGATTGGACATTGTGTTGGACATACATGGATTTGTGGATGAAAACTAGGCTGGAGATCTGGATCGTAGAAGATCTACAAGCAGGTATGTGTTTAACCTGTTTGGAGGAGAAATCGGTTGGATGAGAAAAAGACACGCTGTAGTGGCACTTTCAACTACAAAATTTGAATACATGGCAACCACTCATGCAAGTAAGGAAGCAATATGGTTAAAAAGATTATGTTCAGGTATTGGGTTGGTACAACAAGTTGTAAGGATAGATTGTGACATTCAAAGTGCAATTTTTTTGGCGAGGAACCCAAATTATCATTCAAAGACAAAGCATATTGATATTCAATATCACTTTGTGAGAGACATGGTTGAAGAAAACAAAGTGTTGTTGGTGAAGGTAGACACGTTGAAGAATGTTGCAGATTCATCAACAAAATATATGAGCAATGAGAATTTTTCTTGGTGTAGAGGATCCACGGGCATTGCTGCCCTGGATTCCTGACTATGTAACCCTGTAACCCCTTGTATGCAAAGAAAAAAACAAGTGGGAGAATGTTGGGTATGTGTTATATTCTTTGCATGAATAGCCTTAGTGTCTGCTACATTGCATTGGGTGTATAGGGAGGTCGTAGGGGTTTGGGGGAAACACCCTTGAGAAATTTTTTTTTGCCTCAGGAAACGTGTCACACTTTTTCCTTGTTTTTCATGTCACCTCGATTTTCGTGTCCATTGTTGGGCGATTTTTCGTCACATTGTTTTTGCCAATGGTTTTCTATTTCTAGTTAAGGAATTAGGGTTGTTGACTAATATAGATAATTGGGTTAGGGTTTTGGATGCTGCTGGCTCCTATATGTATATTTTATTTTAAACAATGTATTACTATGAATGAATATATAATATGTTATTTTTCCCGGTTTGGGTTTCCAGGGGAAAAATATCTGTGTAATGTGTGTATTTTCCATTGTATATATATATATATATATATGGAAGAATGTCTTCCCGATGTTCTCCAAACATCTATTGGGTTGTGTTGGTTACTATTTATATATTTGAGTTTATATCTTTATTACGATTGACCCAGGGTTCATGTCTACTGGAGTTCCAACAAAACCTCTAAAACTATCGGCCCTCTTGGTAAACCAGAAGGCAACTTAGCACACATAGTGCACTACACAATCTCACTTGAGATAGTCTTAATGGGTGACTGCAGTATTCAAGTGTCTATAGTCTAGGATTGAGTGGGGATATGTGAAATAGTGCGTTGAGAGTTCTATTTAAATTATTAACACAATAAACTGTCATTTACAATGATGCATGGAATATAATCAACTCATTCATTTAGCAGATCAATAACTACTTTACATAGTAAGGGAACACATGCATTCAATCACATAACACATGTTTTACCATGTTTCACCCCCTCTTGGGCTATGTCCACAAAGATCTAGCTTCTTGGCTCTTTTATTATAGTAGTTCCAAAACTACAACGCCACGCTCTTTACAACTCTTTCTAGTCGGGTTGAGATCTATTGTGAGGCGGACTAGATTGCACTAGGCTCCTCTGCCTGTGATCTAACCCTCAAGATCTACCCTCCTTAATCCTCTCTAGCTCAACAAATTACAAAGTTAGGTCATATAGCAACATATTACAATTAGATATCAAAGCATGACTCCTCCCCTAGACTCCCTATATCCCATCTGACTCTGGTCTCCACAGTTTCTTCACTAGCCTCTCCCTATGAGACCTAGGTATCTCTATTTATACGTTTCTGGCTCACCAGCCATTACAATGTATTGCAAAAACCCTAACCCTAACGTCGTTAGGTCTTCCATGCATGCATGCGTGTTTCTCTTCCTTCCAGCTGTCGCTTCCCTCGTGCATGCCTTCTTTCCCAAAATAACCTTTCTTTTCACTTTGGCTTGCTTCCAACAGGACCCCAACACTGACATGTGGCTCATCTCGAGCCACATAAACTTTGTGTGCTTTGTCGACCTCCCTAGTGATCGCTTGTAACTTCTCCCTGAGCTTTCTTGCGTTTGATCCTATGCGATCTTCTCCTTGACTGCGTCCACTGTCTGTACTGCAATCTCATCACTGATCAACCCTACACACTCTTCCTGGGTCTATGCCATATATGTCTTGGCTTCCTCTTTCTATGCAGTGACCTCTGCTACTCACTCTTGGAGTGGTTCCATTTGAGCCTGATGCTCCTTTTTTTGCGTCTGCATAGTGGTGAGTTCTGCCTGTAGTTTCTTCATGTCTTGGGCCCCTTTGACGCGCTCCGTGATGGACATTGTATTCTGCCTTTGCTTGAGGTATTGGATCGCTACACTTATCCTTTCTTCTTCCTTGTCCCACTGCTGGAACAACTGATCCTCTTCCATATTTTTCCATAGTTGTGTTGCTTTATTGAACAGGTTGACCGGTGCGTGGACCTGTCATTCTATCTTCTGTATCTGCTCTATTGCCTCCTGCTTCCTTTGCTCCCTTACCTTTGGTGGAGTGGTAGGTGTGAGATGCTCACGAAGATTCTCTATCTCCTGTTGATATTGATCGAATGTCTACGCAATCTGATCAATCTTTTCTGTTGCTGTGAGTTTGGCCCACTGTGCGGTATTTGGAATATTCTTGTAATCTCCATCCACTTTTTTTTCCAATTTGTTCACGCGTTCCCTCTTCTCTTTGGTCTTGAGCTTGGCCTATTCATATATCAATTCTAGCTCATCCTGTTTATCCTTTACTTGTTGTAATTCGGCTGTGTCTGTGCGTGCACGAGACTGGACCTCCTGGGTAACACTAACCTGTACTTTATGTAGAGCCTTGGATGGTATCCATGGCAATACCAATTGTAATTGAGTTAAGTCCTGTAGGGGTGTCTGCCCCACGATCTCATCCATGCACAACATGCTAGGTGTAATGTGAAACATTGCACTCAACTGTGGTATTGTGTGGACTATGTCCCACTTGCTTGCTTCAGGTTCTCCTCCCGTCTGTAATTCCAATGGCCCTGTTTCTATGCAACTGCCGGGCTACTTGCACCTCCCCGATCTGCTTGAGGAACTGTCACATGTATTCTAGCTCTTCTTGAATTCTGTCCCTGTGGCACACAACATTCTCAAAATCCTCAGATGTACGATCCTGGACCAATTGGGCTATCATTTCTGCATCATCCTCTGTGATCATGTATTCTGGAGGTGTTCTATGCGCCTTCATATTATTGCACACACCCCCGTTTGAGTCGTTGGTCACTTAGTCAGGCTTGTTTCTTATGGATCAGGACTTGGTGTAGTCCCCAGCACTGGCTCGACCTGTATCTGCTGTACTTGGGGAGGCTACATATTATTCTTCTTCCCCTTTTGGGTTCTTGTCTTAGATGTCCCTTTTTTCGTCTTCTTTGTTTTGGTCTGGCCTGTCCTTGGTTTCTTGGGCACTGAGACTTCTTGAGGCTGTGTCTCTCCCTACCGTGCCTCCTCAACATTTGTATGTTTCTGCCTTGTCTCCTCTTCTTCTACCCCTGCAGGTATGTCTGGAGTGAGGACTGTAATCCTCCAATCGTCTTCCCAATCCTTGATATCCATTTCTATGTCTCCGTTTGTGATGAAATAGCGCAATTGTAGACACTTTTTATTGGGGTCCTTCCACGCCTGGATCCACATCGCATGTTGAGTATCCTTGAATTTAGTTATGTCGCGATAGTATGAAACATCCTGTGGTTTTATTCTCCAGAGGTTGGCGATGGTCTCCTGTAGGTCACGAAGATATCCTTCGAATATGGATGCATTCATATTTCTGTGTCTGGAATCTAACACATAGCCGAGCAATAAATATCTTGCTCCATGATTGGGTTTGGGTTTGGTGGCGAAAGATACATATTTTGGTTCCTTCCATCCCATAATGGCTATCAACATGATCAACCATGAGTAATGAAATTATGTTCCCAGATCTTGCGCATCCTTGCAATCATATAGAAATAAATTCGAAAGGTAAGTGGCCCAACTGACTGTGGTGCCCTCGACACACTATGCTGCAACTGCGACAACCCCAGCTGGGACTTCCTTCTTGTGACATCTTCTCAGCAACTTGCAGGCCATGATTTTTGCGGCCATTTTTGTTGCGATGTCACTGATCCATTTGATAATTATTCCACATGTCCCCAAGTCAGTGCTATATTTATTTTTCGTCTCCTCCGTGAGTGCTTTCTCCTTTGTTTTGTCGTCAAGAAATTGTGTGGGATCCATGCCCTGTGATGTGCACAATGAGCTCTACGTATATTGAGACGAGCTTGTCCAACCATATATCTCTGCCATGTGTGACCACCATCAACTCTTTGACACAACTATTGGCATAATTTCCTCTGCCAAAGCGTGGTAGTTCCAACAAACCTAAAATCCTCGTTTTTGCCAATCCTACTGCTCACTGGAGTGGTTGATGAACTGGTTCCCCAAATGGGTTTACACCGACTTTCTGTAGGTAGAATTGCTTCACAAACTTCGAGAAATTGTCCATTTCCGTTACATCATGATATGAATACTTTAGTTTCTCTACATATCCTAACAAATCTTCTTTCACCCATACCCCTTCTGGTATGCACGGAAAAACAATTGTTGCGGTGGGTTGTTTGTGTGGTGACCTAGGTACTATGTGCTTGTCCTTTCATGGTGGTGGCTGACTCAAGGTTTCAACCTCCATTGGTCATTCTTCGACATACTATTCCATCCATCTTGTGACATCTTCCACTGCTCCTTCCTGTGGGTGTTCCGACACGGTTGTATGTGATTTCTCTGGCTTGGCCGCTGCTTCTTGATTTGGAGCCATCCCATTGACTCTCAGGGCTTCTTTGGGGTTTTCTGGTTTCTCTTGAATGCCTATTTCCTCATTCTATGGAGCCTGACCCTCTTCTGGCATATCCATATCCATGCTTCCTGGTTCTTTCTGTGAGGTTTCCTCCACAATTAGTGTGGGGTTAATTGGTGTTGTATCCAGTGATGGGATTTCGTCTACATTGACGACTTCTGGCGGTTGATGTTCGCTTTCCTGTGATTGTATTTGTGCTCTGGTCCCATGGTGGAAAATATGGTCATTCGCCGAGCTCAGTGGCCTCTACAACCTCTGTGAACTTTGCTATGTGCTTTGTATTCTCTATGGCTCTCTGTCTCTTCCAATTTTCGCAATAAGATTTTTTCTTTCGTGTCCTTGCATTGTAGGGGTGTCGTGTGAAGCTTGTTGAAGACGCTACCTTTATGATAGATTCAATGAAACTCCAGTTCCTTCATACTTTCCATTACTCTCCCTCACTATCTCCAGTTTTCACGATTAATGTGGCATCCTGTTGGTCATTTCCGACATTCAATTCCGCATGCCTTTGTCATTTAGTACTCCTTTTGCTGTCTTTACCTTTCCCGCTTGTTTCCATTTTGAACTGACCGTTGGTCTTGTCTTCGTAGGGTATGTATTCCTAAGTGTGCGTGCTCTTTCTCCTTTCGACACACTGTACCTCTATTGGTACTATTTAATATCCTGTTTTTTTTTTCAAACTGCATGGTGACTTTCAAGTTATGGGTGGTCGACTGTCCTTGTATAGTTTCGGTCGGCTCCCATTGATCATCCCTTTGAGTTCTGTGCCTCTTAAGTATTTCAACTGTATATCTCCCCCATTTGTGATATATTTTACTTCGTACGGTCCTAACCAGTGCATTTTGAGTTTTCCTGGATGCTGAATGGATTTGTTTTCATACATCAACACTAAGTCTCCTTTTTTGAAATTTTTCTTCTTCATATGTCTGTCATGCCACACTTTTTCTCTTTCTTTTTGAAATTGCTGGTGGAACCCTGCTAGGATCTGATCTTCCTCCATGATCAACAACTGATTTATCTTGTCCTTTACTGTGCCTTGTTTGGTCATGTGTGTAATCGATGCTACGCGTAGACTGGGTACTAAAAATTCTAATGGCACCACTGCTTCTTGGCCTTATACCAATCTCAATGGCGTGTGTCCTGTCAACTTCTTGCATGTGGTTCTGTATGCCCACAATACTGCTGGTATTTTG
>JZKD02S0214484.1:0-14790 GCA_000966675.3 Picea glauca | reverse complement strand
AATGATAAATCTGTGAACGATGGAGGACAAAGACAATGATAGACACATGACATCGTCGTTTAATTGGTTATTGGTTGGGTAGACGAATCTTGTGAAGTTCCTTAAGGAAAGTCATGATTACAAATTCATTATAATTTGACATTTGCAACATGATTTAGGTATTCATGAATTAAGATATATGCAAAAAGCTTGAGAGGAAATTAAGTACAAACTAAATAATGAGTCGAGAGTTGTGTTACAAAAAACAAGAAGTCATTTTGCTACAAAATGTAAATAGCCACCGGTGAGATGAAGTTGCATTGCAAGAAATGAAGGTGATATTGAACTTAGTAAAGAAGAATCTAGTGTCATATTGTATGAATGCAATTCAAGCAAAATATTCTATATATGACAACTATTTCTTGAGTGCCTTGTATTTTTTTGACATGATTTTAAAGTGTACAAAATTCATAAAAATTATTATACAAAACTACTGACCACAAGTAAAAAAATTCTAAAGAACAAAGAGATGGAGAACAAAGAGATGAAGTAAAACTAGGTTCAAGATATTTGCTAGTAGACTTGTATATTGAGAATCAACACTAAGGTTGAAGATATTTGCTATGAAGCAAAAGGCTATATTACTTTGTTAATGTTGTTACTTCTACAACAAGTGAGTCGATTCATAGATGCTTTTTTTAGGCAGTTTTTAATGGTCATGAGCCAAGTTATCCAGATTACTTAGGCTAGTGCTTATGTACACATTGGCAGTTATAATCCTTAATTGAACTTCTTTTTTTCTTAATGAAGTTTTGTAGCATGTTTTTCCATTTGTAATTTGGAATTTAGAGAGTTCATATATGGCCTTGTTTTCCATATAGGCATTGTAAGAAGTGTGAGAAAATTTATAACCAAAAGCGTGGTTTCTCAATTCTATTGACAAATAGAAAAATACACGAGGACAACGAGTTCTTGGAAATAGTTATTGGGTTATGAGAAACAAAAAATCATAATGCATGGTCCATGCATTTGGAAAATATGTAGGTTGTGAACTAATCAACCATTGAATGTCTAATTTATTAACACCATTTTGCAATGCACAAAAGTCATAAAAAAAATTAGTACTGAAAAGTAGTGGCCACAAGTGACAAAATCCTAAAGAATAAGAGAGAATGGGAAAAATCACTTTTAGTCTCCACTACAAGGCATCATGCATTGTTACAGAGAAAATATCACGGGTGGATAGTAAGATCTCCCTAGAATTTGTCTATTGGTCCTAGACAGACAGGGGGATAGAATTCAATGGCTTTCCATTAGACTCAAGAAATTGGATTCATAATCCAACTAAGAAGTGGTGGAAATAACACACCTTTTCCTGAAGGTTGTCCTTCATATATCATGTCTGTTGCAGTCTTGAAGTTCTAGCTCCAGCCTCTACAACCTGCTCCCTGCACACAAAAGACAAGCAATACCTTCCTACTTCTCTTCTTAGTATTAGAATCCTAGATCTAGGTTGGATCTAACTTGATCTATAATAAAAAAATCAAATCTGAACATATATGCATGAAAACAAACATTCATAAGGGAAAATCAATGATCTATTAATTTGAACAATGGAAATACATCAATACAATACCTCTTGATGTAGATGCATTCCCCTTTGCCCCTTACTCCTTGCTCCTCCTCAGCTCTTCAACCAAGCTAGGAAACCTGACTGCAACTGATGTAGATGGAGAAGCACCTCTTAATTTTGGCAACATAGATTTGTAAATGATTCTTCCTCCTCATGCTCAAGATTTGCCTTCTTTATATAGATCCTTGGAAGAGGCTTAGAAGAGCTTTTAGATCTTCTAGAGACAAATGGATACTAAAATTATGTGAGTTCCAAGGTTCATGCCATGAATAACCAACTCACCCCTCGCTTACCTCTTCGAAAGAATGTGAACCTAGAAGGTCATAGAGGGTGTCATGGGTTTCACTATAGCTAACCAACGACTAGTCACTTGTTGTCCATGTATGACAAGAAACAAGTGACACCCTTCAAAAGTGACCTAAATCTTAACCTAGAGTTGTGTCTTGGCTTTCATCTTCTGTTGGATTCCCTTCTGGCCCTCTAGGGTGGAAATTAAGGCTATAACATATGCCCGTGAATGTGTGAGGTCAAGAAAGGAATGGATTGTTGAAACACATTACAATAAAATAATATCCATGTGAGGTAGTGTGAGGAGAGAGCAAAGAGGTTTGGTGGTCAAAGAGTACCTATAATCAAACACCAAGGATAAATACATATATAGGCCATCCCTAAGGTAAACATACTTAGAATTTGAACAATATCAAAGCATGGCCACCAAACAATACACTACAGATCCATGGCATGAAATAAATATCATGGCCATGAATGAATACACAGTGGATCCATGTGATCAATAAGATCATATCCACGATCCAATACAATGTGGATCTATGTCATCAATAATATCATAGCCATGAGCAAATATAACGTGGATCTATGTCACAACATATACATAAGGGAGACAACGAGCACTGAGGAAAGTGCCCCTGGAGTCTTCAAAGTACTCATAAACAAGTGAGATACTCCATCGCAACTTGGGAGGGGATGTTGTAAACGAATGATGTGGCCCCACACCCAAGGTCTTCATCCCAAAACTTGATAGTACGAATCTACAACATGCAAATAGATGAGATGATGTCAAGCATGGTAGAAATTTTCTAATTACCAGTCATTGATGTATACCATAACAGACGCGAGGGGACCCACCGATGAGGAATATGGACCCCAAGGTACCTAGTGCAATCTAACAAGTGTGAATTGAGGATTTGATGTTGAACACTCGTAGAATCAATCGATCAAGAGTTAATGATGAAAACTGTTTTTTGAATGCGAAGAAGCCTACCACTAAGGACTGCAAGCTCCAAGGTACTAGTTGGTTTCTAGATCCCTCTCCTAGATAACGTGTTGAAGTCGATAGGAAGAGATCTGTTGAAGAAGGCCATGAATGTATCCCCCATCAAACAACATGAAACATACACCGAGAGATGATGTGAAGAGAGAATATCACTGAATACAACTTACACATGGATGGTCGACTCATAAAGTCGACAAAATAGTAGATGGCCAACTTAGGCTTAAACTTCCCTTGAAAATATAGCATGACACAATGGTGAATTGGCAGTGAGACACAAGAGCTGGATGAATATAGTGCAACATTGTGGGAGGCATTGAAGCACTCTCCATGATGAATGGAAGAGTAACCAACCAGAGGAGTATATGTGACTCATATTATTGGGACGACTCTTAGGAAAGATAAAACCCAAGTGTAAGATGATGACTCAAATAGGTGCCATGTTCAAGGGTGACTCGACTAATGCTACCATTTCGTAAATATCAGTGGTAGAAAAAACCCACTCTTTTTTGCTTTTTGGATTTTAGTTTCTCCTTCATGTTTTAACGAGCACGAAAGAGAGATAAAATTATGCTAGGTAGCGTCTTTTTCGTTCAGTTTTAATGAGCCTGAAAAATATTTAAAAGTATACTCGTGATGGTTTCTTTTTAGTGTCTTTTAACGAGTCCAAAAAAGAGGTAAAAGTGTACTTGAAATGTTTTTTTTTGTGTCCTTTAACGAGTTCAAAAAATAGATAAAAGTGTACTCATCTGGAGAGAATGAGTGGCTTAACATCATGCTCCTATGTTCCAAGCACATGGAACCAACCTAAGCAAAATGCATGCAAATGGTACTGGAAAATGAGATCCACTCTTAGCAATTGTTCTCTCCATTGGTACATGGATGCAAAATGGAGGCCAAATAATGCAAGAGGCGGATGGTCAAAGTCTATTATAGTAGTGGTAAGTGGGATTTGGTAAAACAAAAATGGAATGCCAGGGTGTATGATGCAAGCAACAAATGCATAAGCGACCATTAAGCAACATGAAAATTTCGTGAACCCCCTCATGATATGGCCATGATATAGATGGAGAGATGGAAATGAGTCTCAACATCAAGTCATGGAAGGACTATGGGAGGGTTCCCGAGCCTACGGGGAATCATAACATGTGTGTTGAACGGAAATCCATGTGCTAACTAGGGTGTCCATGAAGGGTTGGAACTATCATACAAGTTACGATGTGCAAAAAAGGAGTGGCTAATGTCACAACCCGACGACGTCGAATCTAAAGCATGTGATGGAAAAAATGGACGACTAATAATGCAAATCGTGGATGTAGGGAAAACCTGCCCCTATATGCCAGTTTGGTAAAACATACCTGAAGTTCATTGGAAGTTTCCATCATGTAAAACAAATTTGTTGTATTCTTGTCCACATATGTAAACTAGATTCCAAGGTCAAAATGTGGAGTGAAATCGTAAAAAAAGAAAATATCGTTGGATTTTTTGTATATGATATATGCAAAACAAAAAACACTCACACCACACACCTATGTACAAGGAATTACACATCCTGATGCTTTATGTCAAATATGTCCCATTGTTAGGCTCATACCAAGGATCTTTTTCATAATTGATGAACTAATGAGCCGATGTTGGCATCATATGGATTACCATGTTGGGGCCATGCCACACACGAATGAATTTTTGCAATAGAAGATACTTAGTGTGAGTGTGTTGGCCCTCGACCAAGTTTTGGAGAACCTTGGTCATGTTTGACCATTTTTGGGACTTCGACAGGCTAGTTGAAGACGGAGCGCCCAGGCGAAGCGAAGATCGTGGGATCTCGCCCCCTTTTATGGGATTTTTGGGTTTAGGGTTTATGTAACGGGTATGGGATGTCGGCCCATGGGTTTACCCATGTTTAGGCCTCTTTTGTAATGTACAAATAAGCAAATAAGACTTAGAGTGAGGTCTTTCTGGTTTTGCTAAGTGCAAGTCCAATCTATGTGATAGTAGTGGATGTGTGTGGCTTAGTGCAAGTATTTGTAATCGACTTTGTGCATACCGTGTGTTAAGACTTGCGGAGCTAAGTGCAAGTGATTTTAAGAGGCTTTGTGTGGAGACTGTGTATGGCTTTGTGCTGTGACCTAACTCGGGGAAGGAGGATCTGACGAGGTGCGCGTAGATCTCCTGTCCTATGCGGAGTTGGCTTTGTGGCCCTATGCATGTAAGAAGATTGGAAGAAGTTAATAAAAGAGGAGAAGAGTTGGTGGATGTAGCCCCACGCTGGGGGTGAACCATGTATATCCCGTGTCATGTGCTTTGTGCTATATTGTTCTTGTATTTTCTTAGTGCATTGTTATGATAGATAGATCTATGAATTTTGAGTGCTTATGATCTGAATGAATGCTAGATCTGCTTTGATGCTATGTCTTGAATGGTTAGATATATTTATATCTGGATGAATACTGTGTTGTTCTGTAATTAGGGTTTTTACCTGCGATGTGAATAAGGGTCAAAGGCTAATGAATGTTAATTGTTAAGTGCTCTATTAAGTATTGTGATCACAGATCTGTGTCCCAGCTAGGTTGTAGACACTTGAGTCCTACAACCCCCCTTGCCTCTACCTCGAGTGAGACTTCATCTGCTTCGCATGTGTTTATGAAAGGGTCGGTAGTTAGGGTTTTGTTGGTGCATTGTTGAAGCATTGAACCCTGGGTCTGCCCCTGTGCCAACAAATAGTTCTGTTGCCACGACCTGAAACTGTGATTGCTAGGAACTGAAGAAAAGAGAAAGCTTTGTGCATAGATCTATTGTTGTAGTGCGCAATATTGTACTTGACTTGCGAAGATCTGTGCTAAGAAGGGAGTCATATTTGAAGAAAAGAGGCAATATTATAAAGATTTGTGCTCTAATAAAGGTAAGATAAGTGGAAATTTTTGATTCGAAAGTATGAATTTAGGTATATTTGATAGATTTTGTCCTAGTCTGAAAACTAGGGCACAACTAGAAGAAAGAAGATTTGATATGAATAGATGTGATAAAGTTAGTGAAAGATATGTTATTCCTATGCATAGAAATAATTTTTGGACTAACAAGTGGATGCAAGATCCTAGAAAGAATATTTTGCAAGTCCATCACTGTGATCCCAGTACACAGTACATAAAAGGTTAGGGATCATTTAAAATAAAGAGAGGATTGACTCTTTGTTATAGTTGCAGAAGATCGAGACATCTTGCAAAGGAATGCCTTGGTACAAGTCCTATTTGTCTTTATTGTAAAGCTGTTGGTCACGAGGTTCTGGGTTGCCCTAGAATGATTTCTAAAGTTGAGAAGATGAACATGAAATAAGAAAACCACGAGGAAGGTCAAGAGACTAAGAATATACTAGAGAACCTGAAAGAATACGAGGCTATATTATTGCAGATGCAAGAAACACTGAATGATCACATAGACATGAGTTTACCAGAGATCTTAAAGGAAAAAGAGTGCATAGAAACAAGAATAGGAGACCTCGACATAGCCTGTGTATTGAATGCATAAACATAGGTGAGTATCATGACAGAAAGTACTTGGGAAATTTTGGGAAATCCTGCTATGATTCCTTCATTGGGAGGAATAAGATTGTTTAAAGGAAAGATGATAACCCTATGTGGAATACTTACTCATGTACCTATGAGTGCTCATGGAACATAGACAAAAGAAGAATTTGAGGTCATTAAGTTTGTTGAGAACAACACTCATTTTGCACTTTTGTTAGGAAGGACTTGGATTGAGAGAGATCATATCCGAAGGAAAGAAGAAGAGGAAGCTATAGAATATAAAAATCAAGAATTAAGGGATTTCATGGCTAGGAGAATAGCGCGATTAATAGAAGAACAAGAGGACAAGTCGAAGCAACTGAGGGCCAGAGACCTGGCTGTCGAATTTGAAAGAACGCAAGAAGGCTTAAAGAACTTATCCATGCAGAAGAGAGGAGCACCTACTCTATAAACAGTAAGAGAAGAAGTATTATCCTATGAAAGACCCTCAATAGTGCAAAGTTTCTATGCCAAGAAAAGATAAGAATAAGAATGGAAAGAGGAATCCAAAGACGCAAATCACAGGAAATAAAGCAAGAAAACTTAGTAAGAAGAAAGCAAAGCTAGAAAAATTGCAGGAGGTTCTAGAGAGGACTTCGCAGACGAAAGGATTGCATAACTTAAACCTCGCCGGAATAACAGAACAACGTAGACTGGCACCTCACCACGGTGAAGCAATATGACCGTTGGAGGCATCATGACCATTAGAACGACGCTCCAGAACAACTAGAAACACAACTATTACCGGAAATATTGCCATTGGACTGTTGGGACCGCCCCATAACAGATGGAATCATATTGATTGAGGCATTCCTGCCCGTTGGAGGAGTCTGTTATGACATTGTCTATTTAATACGTCGAATGACTCATTGGGGACACTTTTGAAAATTGAGATATTTGAGCCCATATAGAACTGATTGCTACCGTGCTATGCTTATTGAGAGCTCGCCACCCGATTTTATTACCTTGAGTGTTTGTCCGCCTACCCAAGATATCTGACCAAGAGCGTGCATGTCGTCCGACCTTAGCGTAGCAGAGAAGTCTATAGAAGAGATCCTAATAGACATTACGGCTGAGAAGGTCATGTCTGCATGAGCACATGCCTCATTGATGAGAGGATTGCAAGAATCCTCGTCGACTGCACGTTGATCTAGGCCATCCTGAACTGCGACAGAGAAAAGAAGTAAGCACCATGACGACCTGGAAAATGCGAAGCTCATCCCGTCAGTCTTTCCCGACTATATCTTGCCTCTGGCTGGCGTGGTTAATGGTGACAACATCTTGAAATATTTCGACTATACACTTATCACCGCATACCTCCCGAAGGGGATACACGTAGTTGGACCACGTTGGACCACAGTTGGGACATATGCTCAAGATCAGTGATTTCAACTTAGGAGACCGCAAGAATTATGGAATGCTCGCACTACATAAGTTCTTGACAAAGACAATGCGGAAGAAGCTGAATATAGTCCCCCAGCCGTGGACCATGGACATCGCAAGATCAATAATCCTTAATGTAATGAACATACCACACTTCGGCAGACATCAGGAGGTTAACGCATGCGTTAAAATCCTCCTGTCATGCTTCCATGGAGGGTACCTGTGGTTGGATAGGCGCATCACTGTAGATCCAACACTGATCCACCAGATCACTGGATTGAGCATGCAGGGACCAGACCCTTAGGATTTTACCCAGGGAAGGCTGCAGATCGCGCCCTGGCGCAGCGAATAAAAGACACCTATGGCAATGTGGAGAAAGGGAAGAGGGGCTACAAGGTAGCCTCCATCCAAAATGGTGCAGTGCGCCTAGCTTGTTAGCTGATAGCAGGAAAGCTCGTCAGGAAGAATAGACCAACGCAGGTCACGAGGTTCATCGTCAATCTCACAGAAAAGTGCGTTAAAGGGATGTAGATGAATTGGGCGAGCTACCTCGTCAACAAGTTGGAGTAGGATTGCTGAGTAGCGCAGGACCAGGGCTACGAGTTTCACTTCAACTGGTTGCTGATTCTCATTGCCTTTGTCGCTTGGGAGATGTCGGAAGGAGCGACCTTCCCGGAAGTCGAGCCGTCCAAACCACTCGCCACGAGGTTCACCACCTTTTGGTACTTGAGCGATATGGTGAAGCAGTGGCAGTGGAATGTTGTATTCCACACTTACTATTTACAACTCATGCAAGCTATTGATTCATTCCTCTAAATGACTCTGAATACACTCCATTGGTTCAGGCCATTAGAGAAGTTCCGCGCAGAGAGGAACTTCATTTACATCACTGTGCATAGGGATGAAACCAAGGAGGAGTTGTAGTCGTACTATAAATTAACTGATGAAGACATGGAGGAGATAACTAATGAGTGGTTGAATGAATTTCTTGTACCAGTCGAGCAGACAAATCTCTCCAACCCTGATATCATCGAAAGTCCTGTGGTCACCCGAGAAGAATATGATGGACCCAACAACAGGAAGAAGAAGAATAAGGAAGAGGTGTTGTAAATAAACAACGCATCGGAGGAAACTGCATCAGAGTCACTTGGAGGAGGAGGAAACTGACGAAGTAAACCAAGAAGAGGAAGGGGAAGAAGACAAGAAGGAATAGGGTGAAGTGACACCACCCAAAAAGCCCGTAACAGAGGACAAGATGTAAAAAAAAAGCAAGGTTTCATAAAAGAAACCCTCAACGCAGAATAAGTCACGAGCCAATAGACCTCAATTACAGACTGTACTTATGGTGGATGATATTGAGCTCATCATCACAGCTGTATCAGATACTTCGGAGGACATTTTGCAGTGAAACGAAGCAAAACAGGAGACAATGCATGACAGGATCGAGGTGGAGCTCAAAGGGGTACAACAGGCTCTCTATTCGAGCTGCACAATGTCTACTGCATCGTTGTCATCACGGGGTATAGAAGTAGGAGATGAGCCTGCCCAACTATGAAGATTAACAAATGCGACATAGGCTCACCTTCATAGAGTACAGGAGGAAAAATAACAGGTCACAGAGGCCTTGAAGAAAGCAAAGGAGGAAGCCCTAGAGAAAAATCGAGTTGCGAAGAAAGAGAAAGATGACCTCCGAGAAAAGTTTGAAGAGGACAGAGAGCAGGTCCAGAGAGAGAAAGATCAAATTCTCGTGCAGCAGATTGGAGTTAGAGAAGCAGTCACTCGAGAACTTCACTATGTGCCAGGATTGGCACTGATGGAGGAAGAGACAACTGAGAGCCAAGTGGGGAAGCTCACTGAAGCCATTCAACAACTTCAAGCAAGGGTAACAGAACTGGAATTGCAAGCAGTGCTGAGCACTACGTAGGAAGTGCGAGACTAGAGGGAAGAAACTGCCAGGGGCACAATAGAAAGAATCAAGGCGTTGGCCTTGGAATGTAAGAAACTAAGTAACCGAAGTGCGCCTTGCATATGACCCAGAACTAAGAACATTAGAAGCACATCTTCAGGAGGCAAAGAAACAATCATCGACAATGCAAGCACAACTAAAATTGCTTTCAACGGTTGAGAAGATGAAAAGGTCATAGGAACAACGCGCAGTTCAACAATAGGTCCATGCCATTCAAAGTAGAGTCATGGAAGCGACCTAGAGACTCCAACTAGTACAGGATGAAGCCTGGACATGTTTTGAGGAGATCGAGGGACAAGGTGCACAGCTGGAACAAATGGTCACCACAGTGGAACAACACTTGGAAGGACTTTTCACCGAGACAATCATTCAGAAGTTCACCAAGCAGGAGGCTCTGGCGAAGCAGGAAGTCGAGGTAGCTCGAGCCAAGCTCGAGGCCTTCGAAGCAGAATTGCCCAGATCAGAGTGACTCGGGATGAGTCAGGTAAGTGTTGGGGGCCTATTGGCCCTTGAACAAGTTTTGGAGAACCTTGGTCGTGTTTGACCATTTTTGGGACTTCGACAGGCTGGTTGAAGACGAAGCGCCCATGCGAAGCGGAGATCGCGAGATCTCGCCCCCTTTTATGGGATTTTTGGGTTTAGGGTTTATGTAACGGGTATGGGATGTCAGCCCATGGGTTTACCCATGTTTAGGCCTCTTTTGTAATGTATAAATAAGCAAATAAGACTTAGAGTGAGGTCTATCTGGTTTTGCTAAGTGCAAGTCCAATCTGTGTGATAGTAGTGGATGTGTGTGGCTTAATGCAAGTATTTGTAATCGACTTTGTGCATACTATGTGTTAAGACTTGCAGAGCTAAGTGCAAGTGATTGTAAGAGGCTTTGTGCGCAGACTCTGTAAGGTTTTGTGTTGTGACCTAACTCGGGGAAGGAGGATTTGGAGAGGTGCGCGCAGATCTCTTGTCCTATGCGAAGTTGGCTTTGTGGCCCTGTGCATGTAAGAAGATTGGAAGAAGCTAATAAAAGAGGAGAAGAGTTGGTGGACGTAGCCCCACGCTGGGGGTAAACCACGTATATCCTATGTCATGTGCTTTTTGCTATATTGTTCTTGTATTTTCTTAGTGCACTGTTATGATAGATAGATCTATGAATGTTGAGTGCTTATGATCTGAATGAATGCTAGATCTGCTTTGATGCTATGTGCTGAATGGTTAGATATATTTAGATATAGATGAATACTGTGTTGTTCTGTAATTAGGGTTTTTACCTGCGATGTGAATAAGGGTCAAAGGCTAATGAATGTTAATTTCTAAGTGCTCTGTTAAGTATTGTGATCACAGATCTGTGTCCCAGCTAGGTTGTATATACTTGAGTCCTACAACCCCCCATGCCTCTACCTCGAGTGAGACTTCATATGCTTCGCAGGTGTTGCCGAAAGGGTCAATAGTTAGGGTTTTTTTGGTGCGCTGTTGAAGCGTTGAACCCTGGGTCTGCCCCTGTGCCAACATAATGGTTTCATGAGCTATGGAAGCTCCTGGATGGGGTCCATCAAGACATGAAGGAATTATGAAATGTGAATATTTGAGGGAAGGGGAAATAGAAAATTTGATGGCAATTTCCAAAATAGATAATCGAGGTAGAAAAGGGTCACAACTGGGAGGGCTATTGGATGCCCTAGAAAATTCCACAAATATCAGGTCACAACTCATCATGCTAACTCTCATTGGTTTTGAATCAAGACAAGATGATTGATGCAACACCAAATCCTTGGGATTATCTAGGGAAGCCATGACATCCAAGATGGCCTTATATGAAGGAAACTCAATATCTAGGATATCATGTGAACTCAGAGAGTTAACAACTCATACAAGAGGAGTAGGTTGATAACACTACATATGAGGATGGAGGTGTTGACCAGTATCAACGGATGTCGATGGGATTTTCAGATCGACAATCTGTACCAGGGTGAATGGCATAGAAGCTTCGTATGATTCAACATCCTCAGAATGATGTACCACCCAAGGATCGACAGAGCTGAGGGATACATTTGTAAATGAAGAAATCATGTTGACTAGAGCAATGTTTGCAGCACGAGGTGGGGGGGGGGGAAGAGGGAATGTTACCATGAGTGAAGAGTCTTTGAACATCCCTACACCAACACTCATGTCAGACTGATAGGTATCACCAACAAAGGGTACATTAGATCTCGCATTGGATCCAAGGTGTGGGGTACGAAACATAAGTTGATCATTCGTCACTATTTTCCCTTGATGAGGGAAGTGTAAGGCCCTAAATATTGATGAGACAACTGTAGTCATCTCATAGAACAAAGTGCACCCTAGTAACAAGTTGTACTCAAGAGGTTCGCCAATGACCTCGACAACAACAAAGACAATATTACAACCTAACTCGATGGGTAAGGTAGTAATAATCCCATGGGGATGGAACATATGTCCATCGAATTATTTCAACAATGTGGTATATGTATCAAGCTTTGGAGATTCGAGGGTCTTCCAACATGACATAGACATAATGCAAGTCGAGGCTCCTTCACCAATCACAGTGTGAAAGATATTTTCCCCCATCGATCTCGCTTTGATATGGAAAGCGATTTGATGGGAGAGCCTACGATGAACCTTTTCGAAATAAAAGGTCATCAAACTCGACTCCGAGGGATCAACCCTGCCTATAGTAGACAACAAGGCTTTTCGCTGCACTGAACAACTTTGGACGGCTTCGAGTGTGGACATGGCACATGGTGCCTGGGCCAAGTCTTCGACAATATTGTAGTTGTGGGAGGCCCATGTATTCGGGTTGTGTGCCGTTCATTTAAGAACTCCCTTGAGGGGGAGAAGTGGTGTGTCAAAGGATGGATTCTCAATCTGGAGAGGGCCACCAGGCTGGGAAGAAGATGTTGGATCTTGCACAACAAGAGTAGACTTGGAATTTTTTGTAGTTCTTTGCTCGAGTCTACAAATTGAACGTATGGTCACACATAAAAATGGAAGTATTCGATGATGACTCCTCCATGAACCTTCATGCTAAGGGGTACTTTCCATGCCCCCTCATGGAGGTGCATGGTTTGTTGCAACCATGTGTTGAGGTGGAGGGGGAAAATGATGAGTTAGGACAACAGGTTGTTGAGGGGGCCTTTGGTAAACCAAAAATCATTGTACCTCATCCTTTTGAGGACATTAATGAGTAGGGTGGTATTCCCCACAAGTCGTGTAGGGGAAATGATTCTTATTCTTCTCTTTTGTGCCCCCCTTTGATTATTTTGGGTAGGAGCGGTCCCTTTCTCAGTATCAAAGTTATTCTTTCTGTTCCTCTTCTTCTTTCTTCCAGGTTGCTAAGGATTTTTTGCTTATGTGGATTGCACCGAATTTACCTAAGAGGTCTAAGTAGGGACCATTGCAGTTTGAGAATTAGAACCAAAAGATCTAAATTGAGCTAGTAAGAGGGAAGCTCAAATTGATGGCTCTAAGAATGGCTAAATCGAGCCTTCCAAATCTAAGGAATTACAATTGAGGTTGAGTCACTGATACATATATATGAATATCAATGTTTTAAGAATGAGCTAGAGTCAAGCACATGAGATCCTTCCAATTTTTAAAGCGATGAGGCCTTTCTCAACTTGTTCCAAGGAAACCCATCAATGAGGAAAATGGGACCAGGGTACATAGGACCAACCCCTAGAATCAAGGTGTTGGTGTTGATAGGAGGAAAGTCCATTGGCACCTAGGAATAGGAGGAACTCCTAAGTCCCAACATCTAAAGTACAATAGTTGGAGCTATATCTTTGGAAACAAGTGTTGTGGTAAAAACATGTGGGGAGCTACCTAAAGGGAAACTCCCTCTCGACGATTGATCCAACTCACACATGTCTAAGAATCGAGTACAATCAACTGAATCACTGAATCATCGAGTGTACAAATCTCAACAATGCAATAATGAGCTGAAGTTGAGCACATGAGACACAACCAAGTCAGAAAACAAATAGGATTCTGCATGCTTGGTTTGAGGCACCCACCAATGATGAAGATGGGACCAAGGTACATTTTGCTCTAAAGAAAACCCCAGAAAAACAAGTGTTGAATTCAATAGGGAAAGTCGCGTTGGAGTCAAGGGACTAAGGGATCGTTGAAAACCAACATGAGGTAGAAATCACAATATAACTAACAAATATTGAGACCAATGGATGTCAAGAAGGAAAAAAGAGATGGAATCACGACTTCCCTTTTTTAGAGCATAAATGCAAGGATAAACTCGTAGATACTTAAAGAATTCCATGAGGAATTGTCAATTACTAGGAAAAAGAGGTTCAAGGACAAATCAATAAACTAAGGGGAGAACTGGAGGCCAAAAATCAACAATTCCTAAAGGGAAAAACTCACGAAGACAAGGGTAAATTGTAGCAGGACTCAAGAGGAACTAAACAGATTCCATGGGACAGAAGGGTGACTCATCATAGATGCTTTGAACAAGGAAAACAAAGGGATGCTACCATACGTGAAACCTATTCCAAAGAATCACAAGACCCTCATGGTATTTCTAAAGGGGTGCCAATAGGTTATGAAAGATCATCATGAAGGGATGAGAGTCCCACCAAAAGATCCAACCAATGTCCTGAGAGACACAATAGCCAAAAGGATTCCTAAGAGGGAAACCGGATGGAAAGAGAAGGGGATACAAGGAGATAACTGCCCCAACAAGCAACCATGTGATTGTTATGTTGAAGGTGAAAATTGCAAATGGAAGCGAATAGGGGTAGGGGCATGAATGATAATCTCCTTGGGGGTTGGTGAATGGTGGACGAATCATCGTAGTATGTATGAAGTAGAGGGATTATGATATGTGTTAATACAACAAACAAGATACCAACTAATAGTTTGGGAGTCCAAGAGGTAAGGTTGTTGACATGGTGAATATATATACATGAGGCTCCACTTTGGGATGTAGACTATATAGAATCCTAAT